>BSBK01005374.1:0-335000 GCA_027943335.1 Chamaecyparis obtusa | reverse complement strand
GATCTAATTTTCATTTTCTACTGTGCGATTTAGGTTATTAACCCTATAGATCCCCAAAGCACCGTGCAAATGGGACTAATCCTCCATTGTATTTAAAAAGTTTTGAACCAACAACATTAGATCAAGTCAACCCGCAGACAACCCAAGTTGTTAAAGACCGAGCAGAGCACTGAGCTCAACCAGGACCGCGCAAGAGCAGGACCTCACAACTCCCAAGAAAATAGGGTGGCGTGTCCAACTGAACCAAGAGACCACACTTGTTTATTTCAATAACAGGCGCGGGGGCCTATAAACCATGGTGATCTTATCTTTGTGGTGAACATTCCCACCACTGCAACTCTGTCGCCCGCCCACCTCCACTGACGGCTACCTCCCGCACACCCCCAATCACCTCAGCAACGTCATGCGGGCCACCTCTTCACCCAGTCAACTCAAAAGACAGGCAGGTAGCCCACTAGCCAATAAAACACTAACACGTGGTGGGTAGTCAAAATCGATATTTTGTATTATTTATTTTTTTGCATTTTTGTAGAATTTTTACTGTATTAAATTTGACGCCCGTCTGGGCATCATTCGGGCCATTTTTTTCTTTTGTGACGGTCTCCAAACCGTTAATTTTAAGCTTGTAGTTACATCATTTCATGAGGTGAATTTTGACTGTCATATGACCATGAAATCTAGGCGTATTTGCACTGTCATGAAGGTCATTTCACCGTCAAATTTTAGAAATTAAATTGATGACATCAGCAATTTAAAAAAAAATTCAGCCCACACCATATGCAGTTTTGATTTGATAGTCCGACTTTGGGAGGTCATAACTTGGTCATCCGGGCTCCAAATTGAGTGCAATTTTTTTTATTTTGGCTAGAATTTCTTGAACGTTTCAATGGTAGTGTTATTTTTTGATTTTGGATCACAGATTGTGCATAAATTTTAGTTTTTGGTGACTGTACCTATTTGATCCCTATTTTTGCAACTTCAGAGACTTCGTTCGGGCTCATATGGACACATTTTCAAGTGCAATTTTTTTTAAAGGGCATGATTTTTTTGTCTACTTTCCAGATCTGGTATTAGTTTGGAGAAATTTGGAGTGTAAATAATACTTTCAAAATATGGTCTATTTTGGCCTATTTTTGCACTTGTAATTGATTAGATCTTTGAGGGATCTTGTGTCTTATCTTCTAGAGTCTGCTATAGCTTCATATTTTTTGTTGTAATTATCAAAATTAAAAATCCACTTTGATCCAATTTGACAAGTGGCAATTGTACACACACTAGCTATAAAGTGCCAAAATCATCATTTTTTATTTTTTTGGGGGGGGAGGGGGGGTGAGGGGGTTCTTTGATTGAGTGAATTGGGGGGTGTATTGTGTGTTGGTGTCCCTCGCTTTCTTGTGCTCTTTTCATTTTGCATCATGGGCTCTATTGCAAAATTAACTCCACATAACTATTCTACATGGAAAGATAATGCATGGAGCAAGTTAATGGTTAGAGGTTTAAATCCTTATGTGGATGGTACAATTAAAAAATCTGTTGATGATGATGCTATTGTAGTAGGTAATTGGTCATGCAAAATTTTTAAAGCTCTAGGAGTCTTGATAGAGAGTTTCTGAAGCTGTCATGTATCACATCAAAACCATAAACGATGCTAAAGACGCTTGGGACAAACTTGCAAAATTGTTTGGTAAAGTGGATGAAGAAATGAGATTCACAATTGAGACTGATCTCCTCAAATTAGAGCCCAGGAACTTTGACACAATCCAAGATTATCTCAACAAAGTCAATAATTATAGAACACAACTTGATGATTGTGGTAATCCCATGAAGGATGCAAAGTTGGTTAGTCACTTGTTGAAACATCTTCCTCCTGAATATGCAACTTTTGTTTCAACTTACAATACTCACAAGTTGACCATGGGTAGTGCCTTCACTACGCCTTCATTTGAGTCATTTTCAGAAATATTGGTCTTAGAACAAGAAAAATTGATGAGTATGGGGATTCTTAAGTCTTCAACTTCCAAGGCATTGGTGGCTAATCATGAGAGTCAAAGCAATCAAAGTCAAAAGAAGAAGAATAATTAGAAGTATAAGTCTCAACAAGAAGGTGCAAAATCCACTTCTACACAACATGACACTTCTACATCACTTCAAAAGGGTGAATTTTCAAAAAAGGAGAAGTGGTTTTGTACTTATTGCAAAACGGATGGACATGAAGAACACTTTTTTTATAAGAAGGATATTGATGAATTGAAGAATCTTCTTGTCAAGAACAACATCAATTTGCCTTCCAAGATTTCTACCTCAACTTCTTCTTCACCAAATTTAGAAAAAGATAAAGGAAAGGGTCATGCATTTGTCACTCAAAAAGGACAAGCTTTGTATGCTTCTTCAAGTCCCGATTCAGGTAGATGGCTTCTAGATTCAAGGGCTTCTCATCATATGGATTCTTCACAGTCCATGTTTTCATCATTTGAGCCTTGCAAAGGTCCACCTACTTTGATGGGCAATCACACTTACATGAATGTGATTGGGAAAGGAAGTATTGATGTTAGGGAGGGACACTTCAATGATGTGTTGTGTGTTCCACACTTAACCAATAACCTTCTTTATATCTATCAAATCACAAATGGTGCTACAAAGAAGATTGTGGAATTTACACCTGATTCAGTTTTCATCAAGGACTTGGAGAGTGGAGCAGTTATTTCTACTAGGATAGTGGATCACTCTTCTCGGTTGTACTCCTTTGCAGATTTTGTTCTTCTTGATGACAATGATTCTTCAACATATGATGATTACAATGATGATTCATATTTTGAGGAGAGTTTTGGCTACTTGAACTTGGGTATTCTCACTCATGATCAAGTTCTTGAGCCTTCCATTTCATCTCCTCCTAGTGACACTACTTCTACTCTTGCTCATGATGATGCTTGCATTCACACAGCCATGGGTTCAAGTGATTCATTGCAACAGGATATTCATTGTCTTCCAGACTTGGTTCCATGGGATGACTACTTGACAGACATTGCAGGTTTGTTTGTGGAGTCCTACATTTCAGATTTGGGAGACTTCATTGATGACATTCATCTTCTCTTTGTTGAAGATGATCCTTCTCCAGTTATTGTGAGGGAGCATGCTGACCCTCATCTTCATTCTCTACTTGATCATTCTTTCAAGGGTGACATGATTGTGGATACTTTGATACAACAGCTGGAGGAGGTCACTCTATCTTTAGAGGACACACTTGGTTCTTTGGTACATGTTCTACATTCATCCTCAGTTGATCTTGATTTGTCTTTTTCAATAGAGTGTCTTAGTACACATGATTTGGAGGAGGCACCTTTCAGCTTTAACATGGGGACACTTGAGTAGGGTTCAGAGATTTCATACATTTTGAGTTTTCATCTTATAGATTGGGGAGGAGGCTTCATATTTTCACCTTTGGTCTTGTTTCTTCCTAAGGGGAGGAATGTTGTTCTACACTCATGGAGCAGTTTCTACATCAAGCCTGGAGCATCTACCATTGGTGTTCATTCTACATTAATGGGGGGCTACTTGGTCTCTCTTCCACTTCTTCTCTCTTATGGGGGGGGATATTTTCCTCACATGAGGTCTTCTCTCTCATATTCTATTATTGTATTCATCTCTCTTTTTAGGGGAGGGTTTTTCCCATGAGGTTTTCCCTCTTTCTCCACTTTATGAGAGATTGCATTGTTCTTACATATTGTACATGGGTACCTAACATGGCCTTGTAGCCGGGATCCATCTTGCATTGTAAGCTTAAGTGCATTCTCCTAAGTTGCACTTAAGGGGGGTGTTGGTGTAATTAGATATTACTAATTACACTTTACTTAAGTTTACTTAGGATAATGCATTTGCATATTAGTTGTCATTGTGACACCTAGGAGTTTGCATTTCATTTTAGCACATGGTTAGGAGAATTTTCACTTTAGGTGTGATAGTTGTCATCACATATCTCTTTGTGTGTGAGATCCATCTTTAATGCTCTTATCACATTATCATCCTCTCATTGTTGCACATGTTTCACATACTTTGATGTACAATGGAGGATGATTTACCTTTGGTGGACATGTGATTCCACCATGTCTAGTTGATAGCTTATCACTTGCATATCTTCTAGTTATCATGCATTGCCTATATATTGAGGCATTCTACATTATATGTAATCAATCAATCTATCTATTATTCATTATTTGATCATTTGATCATATCATATTGTCTCTCTTGTGCTATCTCTTGAGCTTCTAGATCTTGGCATTTATTCTTTTCCTTAAGCAAATTCTTACACTAACATATATTTTAATCCTTTTAACATGCTAGTCAAATAATTATTGCATCTTTTAGGAGCCTCATCTTTTCTTCTAGAATAAATTGACAATATGAACCAATTGGGAAGCATATTATTTATTTTGCCTAATTACATTTAATGGAAGTACTCCAAACTAACATGTACAAGACTCTAACTTATAAGTTTTATCATTATAATATATTTAATAAGGGATCATTTATAAAGTTTTTTTTTCTAAAAAAATAAATGTATTTATTAATTAAATGTACAACTAAAATGTTATATGAAAAGAGGGTGAGGGTGTGACCTAGTAGTCACCAATCTCTTCGATAGATTAGATATAGACAATCATAAAATATATTACACATTATGAATATATGATATATGCATCCATATGTGTTAGACACAAGATTGTGTGAGTAGTATATTTGTGGATTGTATATGCATATGAGAAATGAAGGAAAGAAGGAAAAAAAGAAGATAGGGTGAAATCTAGCTTCTTGATATTTTTGCACTTGCAAACATCATTATAAGTTTCTTCAATAATGAGTGTTGTTTTTAAATGTTTTTTACCTAAATGAATTTTCCCCATATAGGTATTGTCTTATGTGTTTTATCTATGCTTTAGACAATTTTATTTCAATTTCTTTTTATCTATATGTAATTATTAGTTATCAATCTTATTTCTTAACAAAGGCAAGTCATAAAAGAAGGTTGGGAATTCAATTAAAGTGCATATTGTAAATGATTCAACTAGTGAATATAATTCAAATATTTTGATGGTGGAGATTTGTTACAAACTTATTTTTAAACTCTATTTTTTAAAATTTTAAAAGATATTGTCAAGATAGATTTTATTAAAATATAAATGATAAAAGCTAGAGATATATAATTATTCTCTTAACCAGATGTCACTTCCATTATTCATGAATTTTACTTGAAGGAGTTTCTCAAAGTAATAGAGAATAGATAGCTAGCTATTTTAATTTTTTTTGGAAAGGTTGTTGGACATATAAAAGCCTCTACAATCCATGGTGGTTCATAAATAGTGGAAAAAAGTAGACTATAAGGCAAAGTCAAAAGAAAGGAAGCAAGTGAAACAAAAGACACTTGATGATGCTTAGTGGTCCACAATGAATTAGTTTTATTGTTAGTGTTTCTTTATATCTCACTTATAATTCTAGTTTTAAGAAACTTTGGCAAAAAATTATAATTATTTTAAATATTGCTTTCACTTATTTTTGCTCTATCATATCCCCTCCTGTGAGGGTAATCAAGTATGCTGAATATATTGTCTCATAGTCTTAAAAAAAATTATGAGATATTTGATAACATGCTTGACTAAATGAAATGACTAGTTCATAACAAGAGCTTGAATTAAAATTCAATGACCAATATACTAGATCTATTATAACATAGATAAACATAATGAACACTCCACTTCATATGAATACCTGTATTTTTAACCCCAAGTGGTATGAAACTATGGATGAAAAAGTTCCTCCTAATGGATATGCAATACTAGGGATTCATCTAAATTTTGAGAATGCAATATATGAAGTTTATAAATATTTGGGACTCTACATTCAACAAATTAAAGGCTAGGAAAAATATCATTATTCTTGTTCAAAAATACTTTATTGGATGGTAGACATGACATGGGAAGGATACAAGAATGATGTGACAACTTGTCATTCACCTAGTCTCACAAACAATTAATTCCTCTACTATAAAGAAAAATTAATCAATTCACCTACTTGGTCAATAATAATAGGATCGTATATTAAAGAAGTAGAAAATTAGTTGTTGGTTATAGTGCTCTCCGATTTCAAGATTGACACTCCTAAGTATCAATAAACTATAACTACATGTTGTGATATTAATCATGAAGATACTACACAAATTAATGAGGAAGAGGTGATTGACAATAAATAAATGCAACAAAAAATGGTTAAGATCTCTTTGGATAAATTACAAATTGATATACAAATGATGTATTGGCATAACTAATGCTAAGATCGAATGAGTATGTTATGTTATGTGTTTGATGAAGGTATGATGATAGGATGATCAGGTATGATGTTTTCATTGATGTCAACTTAGTATCTATTGGCTGACAATGTTCTTTCTATGCTAAGGTATGTTCAAGAGATTGGATCTAGAGCTATGGTAAGAGTTGGAGTGTGTGATCATAAAGGAAGATTAAGTGATGTCTCTAGATGATATATCTGTGACTACACAATTTTATCTTATGTGTATTTTGACTTATGATTGTTTGAAGGTTTTCAGGTAAACGGGAAGAACAGGGTAAAGCCAAGGAGTGGTGATTTTATGATTATGTCAAATTGGTTTGCTTCTTGGTGTTGTGATTCAAGATGTGGTATCTTGACTATATTATTGGATTGTTGGTGCAATCACATCGAGATTGGTGATCAATGGATAGAGTTACAATGAATAGAAGATCGCTCAGTGAAAGGTGCATGAAGTTCTTAGAACAATCAATCAGATCCTTAATCAGTGATGTTTTGATTACGTAAAAATAGGTTTTGAAAGGACCTGAAACCTTTTACATCGAGATTACAGAATAAGCATTAAAATCCCAACAAAAACAGTGCAACAACACAACAAAAAAAACACCAAAAAATGACTAGTCCTCCAAAAAAAAGAGAAAAGAGGACAACAAAAAATAACAAGACAACAAAAAGATAGATAGATAGTCTTCATAAGTTCAGCTGTCCGATGTTGCGATAAGTGATTATGTGTTTGAAGGATATTTATGACATGTCAGATCGATGTGGAATGATGAGTTGGCATTTTCATGATCACGATGATCGGATTTCTTGGAGTTGTGCAAGTACATTGGAGAGTATAATATGTCTTTTCCTTCTCAAATTGAGTGTGTGATGGATCTGGAGGCCGACATGAATATGAAATTGTAAATGATAATTGGTATTATGTTTTAGGGTTGAAGGAATGAGCGAGAATGTATTGCAATTCAATTGTATTAGGTCTTGGTCAACCTAGTTAGTGAAAATGTATTTATATATCATTTTTGATGTATTGTGATAGAGAAGTAGAGGAGAAAGATCAATGTGCAGTGTTTTTGTTGTTGTGGTGGTGGTTTATGGTGATTAGAGGTATTAGTACAGATGTGAAGAAGTGTTTCAAAATAAAGTATTAATCAAGAATACAATGGATATGTTATGCATTAAGTGCAAATATCAAGCCACTCTTTACTTATTGATTCTAGCAGGTTGACAAGAGAAATCCCTTATCTGGGTCACTCCTAATAGGGTGTGCAGGGTCCTAACAGGTTTGAAGGCAAAATCCTCTAACAAGGTGACTCTCAAAAGGAGTTCTAAATCCATTAACTAGGTAGATCCTAACAAGTCTTTGTTGTAAGCTCCTAATAGGGATGAATACTCTTAATCAAGTATGCCCTTAACTGGGTGGATGTAATGCTCCTAACAAGGAAACTTATTACTGCAGTAGTGAGGATTTGTTGGTACTAATTCCCACATGTGGTTTTTCCCTCTAACAAGGGTTTCCACAAGAAAAATATTTGTGTTAAAGTGTTGCATGCTTTTGATGTTTGATTTACTTTGTTACTACTTTGCTATTAGCATTGCATCCTACATCTTGTGGAAGTTGGTAGTGAGAATAGTTAGAAATTTTGGTTACACTTATTCACCCCCCTCTCAGTGTCATCTAACATTAATATGATGTAGAATAAAAATTCTAGTTTAATATTAATAACCCAATAAAATATAACTACACTTAATAAGTTATATATTACTTATATCAATTATCATATTATTATATGTCTTACTAATGATTTTTAAAATTTTGAAACCTTTTATACTTAAATCAATAAACAAATTATTAAAGATCAATTTCATATGTTATATGTATTTTTATGCAATTTTATATATGTCATCCTTTTAATAACAAGAATCATTGATTTGAAGTGTTTCTATTATAATTCTACAAGCTATTTCGATAATTTTTCAATATCATTTTTTTTGTTTTTTCTTACCCTCCAATATATCACTCCACAATGTCACATACAATTGTAATAGTTTATATGCTCCTAGTCATGCTACCCAATGTTTAATTGCATTGTAGTATAATTTTCTTTATTGGCATTTAAATTCAGTTTTTTTTTTTTCCAAAATTTTGGCATTGGAATTTAGCTTGTAAATTTCTTTAAATGAGGGCAAATTGAAGCTGGGTGACTGATGAAACATTGGGATGGGATGGTCTGGCATATCTGCAAGGAAGGTGACATTTCACAATTTATGGAGTTCATGAATGACCATGTGACGAGAGTCTCTCTAAAAATTGTGTTAGTTCTTGAGAGGCTAGAAGGGGTTTTATGGGAGGAATCTCTTTTGAGGTCAATGAAGACATGATTGTGCAGGTCATGGATCTCTCCATTAAAGTCACAAGTGAAAGATGGCTAGCAAGGTTTCTGACACTGCTATCCTTAACCAATTCTTTCATGCTGGTGAACAACATGTAAAGCTAAGGGGTGGTTATGATCGTGATCAATTGTCGGAATTGTGGGATGGTGTTTGCCTGGTTGTGATGAAGTATCTCACACTAGAGGGAAGGTTTGGTGTTTACTACTATTACCACCCTCCTTTTTAAAATCACTTTAGAAACCTCGTTGCTATTTCCATTCCTTTTTACCTTCTGCATTTGATTGAGAGAAATGTTAAAGATGTGAATGAGGCCAAGAACCATGACAAAAGCTTTACCATTTTACACCAGGGCCTTTGTTTCATCTCTATCACTTTCACTTGGCCCTTTGCCCTCGCCGCCAAATTATTGTTCAAGAGGTGCATGTTTCTCCCCCCCTCCCCTTCTGCTAGTCTCATGGACACTCCTGACCCTAGCAACAAGCAATGCCTTAAAAACCCTGGTCTCAAAATCAAGCATGAGACCTCCCCTATTTCACACAACGGTAAGAAGGAAAAAAGCAAAAAGAGAGTTGCCCCACCTCCCAAATCCAAGGCCAAAGCTAGCAAAAATGTCAAATTCCTAATCGATTCCAATGTGGAAATTACCGAAGAGACCAACACCCCCTGTAGGTTCACCCGACTTGTGGTTAAACCTGAAAAGGAGATTACTTTAAAATAACCCTCAGACTTGGATAACGAAGATGATAGTGAAAACAAGGCCGCTGAGAAACATGGTGATGAAGCTAAGACCCTTTCTTCTTCTAATAGTAGTTTGTCTCATGTTTCGGCCAACATTAAATCAGATTCTGGGGAGCCCACTCATGTGCAGGTTAAGGAGACCATAACGGTTCATGTGGCCATCGACAAAGGTAAGGCCTTGCTGGATGGTGGTTGTAGCAAGAAAGACCCGATTTGGAAGGAGGTTGACAATTTTAAAAAAAGTTGGGAGAGGTGGATGAAAGGATTTATAGTGTGTGCCATTTTAATTTGAAGGTTATCCATAGCTATGCTACTATGTTGTGCATGTTCCAGTTTGATAGTACAGCAAAGGTGCCAAGGAAGTGGAAGACCAAAAGGAGCTCTCCAAGTTTATGATAGAGGATTGGGTGACAATGATGCTCACCAACGAATGGAAAAGAAAAAAGAACTAGGGTGGAGCCCACTATCCAGTTCCTTCCTTTTGGCTAGCCTCGGCCTACATGGCCCTGTTATGTTTTGTTTACATCTACTAAGTTTTTTCTGGACTAGTGCTTTCTCTTTTGCTAGGTATGACCCTAAGTGGTCTTGGTTAAAATTTTTTATCTTTACTATGTTAGCTACTATGCTGGACTCTAGTGGTTTTTTGAACTCTATTAGTATGGTTTACAATATGAATATGGTTATTATGCATAACACCAGTGATAGTTTAGTGTTTTCTGCTTTGAAAGTTTCAGCTTTGTTCCTTTGTGTTTTTTATAGTGATGCTAGGGTGGCTAGTTTTGATTCTCTCTCGGTGGTTAACATGTTGATTATGTATAACTGTTGATGATGTTATTGTGCTCATAGCATTTGTCTGTTGTTGATGTGGTCTCTAGTGTTGGTTGCCCTCTAGGCTGGTTTATAAAAGGACAACACCCTTGTTTTGCTGCATTATTTTATCAAAAACATTAAGGCCTCGTTTGTTTGTGGGAATTGGATGGGAATTGGTGGCGACACTTCCTAATTTTCACCAAATTCATCGTTTGGGAGCGTAAAATGAAAATCGAGGTTTAGCTTCAAAATCCGATTTTGGCCCTAAAATGAGCGGCACCATCTTCCCACCCAATAGGTGGAATTCAAAATCAAATTCAGGTTTTGGAAAATTTTGAAGCAAATTTTAATTTACATCAAGTCTGCGGATTCATCTTCAACGGTCAGAACGGTATATGCAACAGCTTTACAGTTACGTATTTACGATGGGCAACTGAAGCATTACAAAGATGATGTTGTGGTTTCTGATGTGTACGATTGGTGGATTCATTTGAATGTTATTCACGATGCAAATGAAGGAAAAGTGCATGTGTTTATCGACGGGCAGGAGAAGCTTGTTGTTGATGATAGGGGAGATGCAAACCATTATTTTAAATGTGGCATCTACACTCAAGATAATTCCTCCCATTTCATGGAGTCTTGCTGGAAAAATATTAAAATTTGGACCAAATAATGTATCTGCTTTATGGGATCCAGGATCACTAGTATGGCGTAGAGACGGAATGAGGGATCAAGCATTCAATCATAAGCTCTTGTGGTTAACTTGCAAACAATGACTGTCTCCAAACTCCTCGCCGCTCGAACCGGATTCACCATCTACTAAGTTGGTTATGCCCATGTAGAGGAGCCGAGTGACTAGTTGTGACAGTCACAATGAAGAACATTGAATTCATGTGCAGATTAAAAATTAATAAAACAGTAAAAACCCCATGTCATTCAATATTGACTAGTATTTGAAATAGGAATTCTCAATTCTAATTCTAATATCAACATTGGCAACCAAACACAGAAGATGGATTGTCTCAGTCATCTTCCCGATCAACCAAACAGTCTAAACTATCTTCCGAATACACAAAACCGAAATTTCAAAACCTTATTTTGAGATAATCAGATTTTGACTCAAATTTCAATTCTGCAAACAAATGAGGCCTAAGACTTTGTACTAATAATTAAAAACATTGAAACTTTGTAATACTACTGCATTAGGAAATGGTTTTTCTAAAAATCCAATAGATAAAAATATCAAATATTAAATAAAACTACCAATTTCTTTAACCGATATATACAATAAACAACGTAACGAAGAACTTAGTTCAATCAATTGTCCATATGATTAACTCGGAAAAGTTGACTGTTCCGTAATCCAAAGCTATCGAGCAGTGATTCTGAATCTATACTAATAATTAAACTGTGATATGCATAAAATTTTGGCCTAATTATATTAAGATTCGTTTGGAAATGTTAACTTTCAAGCCATGAGCCATGGAGAGAATGGCCATCATTCTATACTTGACTGGATGTCCAGGAACCAAATGGAAGTTGAAGAATCTGCATAGAATTGCAGTGGTCATCTTCATCTGCAGGAATGCCGAGTCTTTTCCCAAACATATCCGTGGTCCAGCCTACAAAAATTCGATTCAATTATATCCTAAATAGTAATTTAACATCTCATCCACCCACAAAACTGATAAATAGATATTCTAAACAAAAAATAATTTTTAGTTGAAAGTGACCAAATAGATAGTGATAATACCTGAAAGGCAGTGAACTTAAATGGGGAAACATGCTGGAATACTCCATCTTTAAACCATCTTTCAGGCTTAAACTGTTTTGCATCAGGACCCCATATGTACTCCATCCTTCCCATGGAGTAGGGAACATATGTCACCATCCCTCCTTTCTTCAACTTTGTCCCATCAGGCAGAATATCATCCTCCAAAATGCCCTTGGGATCCTTTATCATTTGCCCAATTCAAACTGATTAACTTGTATATGTTTTATTTCAAAATGATAAATTGCTTAAAAATTAATCACTAACTGAAAGATTTCAATAAAAATCATCTTTCATGGAGTTTCCTCCCAGGGGATGCAGGGATGGGTTTCAGGGATGGAGATCAAGGGTCTAAACTTGGAGACAGCGGCCGGACGGAGGTGGAGTGGCAGGAGGTTGGAGGTGGGTAAGAAGTGCTGATTTACAAATTGAGGTGAAATGAAATCTTAAAGAAAATTCTGTAATTTAATATCTCTGCAAGTTCTCCGTAAAAGACAAACTAGTTTTCACAAAATTAAAAGTTGTGATCAGTATGTAATGACATGTACTATATAGCAAGCGACCCGATGACATCCTAAAGGAGGTGGCAGAGGTGGTAGTGCTGTAGAAGAACATTTCCAACATCCCCAAATCTTAGAAACGTCCCCATACAGAAGACATCAAGGGTTTTTGGGAAACAAAAAAAAGTTTTTATGAGAGAATTACTTCTAAGAAAGCCAAGTTCAATAAAAACCCCCAAAAAAGTTTATAAGAACCTTATTTCTAAGCAAATTAACCACAAAAAGAGTTTATGAGAACCCTACTTCTAAGCAAACTTTTTCTTGAAGCAAGCTGATCTATAGAAAATACAGCCATATGATAAATAAGTACAATTAATCACCAAATGGTATGAAATTACCTGAGGAACTGCAGGGTATAAGCGAAGAGTTTCAGTAATGGTTGCATACAAATAAGTGAGTTTTCCAAGAGAGTCATAATTAAGCAACTGAGAAAACTGCTCCATCCGTTTATGGAAACCTTGAATATCATCTGGCCCATCCACTTGAATGAGGGTGATTCCTTCCTCTCTTGCTCTGTCTGCTTCAAATTTGCACAACTCCTCATACACCTTTGTGGCTTCATGAGGGTGAGTGATCATCATGTAAACAAACCAGGAGAGAGTAGCAGCAGTTGTATCACGCCCAGCAATCACAAAATTCAGAATAATGTCTCTTAGATTTTTGTCTGACAGTTTACTTTCTGGATCCTCCCCCAACTCAATGAATCTGGACAGTATGTCTGGTTTAATCTGAAGCAGCAAGGTTTAAAGTGTAAATCATTGATTCCTATCTGTATCTACATACACGGGTATGTCTGGTTTAAACTGAAGCAGCATGATTTAAAGTATAAACCATTCCTATCTGTATCTACATACATTGGTATGTGTGGTTTGATCTGAAGCAACAAGATTTAAAGTATAAATCATTCCTATCTGTATCTACATGCATGGGTATGTCTGGTTTAATCTGAAGCAACAAAATTTAAAGTATAAATCATTCCTATCTGTATCGACATACATGGGTGTGTAGAAGCTTAAATCTAATTTTCTCTTCTTTGGAAAGTTTGAATTTTGGTGAATGCTGATTTCCCCTGTATCAGACATCTAATGTCAAATCTGTCATGCTTTTAAGGAAAAAAGTATGTTAATACCTGAGATTGCTTGCCTGAGGTCTTGGCCTTTTTTATCTCTGCTTTTCTTTTGCGAATCATAGAATAGGTAAATTCATCGATTGTGTGTATGCTCTGGTTGACCAATGCCTCTGTTCCAATGCGCAGAAAACGTTTGATTCGCCATAGAGGGTCTATGAAACGCAGAGTGACTATAATGTTTGCAGTATCAAAAGCCCTGGCGAATGGAGTATCTGTCATTTTCAAAGACAGTGTCCCTATCTCTACTCCAAACCCCACTTTACAGATGGAATCTAAAGTCATTCTCATCAAAGCATCCTGTGAAATGTACCAGATATTATTTCTTTAGTTCCATAACACATTACATCAACCAATAAAGCAAAATTTATGTTATAATTCAAAGAAATTAATGAGTTAAGAGTTTTACATTTGAAAATAATACTACCCATCTATATACTGTTGTGTAAACTGTAAAGTATTCCTTTTCAAAAAAATTCCCCTTCTGTTTCTAAAGAAGAACAGGCATTTCAACACTTCTTTGCAGTCCAGAGGTATCAAATGAAGGAATCATCAACATCTACTTAGTGTCAGGTGATGTTGATTCATAATCAACCTCTGCCTTATATCAAGTGTTTGGCTTTAAGAGCAGTTGATTTACAATCTATTAGAAATCAAAATTTTCAATAAAAGAAACAGATTTATTATATATGTTAACTAGATTTGATATTTTGGGCGTCCAAATTATAAATAAGATAGGTTTGTTATTTAATTAGATAAAGTGAGAAACAATGTCCGGGCCCTGTTACAAAATAAGTCTGAAAGCAAGAGCAAACCCTAAAAAAATTAGAAAAGGAAGACTGAGTTCCACGAAGTTTGTTATATGATTCTTTCAGAATCAGAAATTCTTGTTGTTAAGACTTATTATGTTTGTTATATGATTCTTTCAGAATCAGAAATTTTATGTCAAAACATGATATTGATGAGGTTTATATGCAACTGCATACCAATATAAACCAAATCAATCATAACAAAATGGAGGCCCTGTCAAAAACAAAAATTCTGACCTGCATGTCTAAGGACTGTTCGTATTGTGATGTACGTGACAGGATATATGCCAATTTGAGTGCATATTCTCTGAAAACCACGGTGCTAAAATCCCTCAAATTTTTTGAAGCAAACTCAAAACTTGCAGTCTTACGTTGCTTCCTCCACATTTCGCCATCTGCATTGAAAATCCCTTCTCCCAGAAGCACTTCCATGTAATTCCTATATGTTTCTCCCTTCACAACGGATAAATTGTTAGTTTAATCAAAACTTCCTTCACAATTCATAGTTTTACTTACAACTGAAATTAAAATATAAAAGAAAAGGTCTAAAAAGACAGAAAAAATTTACCATAAAATCACAAACTTCTTCACAATTCATAGTTTTACTTGCAACTCAAATCAAAATATACAAAGAAAGACCCAAAAAGACCTAAAAACTGCTGAGACCATGATCAACTGAGGTCCTTAACAGTTTGTTAAAACCCAAAACCTCAAATGGGTTATTGGGCATCTTGTATGTGGCATAGATTGTGGGACTAAGAAAATTCTCACTAATTCAAAAACCACAATGAAGAGCATATTATGAGTTACCATGTACAAATAAAGGCCCCAAAAGACCAAAAAAAAAATTACCATTAAAACTGTTGAGAATATGATAAACTAAGCTTCTTAACAATGTTTTAAAACTCTAACCTTCAGATAGGGGATTGAACCTCAGATAGAGGATTGAACCTTTTGTATGTGGCAAAGGTTATGGAAACTACAGAAAATTTCCTCGAATTTAAAGACCACATAATTTCAAAACATAATTGTTCTGAAGACAATTTGTAGTTTAAATGAATGCTTACTCACATTGTTAATATCCACTATTTAAAAACAGATATGCCGACATCTATATATCCTGACTTATTTCTATCAAATAAAACTAAAATTACGAGTTAGATTGAAGAGCACAGCATGAATTACCTTTGGATAGTTGGGAAAATTGGTCTTAAGCACATACTCTACATTTGCTGGGTCTGCAATGTAAGTGTAGTGAGTGAGAGGCATGGGAACCCTGACAGTCTTGGACTGAGAGAGATATGAGGCAATCCAGTCATGCATGTTGTCATAGTTGAGGAGTTGCTCTATGGTTGCACCAACAAATGGCCATGTCTTTGGTCCCATTTTGTTTCTCTGACGCCATCTGTATATATACAGCCATGAAACTATGACTCCTACAGCTGTTAAACTCAAACTCAGGTTACTGCAATCCATTTCAACAACACCCATCTCTGCACAATTGAACTCAGCAACTGGGAGAAAAGGAAGAGTTTATAACAGGGTGATGATGAAGAAACCAAAGTTTTTTAGGTGAGAAAAATAGATTAACCAAAAATTTTCAGGTGAGCAAGTAAGAATGATGTGGGTATCTTTTTGGCATGCATTCATCTCATACCTTCAGTGTGGCTTGGGTCTTTTGAATTTTCAATGTATTCATACATTTGGGGTTGCTTAAAAAGGTGCAAAATCCTTTGAAAATTTGTGTTTTCCACGTTATTTTGGAAAGGAAGTTGTGCATGTTTTATGGCCATGCACTATGCACAATGGCACCTTACAGTCCTGCTTGTTTAACTATCATGGTGGTGGGTTTTTTCCCAAACAAATCATTTTACATTTGGGAAGCTTTGTAGACTTTAAAAGTAGAAAAGTATATCCAACAAATTAGGAAGAAAAATATATCACAGCACCATTTATCACTTTGGCATTCACCTAATTTCATGACTCCTGGTAGACTATTAGAAACATTGAGTCCTGCCTAAATCTCTACTTTCAAAAAAATAAGATGAAAATTAGCTCTTTTTCTGAAATTTGTTTTGGGTTGGTGAGGAAAAAATCCTCACAATTTTCGTGTAGTATATATCTGTGGACTATTTATTAAGAAAACAAAATAATCCAATGTAATGATGAGAGTTAGAAATGATGTTTCATATTATACTGATTTGAAAGAGAGGATATGTGTAACACAAATGATATCTAGTTTGATATTTGATTAATACATTAATTTACATGTGATATGTTTTATTTGGGGACTATTAAGTATTAGATTAGTAAATCAAAATATTTTATTGTTATTGTGTAAGGATGAATTTGTGATTTTGAACATGTTTTGTGTGTTTAAAGAGTATTTTCTTTCACTTTGTTTGATGATAGTGGTCGTATTCATAAATATTTTTTTTGGGTTGTTGAATTGTCATAAGAGAACATGTTTTCTTATGTCAACTCTCATATTATGTGTATTAATAATTAATAATAATATTCGGTGATGCATATGCTAGAAGATTTTATATGTAGAAACTAGATTCATTTTAGTGCACCAATTCAAGTGTGTAAATGTGAATGATAATCAAATTTACTGTCAAGTTATTGGATATGTTTAAAATGAATGCATTGGAAGTCTCTAAAGACTAGGACATAGCAACATATTGTGCAAACTTGTGTTTAATTGACCCTAGATGGAAAGGACAATGAAAAGTTGATCACATTTGAATTTAAATTAATTTTTTGGAATAGAATCGGTCAATGATTGCAAAGACAACCTTATGATTTGAAATGTAATGGAACAAAACAAGGGCTAGATCTTACCAAATAACATGTGCATGAAAGTAACAATACACATAGGAGTGATAAATAATTAGATGGAGAATATGTATAAGGTGTATGGACATGTTTATAGCAAGATAAGTTGTAAGTGCATAGAAATGTATATATATGGTATGTGGACAATATAGGGCAAGGGACTTGTCTTTGCAAAAATATCAATATGTCTATCCATTAAAGTGCTTCTCAAAATGGGCATAGAACAAAATGTGAAATGGTACATTCATTTTAATTTTGAGATTATAAGCATGTATTTTGTATTTGTTATCATCTTATCTATTTTGTACTTTTGCGACAAGTAGAAAATATAAATCAAGTCCATACAAGTTGATATTTGATATTTTGATATTTATTTATTTTATGTTTGTTGCATATAATGTTTTTGATTATGGAAAATAGGTTTTGATGGGGCCCTGAAACCCTACAGAACTAAAAGAAAAACATAGATAAAGCGATTAAAGTATCCACAACATAATAGCCACAGGCATAAACAACAGCTCCCACAAGATAGAAAGATAAAACCAAAAAAAGAAAACAGGAAGACAGAACAAAAAACCAGGCAAGGCCCAAGCCTAGGAGAAAAACTCAGGCAAACTCTCTAAGAATCTCCGCAGCACGAATCTCTAGCTTAGATACTCTTCCAGCAGCCTCCTTAAGGTCAGAAAGATCTTTATCAGGTTCCTAGATGTCTTTTTTCATTGTGCTGGATTTGGTCCTCTTCCTCAATCCTTCCTCGGGGGACTTGTCTTTACCATTGTTGGGAGATAGATCATCCTTCTTGCTCCCCTGTGCTCCTTAATTTTGTTTATTAACACCTTTATGTTGTCATTAGAGGCTTTAAGAATGTTATAGCTTTGCTCTGTGATTTTCTACAAGGTGCCCTCGATGCTCTGAACTCTCCTCTTCACTTCCTCCACTCTATTTTCCATATCCTTCTCCTCCTTGGCTTTTCTATTCTTAATGCCGCAATTGTCCCTCTCCAATCTGCCCACTCTATACTTTAGCTCCTGGATTTCATGGTAGGTCCATTTAGTGGTTCTATAGCTGTCAATAACGTTGTTCTTTGCATTATTAAGCACATCAATCTGTGGGTTCTCCTTAGTGGTGTCACTCAAAATAACAAGGGCAGGATCAATGAGCTCCTCCATTTGAATTTTTCCTTCCTTATTCTCCTTAACCAGAGTTTTCATCATCTCTCTCTTAAGACCCATCCTCACAAAAACATTATCAAAATTCCTCCAAACCACATTCCTGTCTTTTCCTGAGATCTTGCAAGTGTAATGGCCAGACCCATATTCTTCAAAACCCTGCTCTTTCTCTTCCCCACTCCCCTAATTCTCCTCTTCCTCCTTACTATCATTTGCCCCCTCCTGCCTTTCCTCCTCAGCTTTCTTATCATTGTCTTTTCCTCTTTTTAGCCTCCTAAAGGGCTTGCCAGCAGAAACCTCCTCTTTGTTGGTAGGCATCTTAATAGTAAATTTTCTCTTTCCTCCCTTCCTCTCCTTATTATCTTCTTCTCTAACTTCCTCCCCATCAACACTGTCACCCTCTGTATCCATGCCCTCTGCCTCATCATTGTAGTCTTTGTCAGACGAGATCTCAATTCTCTGTTCAGGGTCGGGAGTCTCCTTTTTCTCCTTTTTGATTTTATTTTTCCTCTTATTGGTCTGTGGGGTAGCCTCCTCATCCGTATCTGAATGCATATCTTGGTTGTCCTCAGTATTAGACAGGATATAATCTTCTCCCAACTCATCCGACTCTCTTTTACCCTCCTTGCCCACCATCTTATTTCTAATTTCTTTCCCCATAGACCTAGCCTTAAATAATTCATAAATTAATAGCAAAAGCCCCTCATGGAAAGCAGGATTGTCAATGGGCTTCTCCCTATAGTCATTGATATTCTCATTAATAGATGAGTATAGGAAGAAAGGGATTGAAATCTTCACCCCATACCTAAAATGGTTAAGAAGCACAAAATGGTGGGTGTAGAGGCGGTCAAATCTTGTATCCAGGGAGATGTATTTGCTAATAACCCTCAACACAAACCTCCACAACGACTTGATAGAGCCCGACAGGTAGTAGGTGCTTTTCTTCACCAAAGCCTTCTTTTCCTCCACCTCCTTGGTAAATTCGATCACAGCCTCCCCAGAAATGCCTCTATCTCTGTAAAAAAATTTCCCAATAATGGGAATCCTCATCACCGTGGAGATAACCTCCTCTATAACTGTGAAATCCACCCCATCAATTTTAACAATCCCCTCATTCCAACTCTTAACCATGAGACACATAATAGAGGGTTTCCACCCATGAAGCCGGTCGATGAAATTGGTGACTTCGCCTTTTTTCAAAATGCTCCACACCTTAGAGCGCCTACGCCACTTATCAACTTCATCCTCAGGTTCCCTCCTGTGTCTTTCTCCCACCATTTTTTCATCATTTCTACAAACTATTCTCCTGGTAGTGATGTCTTTTGAAGCTTGGTTCCAATTGATATGAATTGTTTTCATGAAACTTCTTTTAGCCTTGTGTAAATTATATTCAAAATTTGTCCTCCAAGCGTGTTGATGAGTTTTGATGAGGTGTAATGTACTTTATCTATCGTACTTACACATCATATTACGACACCTTTCCCATAGAACATAACCTATCATAATTGACATTTAATGTTTCCCAATCTGCCAGGGATCCTCTCCCTTTCTATCAAATCTAAGATTTCGAGCGGAATATTATATCCGTCCATCTTTTCATTTCATCATTCTTGACTACCCAGTTGGCCAGCATGTCAACCACTTGATTAGCTTCCCTGTACTCATGTGCCACATAAACATTATCAAAGGACTTAAGGATCTGAATGCTCTCTTTAATGATATTCACAATCATCCACGTAGGCTTATACTTCTCATTAAGACAGTCTATTATATTTTTCGAATCTCCTTCCAGCCATAGTTTTCTGACTCCCAACTCACGAGCAAGTTTGATGGTTTGATGTGCCACAATCGCCTTCGCATAGTGATTAGTTTGCAACCCTAGAGTAGAGATAGCAGCAATTCCTTTGCCATGGGCATTTCTGATGATTCCACCCACCCCATCCTTACCAGGGTTGCCTTTAGCGGCCCCATCAAAGTTAGCTTTACACCAACTCTCAGGCAGGAGAGTCCATCTATAGTCTTCCCTCCTGTTTCTATCAATTTCCTTAGTGCTGAGAAGAGGGTTACAACCTTTATTGATAGTATAGTTCTCTACCAAAGCGTTAAGGGTTTTGTGGAAGACAACTTTAGCATTAGTTTCTTTTTCCCTAAAAATTCTATTATTCTACTCCTTCCACACTCCCCAATAGACATGAGGCAAAGTCCAGTCCCACAAATCCTTATTCACATCCCCAATAGCCCCATGGTGCCATTGTTGAAAAAGATTAGTAGTGTTGTTGGGAAAACACCAGGTCACCTTGAAAAAAGATAAGAACTGAGACCATATGTCTCTGGTGAAGTGGCAATGAATAATGATATGGTCTACACTCTCACTATGGTTTTTGCATAGAATGCATCTGTTAGGCATCTTATGCCCCCTCTTGGTAAGGTTGTCCACCATCAGGATTCAGTTTTGGAGCATTATCCAGAAAAAATATTGATTTTAGGAATAAGGCCAAGATACCAGGCTCTGGCCCAAATAGGGATAGTTTCAATGTTTTGCATGGTTTCATACCCCGAGGCTACAGTGTAGTTTCCAGCCTTGGTCTCCCCCCCAAATAATAGCATCCTTGTTGAGGGACAGGGGGATATGCTTAATCATGTCCATCAGCGGCTTTAGCTCCTGGGACAGTTCAATCGGATTCACCCATTCATTATTGACCCTGTAGTCTCTCATTTTACAACCATATCTTTCAATGCATCTGTTAGCCCATCTGCTATACGTCTCAATGTTCCATAGGGGCCCTTGTCTTAGCCAGTCATCATGCCAGAAATTTATATCTTCTCCATTGCCTAGTTTCCATTTCACTTTCTCAGTGGCTAGGCCCTTAGTCCTCATAATGCCATTCCAGATGTTGGATCCCCTTGGGTCATAGTCCCTACTGATGAACTATTTGAAATTGAGATTGGCAGCATATTTATCCTTCAAAATATCCCTCCATTCCCCTATTGAGTTGAAAATCCTCCATATTTGTTTCGCTTGCAGAGCCCTATTGAACTGCTTCAGATTTCTAATCCCCAGTCCCCCCTGCATTTTGGGTCTACAAATAGTCTCCCAAGCCACCAGCGGGTACTTCTTATTGCCTTCAGTGCTAGCCCATAGAAAGTTCCTCTGAATGGACTCCAAAGTATCAGCCACTTTGGTAGGGATTGAGAAAAGGCTTAAAGCATAAGTAGGCAAATTCTGTAAAGTAGATTTGATCAGGAGCACTTTACCAGCCTGACTCAGAGTGATGCCTTTCCAGCCTGCCAGCTTTCTATTGAAACGATCAATGAGATTATTCCAAAAGAGGTTAGGTGGTTTGGTACCTAGAGGGAGCCCCAAGTACATAGAAGGGAGAGAGCCAATGCCACAACCCAATATGCCTGCAATTTTCTTCTGTCTGGTCTCAGGAGTGTTAAAAAAGAAGACCGAGCTTTTACTCCAGTTAATGAGTTGTCTTGTGGCGTTGGTATAGGTGTTGAGAATAGACTTCACATTTCTAGCTTCTTTCATCGAAGCCTCTCCCCCTAAAATGGTATCATCCATGAATTGTTGATGGGAGAAAATTAGGGGCCCAGAAGAAGGTTTTAACCCAGTAATTTCTCCTCTGCTCCTTTTTTCATGAATAAGTCTTCCCAGACATTCAGCCAGAATGATGAAGAGGATCGGTGAAAGAGGGTCACCTTGCCTAAAACCCCTAGAGGATTTAAAGAAATTGGAGGGAGAACCATTGACCATCACTGCAAAAGTGGGGGTGGAAATCAGTTGAGAAATAATCTTTCTAGTTTTATCATTGAAACCAAAAGCTTCTAGAACTTTATCTAGGAACAACCAGTCCACCCTATCATAAGCCTTAGATAGATCAAGTTTGAGTAGGAAGCCTTCCTTTTTTCCTTCATCTATGGAATGTATCATCTCATGAACGACGATGATAGAGTCAAGGATTTGTCTACCAGGGACAAAACCCGTTTGCTGAGGTGCAATAATCTCTGGGAGGATTTTGATCATTCTGTTAGTTGATGTGTATGTATGTGAACTAATTTATGTTTGCAATAATCACCCTTGATCATTTTTTCGTACAAATTATAAATTTAATTGTAAGGCATTATAGATCATAAATCTTGATAATTTGTCCACTTCGTAGAACACATTTAAAATGAACAGACTTACTAATATGTCCTGATTGTTAACTTTCCTATTAATGTTATCCACTTTCAATGGTAGTACCAAGTAGTTTTATAGCTTGATAATTTTAGAAGTGCTAACTTCATAACTTCACCAAACTATGACAATGCTAATACTCAACTCTATGTCATAAATTTATATTCTTGCATTAAATATGGTAGGCTCTTCGTATCATGGCATAACCCTAGACCTAAAGCTATTTCTCAAGGGTTCATTTGAAATGGCCTTGCTAATGTATCCCTTTCAAGGAACCAAAGGCTTCCTAGTTCACACAAATCATTATATAAACACCACATCTCTAAAAACATGATAAAATGTTTGACCTTTATTTTAGATCAGACTAATAATTAATTATTATATTACAATACAAGTAGTGTATGATAGTATGAAGAATTATATCTCAGATACATGTTAGTACATGATAACAATAGCAATGGATGACCATTAAACCACATAATGACCAACTCATGCATACATCACACATCCCCCTTGTAATAAGTTGGTAACATGGAAATGGAAAAGTAGTGCATCCTATACTACATGGATCCATCATTATGATGAATCTTATACAAACATCTCATACTACATATAATCGTTGACAAGGACATAAGTATAACAATACCCAACGCAACTAAATATTAACACAATTTTATTACCTAAGTTGAACCTTTGAGTTGGAAAATACTAACATCTCTCACTTACATATTTCCAAAGAAAGTTATCTAGATGGAATCTATATTAGATTATCTCGTAGTGAGACCAACATAATCAAAGTTTCTTATGGGTATGTGCATGGAAATGAGGGACCAAAAGGGGTGTCAAAAGTGGCCACCTTTTTAAAAAAATAAGTAAATAAATATATGGATAAGTAATTGAAGATGATGAGGTTAAAGATTTGAGGATGTAACTAGAACAAGAGTCTTTTTGAACTACTAGTTTTTTAAAATAGTGGAGGTTAAGAGATTTAAAAACTAGCTAGTAGGTTATCCTTCTTGATTGGTGATAGCGAGAAAAAATGATCGAAGTGGCTCTACAACTTGGTCTTCATAATCTGGTTGGGGTTGACTTCACATGTGTGAGCGATTGCTCACCCTACATGAAGGCAGTAATTGTCATAGGGGTTGGTTTGCATTTATTGCACTTGTGTTAATACCCATATTATGGGTGATGGCTCAAATGGATCAAAAACCCTACCCCCATCATTGGTGTCCACTAGGACTGAAGGAAAAATGTTTAAATTTATCCTCGAGAATCAGATGATGGAAGGTGCTAGGTTTGTGGTAGTCCAAGGAAAGACTTAGGCGTTTGCTTCAAATGGAGGAGGAAACAGTAAGGATTTCACTCTCACTACTTTATTCATTATGCCTAATGGTGAAATGTCCATAGAACTTCACAAGGAGAGGGCTAAGCTTAAGGGTATAGCTATTTTTCTTGTTGTTTTGGACCCTAATCATCGCCCTCTAGAAACTATTTGAATAATTAGCTTCACTCAATGTGGGTAAAAAGCCTAAGGTTTTGGTTTTCATTTTGTTGCATGATTCAAAAGGGTTTATTCATTATTTTCATCAATGAGCCTAATAGCCAAAAGGAGGTCCTCAAAAAGGAATTCTAGACTATTTGGAATGGGCACTTTCGGGCTATTGGATGGACCCCTGAAGCCAACAATCAAGAAGTTGTGACACTTTCATGCCCTAGATGGAGATCTATAAAAAATGTCCCACCTATTCTCTAGAAGTGGATACCTAAAACAATTGAAGTTGTGGGGAATGTGCTCCAAATAGATAAATCTCCATCCTAATTACCTCATTTGGATGCTAGGTTCTTAATTGTTATCAAACCAGACATTGATTTTCTAAACCAAATATGTATTGAACTTGATGAGGAACAAATTATCTGCCCTGTAGAATTTTGGGGGGGTCTTAATGCATTCTTCCTTTGTAGAAAAGAGGGTCATCTGATAAATAATTGCTTGTTAATTAAGAAAAAGAAAAATGCACCTCCTAGTGCTCGTAACCTTAATGGGAATAAAGGCCCTAATTTGGTCAATGCACTTTCTGTTGATCGTAACCCTAATAGGAATAAACACCCTAAAGATGGTCACCCTCTTGTTGCTCCTAAGCCTAATTTGGACTACAATTTTGAGAACCCTTCTCCTTCGACCCCTCAACAAGAGGATTCCCTTCCTTTTATTCCCTTTGGTGATGACTCTCATCCTTCCATCACTGATGAACTTGACATTGTTTATGTCATCATCAAAGAAGCCTTCTAGGCACAAGTTAGCCCTATCATCCCCTCCTTGGCTCATGCTCTGGATGAAATAAGGGACTATGATAAACAAAATGTGGGCTACAAGAAAGGAGGAAGGTAACCCTAATCCTAATGCACTAAACTAGAATCATTGCTCTAATCATACCTCTCATCTTGTTGTACAACAACAAGAACACTTGGATAACTTGGATGCATCCCTAGAAAATTCTAGTGGTCACTCTCAAGTTGGAATTAGGGATGGAGATCCCCCTAGCCAAACTTGTGGGCATGTCCCTAATATTGGAGGGGATGAGGTAAATAACCTAGAGGAGATCCTATCTATGATAAAAATAAGTCTTGGATTATTATACCTTATTGCAATAATCCCCTAGAAGATCCTCTTATGGATGATGTTAGGGGGGATGTGGTGGACAAGAAAGAAGGTGGTACTAAGAGGAAGAAGAGAGTTAGAAGATATAGTATGACCTAAAATGGGTCTAAATAGGTTTTTGTGCTAAAAAAAGAAAGGGTGGACCCAGTGGATCTATTGATAGTATGCTTGCTAGAAAATAATCAAAGGGAAAACCTCCCAAGTGTTACTAGTCCTTCAAGGCACCAATGGATATTGAACCTTAAAGTTTTGAATGGACTTGCAATGCATATCTTGGAACATTAGGGGTTTAGAAACCCATGATAGGAAATATATTGTTAAAAGGTTCTTGAGGTCTCACCTTGATGTTGATATTCTCCTACTACAAGAATTGAAGGTTGTCCACTTTGCCCTTGAGGTCAACCTAAAATGCATCTGGAAGGATGCAATTCGCTTTAAAACTAATCGCAACAAGGGTAAAGGTGGTGCAACCATACTAATTAGTCACAAACGGAATAATGTGGTCTCAATATGGAGGTGTTCACCATGTAATAGGGTGGTCTAGGCTATTCTCAAGTGCAAAGATATGGAAATAGGGGATTGTTTTGTATATGTCTCTAATGACTAACGTGAGAGGTTGAACTATGGCAATGGTTATCCCAACTGGAAGATATCCCTTGAATTCTTAGAGTGACTTCAATATGATAGAAAGTCTAGTAAAAATAAAGTCGGTGGCACCAAGTTTGAATAGAAGAGGGAGGAAAGATTCTTTTGGACTAGAATGATCAATAAATTGAGACTAGGTGACCCTTTGGTTGGAAGGAAAAATCAGAATAAAGATACCTGGTGTAATTACTAGCAAGGAGACAAGAGGATTTATTGTGCACTGGATAGGTACTATGTAATAAAGATGCATTTTAGTTCATAAAAGAGCTCATTGATAGATGTGTCAAGGTAATCCCTTATACTCTATTAGATCACCATCTGGTAAAATGGCTTTGATGCTTGTTCCATTACAGCTATAAATGACTCAAAAAGGTGAAAGTGTTACAAACTTGTACAACAAAACTTTCATAAATGAAGTGAAAAGGAAATTTGTTTGGATAAGATACTACACTCAAAGATGAAATGATTGTGGTCAATCGTCTAAATGTTCCATATTGATAGTTAAATGCCTCAAAATGTATGAGCCAAAAGAGTTGGGAAAAAAACACTCATTATTAAAAAAATTAATTTAACTATTTTAATTGATATATTAATTTATTAATATTATATAACTTAACAATTTTAAATTATACTAATAACATCTTCAATTCTTATTAAAAAAATAGATTGCATACTATAACATATTACACTTGTATTTTATGCAATTTCCCCTTTCTAAAATAAAATATATAATGTAATGTAATTGCAAGTTGATTAAGTTTAATGAAAACTCGAGAGGCATACAATGAAGAGTTGTAACTCACTCAAACATGTAAGATATAAAGGGAGAAGAGTTCATTTGAATGGGAGATGTGGATGAAGGAAGAAATACTAGAAGATGTGATTCAAGAAAGAATTAAGGAAGAAACAAGACGAATGAGAAGAAAATAAGAAATCTACTCCTTAAAAAAGAAGAAATGATGAAGGGTTCTAACCCTTTCAAAGGGTGATGAGTATAAAGGGTTATGACTCTTTCAAAGAGTAGCAATGATGAAGGATTGTGACTCTTTCAAAGAGTGGCAATTATGAAGGGTTGTGACCTTTTCAAAGGGTAGACATGATGAAGAAGTGACTTCCCCACGTTGGAGGTTTTCGTTTGAGATCTATGGAAATTGGTGACTCAATTCTTATGAAAGGCGGTAACCCTTCCACTATTAAAGTATAAAAGATAATTCACCAAGTATTGAAGACTTGTTTATCAAGGAACATTAGAACAAATTAGTACACAAATCAAAATCAAGGACATCAATTCAATTAACATTGATCCTCATAAGATAATTACACAATCTTCAACAATAAAATATATAGATTGAACAAATCATCATAAGCACCCATCCCAAAAGAGCAACAACCAACATTCAAAGAAGGATCAACACAATTGCAACAAACTATAGACTAAATTATAAGCCAAATCTAGCTAATTGCAACAAACAAACAATAGACTAAAATATATATAACCTACTACAATTCTATATTCTACAAGTATAGTGGTATGAAATAGGAGAATCAATAATAGTTGTGTGATAATGTGAAATGCATATTTTTAAATCATTGATTTATCTATAACCCAACAAGCAAACATGTAGAGTAAAGAAGGAAATATAGTAAAGGGGAGTAGATACCAGCCCGGATTAATGGTTGGAGAAATCAGTCATAAAAGGATGAATAAGGAGACATGAATAGTGAGGGTAGATGTAGGTAACTCTCTAGGTAGACCACCCCATGATGGATGTCTAATGTGCTTGCCACTCAATATTGGGTTTAGTGTGGATTTCTTTGAGAGTACTAAAAATGAAATATAGATGTAACATGTCTTATCAAATGAATTATAATGATTATACATGCTTGTATTCATATGTGGAATTACTAATCTTGATAGAAATGACTGGATTTATGAATTATATATAAACATATAATTATCTCAAGTCTTTGTAACAATTTTCCAAGATAGACATTACATTTTAATCTCATAAGATTTGAACTCAGTACCATCTAGGTGCCTACGACATAGAATTTATCATTACACCAACTGTCTTAAGACAATTCCAAAAAGAAAACATTACATTTTAGTTTTTAATTCTAAATCTTATTTAAGTCTGATTAATTGATTATTTTTTTAATCTAAAAATCATATATACATCACATTCCCAAGGTTCTCTATTTCTAGACTATGCCCAACTTTATTCAGATTATTATTTTTCTGAGCTAGGCCTGAGCTAGGCCTGTTCCAAGAGTGAATTTTTTAAACCAAATTATTTCTTGATTATTGTGATAATGTTTTTATTTTAATATACTTTAATAAGCCTTTACATTAAAAAAAATTCATATCATTTCAAAAAAATATATATATAACTAATTGTAAAAGAGTTTGGAATGCAATGCCCTTGAATCAATTATGTCCTAGCCCCAACTCGACAAGTGAAATTTTCCAAACCCTTCTTTACCATCACAATTGGCTTTCCTTCACATCAAATAAACCAATTCCTCTGTCCTTTTATCATTTTCTTTTTGGTATACGATCTTCTTTGATCAATCCCCTCTGCCCATGCACATGATACATGATACTTTTTCCTGGATATCTATGCTCAAGCACCAAATGTTTAACATTCTTGGCCCCATTCTTTGAAGCTGTTGCAGAGTATGTTTGTTCACTTTATTCCCTATTTAGACTAATTGAAAAACCCAAAATAACCTAGAAGCCTACAAATATGCAAGGGAAACAGTTTCTCTGTCAAAAGAATTAAAAGAATATATGCTTCAGCCAATGATGTTTCCCTTGTTATGAGTCGGTAACATTGTATCTACAAGTTGAATTCAATACCCTAAATCTAACAGATAAATCTGGCTTGCAAGTTGGCTTTGATTTGACAAAACGGATCTACCAAACAGCCAGCTTTTCTCCTCGATCAATCTAAAGATACTCCTACAGTACTTGTCTAAAACCATTGATAGTGTCTTTAACTATTCCTCCCATTTTAGTGCCTGATAAAGAAGAAAACCCCATTTGGGGAAAACTAGCTTCTTTGAAATTCATTTTGTGCAAACAAGGCATCGTAAAGAGTTAATTAATCTGAGAAAAGGACGAAAACAACTACATTTGCAAGAGCGCAGAGCGTTTAGATAAACATTGGAACAGAAAAATCAAACTACAAACTTTCAGTTTAAACCCTAGAAAAGCAAATCCGCTGCTACGATCTGTTTGCAACCCTAGAAGCCCTCAGTAATAGTTAATAATTTTCAGCATACACTGCTCAGATCTCAAACATTTATCCATCCTCGGGCCTAAACATTTGATAACATTTAAGTATATCAGCATACCAGCTAGCTATACAGTTCTCTAGATACTAACCCTCCAAAATATGCTTTGCATCAACAGAAGTCAAATATCACTGAGAGCTTTTAGGGCTCTCGGATCTTAAAAATTGCGAAGTATAACAGAAAATTTAACAAGTCAAATAAATAAGCAAAAATACGCACCACAAGAAACTAAAATCTTAACTGATACATATTCAAGAGAAGAAGCCCTCAGCTGTTGCTAGTTTTCAACTTGAAAATATTCAGGTCTCAAAGATTACATGCCATCACAGTGCTAAGAAATTATAGAATATCAACAGCGCACATCTAGAAGGAAAAAACAGATAACAAGGGCAATTAACAGTGAAGCACGGATGAAAGGTATTATAGAGAAACAATTAGGGTTTGATATGAGGGTTTTTAAACTAGGGTATTTGGGGAAGATTTTATTGGTTTTTTTGTTTTTAAAATAATTTAGGGAAAGATTAATTGAGTGTTGGGATCCATGTTATCAACCACATAGTTACAATATGTTTTGTTTTTTTTTGAGATATTGAGTGTTGTTTTTAATGGTGATTATAAATGTGTAAGAAAGATCACAAGTAGTTTATCATACTTTCTAAAATATGATTATTTGGTTTTTGTTTTCTTAATATCATTTTTCTTCATATAATTTACAATATGTCTATTTTGTAGTTAGAGGGTTGAGATTGAAAGTGTTAAGAGTCAATATTTAAAACATTAGATATAGAATTAAATCTATTGGATATGCACTTAGGGTCGTCATGTAAAGTGTCTATTTTATGGTTTCAATTTTCTTCTTTTTGGTTGTCACGTGTAAACAAACATGGTCACTTGGATTTAAAAGTGAACTAAGGTGTTGCTCAAAGAGAGGGAAGTTGTAATGGGAGGCTACATTTAGCATGGCAAAGAATTAACTTTATCAGACGAGGGTGAACTACACTCCTCCACTTGAATGAATAAAGTTGAGGCAATTGTGTATAATCAACAAAATGAGTTAATATGTAGTGAAGATCGTGGAGATTAGTAGGTTGGAAGCCTAAACCGAAATGGGTAGGTGTCATGGCAATGAGCGGAAACCATTCATCACAAGGTTGTTAGGCTTGTGAAATCAACAAAATAACTTCTTTACAAACCCTTCTCAATATTTAAGACCTTGGATATTTTAGAATGTTTGTAGGGCTAATTAATGTGAATTTCAAGCTCTAATTAGTATTAAGCAATTTAATATGGAAGGAGAAAAACTATGGTCAAAGTATGTTATCATGGTTGAAATCCTATCAAATTGTTATTCGGTGGCAAACCCATTAGCATTAAGTGGTTTCTATATTCATGAGAATCTTTCAAAATGTATGATAAGAGTGAGTTAATGCCTTGGCTAATAGTGCATTTGATTATTTTTTCATATTGTAATGAGGCATCTATTGAAGCCCTCACCCATAAAAATATTTTTTTCTTTAAGAATTTTGAAAACTAGGCCTAGCCATACAACAAATGATTACAAGGAAAACTCTACAATTTTAAAATTTTTAGTATTAAGAAAGAAAGTAGAGATAGCCTAAGCTAAGAAAGTAACAAAGCAACAAAAAACCTATTCAAACATAATTAGATCATCCATATAGCACTAGTGAATGTTCACCAAGAAAAACTCACAGTTAGGACCAACCACTTCCTTCTCTAGTCCACAATCACAAGTCAAGGGACAAGCCTCAATAACCTACTCAAGTATGTTGTCTCATTTTCCATCTTGATCTTGCTTATCATCTTACTCCTCATTTAGACCTAGCTCCAAATAGATCATGTATCTAATTGTTTTAATATTCTTTTGGATAAATTTGACTTGGATTATTATTTTTGAAAACTACCATTCATTCCTTAAATAATAAGATCAACCAATAAAGTGTACTGACAAATTTAGGCACCAATCTATAGACAATCATATGTTTATAATGAAAAAATCATCATTCATATCTTGTTTCTTATCATGTTTTTGTCTTCATCCATAACAATCTTTCAAGATTCTTCATCATTCATACCTAATGCCTCTTCTATAGATCTAGGTTCATTAACACTACTATTCTAGAATAGGTCAACCAGGTCAACCTGTTCCCCTGGAATTTTAAATCATGGGGCTAGTGTTGTCTCGGGGAGTTAAATTACAAAATTGGGTGACCTCATCAGCTTGCTTTGTTTTCCCGCCTGAAAACTGGTAATAATGGAAGCCTAGGCACCTCATTTTGACATCCAGGAACATCCATTAACATCCATTGGCATCTAGCAATTACACAAGAAAGTTCAAACATTCAAGCATTCAAGATTCAAGAATCCTTTGTGAGCATTTCCTCTTCAAGATCTAGCATTTTGTTGGCCATCAAGGGAAGAGATTTACATTGAGGAATTCATCATCTTCTTCATTCATCCATGTTTACATCCATGGCTCCATGATGTGGTTTTGGTGGATCCATTGCATTTGTGGAGATTTCCTACATTCATCATTGCAAATTCAACATCTACAACATACAAGCATTATGAAATCCTTATTGACAAGGGTTTCTACAAGCAAGGTGAATACTTATATTTGTCTTATTTCCTTTACATATTTACATTTCAACTTCAAGGTTGATTCCTCAATATAGGGCTTGACCAAGGCAAGCTCTCATCCACCCAAACCCCAAAACAAGCTTTTCTATGTGCAGAAGCAAGATATCAAAATTACAACCACATATTTGGAAACTACATATTGAGACATTTTTAAAGAAGTTAGTTCAACTTTGCTACAGTGTCCTAGGAACACGGTGACTTCGTGGAAAAGTGTCTAGAACATGTTGCACCAGGTCAACCTGGTCCTGGAGGTTTGAGAAAAAAATATTTTCTGGGTTTTCTATTGTGATCGTGAAACAACAGTTGGAAGTTTTGTCATATATTCAGATTTGCATTTTTCAGAGCAAAAATGCATATTCATCTACACATTTCAAGGTGAGTACTCTATCATTTATTTTATTTCTTAGTCTAGACCTATTTTGATATCTTAGTTGGGTTGATTGCATACATTTAGCATCTAGATCTATCTTACTTTTCTCATTAAATCAATTGGTTCGATTTCACATTTGCATTTACACATCTTTAATCAGATCATACATTGCATGTAAGAGGACTTGCTGGCATACTTCCTTGATATAATTTGGGTTTAGCACTGGCATCCCTTCATCTTCTTGGGTTTTGCTAATCTAACTTGGGTTATATTGAGATTTATGTTTGGAAGCCCCTCTTTCTCTTGTATTTTGAGTGTTAGTGTTGCAATGGTTAATTAATGAACTCATCTCACATAGTTTATATTGTTAGATTTGTTAGTATCCATTTCACCCTTAAACATTTTGGTGAACCCAATGTGTTACAACTTCCTTTTGATCTTGGTGCATTATCTTATGTGTTCACCTTCACTAAATATTTTGGTGAACCTGACGCAGCTCCGCTTTTTGATTTTGGAGTTAGATCCATCTCCCTTTTTGCATTGGTTGTTTAACTTATTTTGGTGAACCCGATGCATTCCACCTTTCCTTATTGATTTTGGAGTTAGATTTAGCTATATTTGTGTGGTTAGAACTTTCTTTTTATGCTCTTTATTACATTGATAATTGTGTGGATGGATCTCATTAGAGTTTCCTTTTGTGATCTCCTATTTTATGAGCTTTATTACACTAAGTGCAACCTCGAGCATTCTCGTTAGGAGAAGTCATAGACTCATGGGCTCTTTTGATCATGATTTCTCTTTTCTTCCTAGGACCCATGATTTTCCTCAAGATCCCAATCCTATCATGGAGCATAACTGTTCTCACTCCTCCCATGATGAAGATGAAGTCTTAAGAGTTCCTCCTTCCCAAATTGATAATCTCTATCATGAGTGTGATAAATTGGAAAATTAGCTTGTGCAAGAGAACATAAATCATGATAGTGATGTCGCCATTGAGGCTATTAAGAAGCTTATCACTCATGATGATAATCACATCTCCATTTTATGTGGTATATCACACCTTATTAACACTCATGCTAAGTCTTTGATGGAATGTTCTCAAGAGTTAGGATACAATCCTCCTTCCACAACCATTGAACTATCTATTCATATTTCCACTACTATTCCTAGCATTCCTACCTATGCGCCACCTCTCATGACAACTTCTACACAAGTCTCAAATCCTCCAAGTGGTGGTCTTCCTAACCCTTCACTTCCTATAAGTGTTCCTCCTACCTCCATACCCTCTTAATTACCTTCATACAATGTTGTTCCTTTTACATATTCCAATCCTCTTCCCATTCCTTCTAATCCTCCACCAACATCCTTACATTTTCCTTTCACCTCCTATAACTTTGCTAGTACATCCAATATGTTTATGCCTACTATTGCGCCTTCTAATCCTACCATTAGTAGCTTGGTTCAAACCGCCACTGCTTTACAACAAGTGGTTCAATTCACTCAATCTAAGTACAACATCCCTACATGTGACATTGATAATCCCCTTTCATTAGATATCCTTCGTGTTGTTATCATGCAACATATTGAGATACCTCATCTTGAGACTTATAATGGTAAGGGTGATCCTGTGATTCATGTTAGGACTTTCCAAACTATATGTATTGATTTTGCTCACAACTATAGGCTCATGGCTAAGTTGTTCACACATACTTTTAGAGATAAAGCTTTTCAATTATATTTCTCTTTACCTCCTTATTCTATTAATTCCTTTCAAATTCTCTCTAATGCTTTCCTTCAACAATTTTAAAATAATATTGGTCCTCATATTTCTTTGATTGATTTAATGCATTGTAAGAAAAATGCTAAAGAAAAAGTTAGTGACTTTATTGGTAGATTCAAACACTTGTATGCTCAATTTTTTGATCATGTGCCTAATTATGATATTCAATGTATTTTTATTTCTAATTTGCAAAAAGATATTAGAGATAAGATTCTCCTTACTGAGTATTCTTCCTTTTCACACCTTTGCACAGTGCTTCACCATTATCAGTTACAAGTGAGCCACCTTGAGAGATCTACTCCAATGGCTCCTATTACTATTGATAAGAGTGATGTCGTCATTCATCAAAACAAAATCTAAGCCTAACAACTACATCAAGATTCACAAGTCAACCAACACAATTGATGATCAAGTGGCTACTATATCCAAAGGTGCGGCTACTTTTTCTTTTGTGTATCATCCTAATTGCAAGTACACTCCTTTATCTGAACCTTTACCTATAGTGATGACAAATTTGATTAATGATAACATTCTTAAACTTCCTCCTTTCCATCCTATTGACACTAGAAAATGAATGCCTGAGTCATTTGATCAAAAATTTTTTTTTCAATACCATCATCAACCTGGTCATGATACTCAAAATTTTTATGCTTTGAAGAATGCTATTCAAGATCTTATTGATTCCAATGCTATATTTATTGATGCTAAGGTTAGTAGTATGAATAAATATGTAGCACCTCCTAATTAGAATTTGCAAATCTACACCAACCCCTTACCTTCACATTAAACAAATGTCATTAATCAACCTTCTTCTCTTGTTACTAACATTAGTTATGATGACAAGGTAGAAGAAGCTAATCATGTGGTTAATCATGTTGAGTCTCAATCTCAACCTTCAATTTTACCTTCGCATGAACCTAAATCTTTACCTCCTATCACCTTTGATCATTCCAATATGTTTAAAGCACCTAATGGTCCTCTTTACATTACTATTAGGGTTGCTCATATCCTTTTTTGTGGTGTTTTGATTGATCCCTCTTCCTCCATGAATATTATCACTGAAGAACATGTTTTTAGTAAAGGATTGCATAAGGATACATGTGATACATCTAGTGTTTGGATTCAAATTTTTAATAGTTTTCTTAATCATCCTCAAGGTTTTATTAATCTTCATGTGACCCTTTCCGATAAGGTTGTTCATACTACCTTTGTTGTCATTCCTACTTTCGATCAATTTCAAGTTAAAGCTTGGTATTCTATGGCTCTCTTCCATGCAAGTTGTAGCCTCTCCTATTCATAACTACATAAAATTTCCTCATAAAGGAGAAGTTATCACCATTAATCATTCTCTTTATAAACCCTCACATCCTCGAGATTGTGCTGAGATAGATTTCTTTTGGCCATCTCTCCCTCAAAAAATTTCTAACCGTTATGATCATCTTTATCGATCCTATCAACAATACAAGCTAGAAAAGATTCTTGAGCTTAGACTTCCTAAGGTTGATAATCATGTATATATCTTACCTACCCAAGCTATTCCTCTACCTATCATTCCTCAACCCATATTTGTTCCCTCCTCAAAACCTATGATTGTTGAATCTAATCCTTCAAGTTTATGATGTAAAACTATTCGTAACCAACATTCTCGTCAACATCGCAAGAACCATCAAGCTAAGGCTAAGGCCCATGCTCTTGCTTCTCAAACTACTTCTTCATCTCAACCTTTTCCTTCCTTTGATCCACCTATGCTTGACCCTTTGAAGGAAGTTAATCAAAATAACAATATGCAAATGGATAAACATGGTGATTTTGTTAGTATTTTAGATTCTATTAATCTTGATACGAGAGATGCTCTTAATGATGATTATTCTAATGCACATGTTAGTGATGATGAATATGAAAATAATGATATGGATTATGATTTTCCTAACATTCTTTCTACGCAGCTAACACTCACTCCTAGTGAAGAGCATAGTGACTCCCACCAGAGTCCTTAATTGGATCTGGTAGTGGTTCCTACTATATTGGATGTTGTACCTCTTTCAAGTTTCTCACATTTCTTGAATATTTTAGATAGAGATGGGGAGGACACGCGACATGTTTGAAGTGGACTTCTCTAGCATGGTAGTCTTTGTGTGTTTGTGTTGTGTTTCCCCTTATTGTTCTCTTTATTTTATGTTTTGTCTAGATGGCTTTAGATGATTCTTGTTGCTTTGTTGGCACAAGATGATAAAGTAATCGAATATGTCATGAATTTTCTACTATTTGTACCTCTCTTCTTCTATTTGTCGTTACATGTTATGTTGTCTATGTGCTATTGTTCATATGTGTTCCCTTTTGTAGTCTACTTGGATGCTTCTGACATATTAGCACTAATTCTTTTTGGTCTTTGTGTTGCCAGCCCAAAAAGACTCTTCTTCATACATCTTGTGTGTTTTTCCCTCCATTGTGTTATAGTTCTACTTCCTTTGGGGAATGATGACATTTCATACTTGATATAATATTAAATATTATCATATGATTATACTGACCCCAAAGTTAGTGGATCCCTTTGTGTTCTCTCTTTTGTCATGTGTTTATTTCCCTTTAAGTGTTCTCTCTTGAGGGCATTTCATAGTGGAAATGTTCTTCATGGGTGCATGTACACTTTTGGTAAAGAATTTTTTCTCGTTAAGTTGTTTGCAATCACTTTAATGTGAGGGCATACACTTCGCTCACTTTTTCACACACACACACACACATTGACAATTTGGTTTCCTCTATCAAAATACTCATAGTTCATGGGGGCTTGGTCTTTGTTCTTTTGGATCTCTCTTTGGACTACTGACACTCTGGGAGGCCTGATCCTTTCTTTTGATCCCTCTTTGGATTACTAACAGGCTAGGAGGCTTCATCATTGTTTGATCATTCTTTGGACTATTGACAATTTGGGAAGCTTGATCGTCTTTTCGATCCCTTAAGGGCACACACATCCTTATGCATAGGTCATCTTTTGATTCTTCTTCTTGAGACAAGGAGTTCCCTTGAGGTTGAATCCTTTCAATGAGTTGACTAGCATGCCACACACACTTGCTAGACCATTCAATTAATCTTTGATGGGTTGACTAGCATGCCACACACACCTAGACCATTCAATGCCATCTCTTATTTCACCCCCTTTATTTTTCCTATGTAGTTCACAATAAGGAACACAAACCTTATTGGGTGAGTTCGCTACACTTTCTTGTTAGTGAAATCTCTCTTATTTTGGCTTTGGATATGTTGAAGACTCAAGTATGTTGGGGGCTTGATGGTTTCTTCATCTCCTTAGTCATGATAAGATCATCAACTCTTTCTTTTTTATCTACTTTACTGTGAGTTTGAGGTAACTCATACTCTCACTAAAGTGGGGGCTAAATGTACCATCTTAAAATGGATGCACTCATTATTTAATCACTTTTATCTCCCATCCTTTACCGACTTTATTGACCATGGATGGATTCATGCTCGATTACCCTTTTCTCCTATTTTGCCCCATATCTTCCACGTTCAACTGTGTAGTCTCTGAGACCTCAGGGTTGCCCCCCTGTGAGCCAACCTTGGAATAGGTTGACCAAGTCGACCTATTCTGGAATAGGTTTACCAGGTCAACTAGCTCCCCGAGGATTTTAAATCTTGAGGCCAATGTTGTCTCGGGGAGTTAAATTGCAAAATCAAGTGACCCTATCATCTTGCTTTGTTTTCCCGCCCAAAAAATAGTGTAAAAGGAAGCCTAGGCACCTCATTTTGACATCCAAGAACATCCATTGATATCCATTAACATCCAAAAATTACATGAGCAAGTTCGAGCATTCAAGCATTTATCAAGCATTCAAGATTCAAGGATCCTTTGTGAGCATTTCCTCTTCAAGATCTAGCATTTTGTTGGCCATCAAGGGAGGAGATTTAGATTGAGGTATTCATCATCTTCTTCATTCATGCACATTTACATCCATGGCTCCATGATGTGGTTTTGGCGATCCATTGCATTAGTGGAGATTTCCTACATCTGTCATTGCAAATTCAACATCTACAACATACAAGCATTACAAAATCCTTATTGACAAGGGTTTCTACAAGAAAGGTGAATACTTACATTTGTCTTGTTTCCTTTACAATATTTACATTTCAATTTCAAGGTTGATTCCTCAATCTAGGGCTTGACCAAGGCAAGCCCTCATCCACCCAAACTCCAAAATAAGCTTTTCCATGTGTAGGAGCAGGATATCAGAATTAAAACCACAAATTAGGAAACTACATATCGAGACATTTATGAAGAAGTTAGGTCAACTTTTCCACATTATTCCGAGAACACGATGACTTCATGGAAAAGTGTTTGGAACATGTTGCACCAGGTCGACCTATTCTTGGAGTTCTGAGAAAAAAAACATTTTTTGGGTTTTTTGTTGTGATCGCGAATACACAGTCAGAAGTTCTGTCACGGATTTAGATCTGTAATTTTTAGAGAAAAAAGGCATATTCCTCTACACATTTAAAAATGAGTACTCTATCATTCATTTCATTTCTTAGTCTAGACCTATTTTCATATCTTAATTAGGTTGATTGTATACATTTAGCATCTAGATCTATCTTACACTTCTCATTAAATCAATTAGTTCAATTTCACATTTGCATATACACATCTTTAATCAAATCTTACATTGCATGAAAGAGGACTTTCTTACGTACTTCCTTGATATAATTTGGGTTTAGCATTGGCATTCCTTCATCTTCTTGGGTTTTGCTAAGCCAACTTGGGTTATATTAAGAGTTATATTTGGAAGCCCCTCTTTCTCTTGTATTTTGAGTGTTAGTGTTGGAATAGTTAATTAATGAACTCATCTCACATAGTTTATATTGTTAGATTCATTAGTATCCATTTCACACCTAAATAGTTATAACATACCACAAAAATGTGTTAGCCTTGGGGCATCATGAATTGTCCATACAAGCATTGCATGGAATTGAAATTGTCTTTGTCTTATTAGTCTAGAGATGTCATACATAGTGATGCTATTCCATAACTTTAGCAACTCGTCGATAAGAGGCTCAATATATAAATTCATATCTTTAACTTGGTACTTACCTAGTTGAATGAACATAAACATTACATAATTATTATATCTATTTTACGATAATATATAAATTAATGTACATGACTATTAAATGAAAAAGATATAAGTCATTATGAATCAAATAAGAGAAATGAGATGCTACTATGTTAAATAAAATTGATGTAAACAAATACCTGGAACAATCATTGCCAACATTATCTGTTTCCTCTTTATTGACATCCATGGAGGAATGTTATTGTTGATAACAACAAGACGCCACACCGAGGAAATAGATCTCAGCTCTCCAAATGGATTGACACAATTCGCTGCCAAAGAAAGCCTGAGATTACAAGGTTCTTCTTTAAAGTGTGGTCATTTTACCTCCTTGTCCCTAAATGTAGAATCATCTACAAGCATTTGAATAATGTCATATCCACTTTTATTGTATGCATGGTAATCCATAAATAGCGCTAAGATGTCACACCTAAATAATCGTTACATACGTGGAATAATGGGAATATAACGAAGAACCTTGAGAGGCACCTTTTTATTAGTTGATATATTTTGTATCTACCAATATGACATTCCAAGCATTCTATTGAAAATTCATTTTTTTATGACATATAATATGATCATTGGGACATGCATCTATTTCTTGATACTCCCTTCCAATATCTTTCATAATGGAAAATAAATCTCGGTATGAGTTAGGTAAAATATTTGATGGTGGTAAAAAAAATCACCTATCAATCTACAAAATTTTTTTTTGTTAATATAACAAACATTAATGGTACATATTTCATCCTTTATTTACTAGTGATGAACTAATAGAAAAAAGATGAAAAAAGATGACATATATGACATACCTTAACATTTGTGAGATTGCTATGTTGGATAAACCATTCATAACCTTCAAGTTTAGCAACAACAATATAACAAAGAGAATATTTGTTTGGGAGCCTTCATAAAGGGGATTGTATGCCTTCTCAAGTACATATAAATCATGAACATCATCAAAGTCATCTCGATCATCATCATGATCAGTTGTGCCACTAAATGTGTCAAGGATCAATGTATTTGTATCATCATCTTCAACTATGTTTTTTGGTGCATAATCATCTTCTTCCATAGGATCATTAACTTCATCTTCAATATTTAAAGATCCATGTTCCTCCATGTGCAAATCCACATTCTTCGAGCCATGATAATCCATATCATGTGCCCTAGGATACCCCACCTTTATAATAATGGTTGACACTTGAATAAAACATGATCATGATCAAGTGATTTTATATATAAATAAAAAATATTAAAATGATATAAATATTTACAAATTCAATCAATATAAAGACATATAATGAACAACTTACCAACGGATGATAATCATCTCCCCCTTGAACATGACCATGTTGCCTACAATGTTTCTCAGATGTTGTGATTAAAACTCTTCTTGTCTTTAAGCCCTTGCAATTATTGCAAGGACAATAGCATTTCCCATCACCCTTCCTTTTCAATCTTTCCCACAATATAGCAATTGTTTCTTCATTTTATTCTGCACTAATATTATCTCACATGATTTTTCTTTACAAGGCTCTAATCAAAAAACCCAACTACAAGACCTTCTTGGCACAATGTCTCATCAAGATTTGACGCATAACAAGGCCAACTTCATGGATACAATGCTTGAACAAATAAACAACATGTTCTTCAAAGGAACAATAATCTTGATCAATAGGATAATAGGGAACAATGAAACCATGCTTCAAACATGTTGCTTTACACATCCATTCATGATGTCAATGCACCTTGACAAGGACTATGAACTTTAGATTCATACTTTTTCCACATGGACCGGACTCTAGGAACAGAGACATTAAACCTTGTAATGAAACATTTTCCACTATGCTTTTGTTTTGTAACAACACCCCCATCAAGTTTGTGAACTTACTATCAAGGATCAAACTTAGAAACTTTTATGTTCTCATTACAATTGTTCACCTTCCACATGGATCACAAGGGGACTCAAGGTACTTTCATGGATGTCTACATGCACATGAGGCAACATTCAAAAGGTCCTTAAGGTCTATAAACAATGGAAGACTCCAAAATTTGGAAGAAGTCAGACTTTTAAATTATACTATGAGGACATACATAAATGGTCATCATTTGTTTGTCATTATCAGACAACACTATATAGTAAGTAATAGTACATTTGTGATAATGTAATCATGGTTCTTTAAAATGAATGAAAGTGAGAGACAATTGCACCTAACAAAAGAAAATTTCCAAATTGTAACTGTCACTATTTTTGGGACAATTCGACAGTGGATAGAAATTCCTTGTCAAGTGACTCTAAATGAATGTTTGGATTACTCACAATTGGAATCAACCTCAAGTTGGAATCAATTGTAAATCAACTTCAAGCTGGATTACTCACAATTAGAATCAACTTCAAATCAGGGACTAAAACAACATAAAAATTCCTTGTCAAGTGACTGTAAAGGAATGTTTGGATTACTCACAATTGGAATCAACCTCAAGTGCCAATTGGAATCATCAAATAACTTTGTAATTAAATATATTAATTACACATATCCATAGGCATCAAACCATATACCCAACAAGCCAAAAATTAAGGTGGTGCCAACCACATACCCGTTGGAACTAGAAAGATTTTAAATTTTCATCGGAACATCATTGAAATTGCGATGAACATAATTATTTGTCAGAATTTTGACAAAAGTCAGGCACCGACTTTTTTAAAAGAAAATCTCAAAATAAATTGAAAGGTACTAGATGAAACAATAAATTAATTCACTTTCATCGGATAATTTTGTCAGATTTTGACCTCAAATGAGTTAGTGATGGAAAGGTGAAGATGGTTAATGTAGAGACTTTGATGAATGTTGCAGATTCATTAACAAATGTTGTAAGCATAGAGAAGTTCATATGGTGTTTCGATTCTATGGGACTCATGGCTCCTAGCATTTGAATTATGGTGTAATTACTCCCTTTGCTCCTTCTTGCAAGGTGTTCGACAAGAGGGATATCGTTGGGAAAATGTGTCTCAACCTTGTAGTTACACATGGAAGCTATTTTTAGTAAGTATTTCATTTGAGCTCAAAATGTTTCAATTTCTTTTCTAGAGGCTCATTTTGGATATATAAGCATGTCAATAAAGTTTCGTGGCAAGATCATGTCTAGTTTTGAAGCTATCAATTTTTTTAATTTTTTGATGAGGTCATGTGAAAACTTTGAGCTCAAATTTGAAGGTCTTAGAAGATCTGAAAGGGGTAAAAAATCATCTGGGATTGCACTATGTTGTCCCAAGTTGTAGAGAGCTTTGAGAGGTTTCTGAAAAGTGGTAATAATAGAAAATTGGATACATGGTTCAAAAGTTATGGTCTCAGAAAGTTGGGTCTCCCGAAAAAAGAAATTTAAATATGTGTCAAACATGTAAATGAGTTGTAAAAGGGAGTTACATATGTTGGTGTGTGTATTAACATGTCATATGGCATCTTTGGTTGGAGATAAGATGGGCGCCTCTTTTTGGGGTGGTTTTAGCCCATAGTTTTGTAATATTCTTTGACAATTTCTTGTATTATATCTCCTAACTAGTGCGTGTGTGAGATGGAGGGTTTTTGTAAGAGTCTTATATCTTTTTAGATGCCTTTGGATCTCTGGTCGGTGATACTCCTGAGAGAAGCTTTCTCTACAAGTATATTGTAATATGTTATTGATTGTTGAATAATATATTGGGTTACTTTTGGAGTGTGGAGTTTTTCTCTTGAAAGGGTTTTCCCCATGTAAATATTTGTGTTATGGTATGCATGTTACTTATGTTTATAATATTTATGTTAAGTTTTTGTAACTGTGAAAAAGATATGGAATATTTTTTACATTATTCTCCCCTTAAGATTAATGTAGGAATTTGTTCTACTACTTAACTTCCTTACACTTTCCACTCCATCCAATAACCCTCTTCCATGTAAAAATCAAAGTATACCTTCATCACCTTTTCATAACCCTCATCCTCCCCCTCATGATACTAGTCCTCCTCAAGATCACATCACCCCTATCTAGGCTATTCATGAACACCTTACTTATCAACTTGGTTCATCTATTTTCATCCAATATAATCAACTTGATGAACTTATATTCTCCTACATACCATTTCCACCCCAAAAAGTACCCACATTTTTATTTAAAGCTAACAAACATCACATTGCTAAAAAGATATTTTAAAGCATGCATTACCAAGGAGAAGGATTAGGCATCCACGAACAAGGCATATTAGAACCCCTTCATAATAAAATCCTACTTATCATAGGTATCCAGACATGTAATAACCTAGCCAAAATAACCCAAGGACAAAACATCTTGAGATCATGATATCCCATTTTCACAATACCTGGGGTCATAATATCCCAGGGTAATAATATCCCAAGATAAAAAGGAAATAACAATTTCTATAAAGTCAATTCCATGACAATTTCAATTCTATAACTATGATGTAACAACACAATATGTATAATATGTTTTCTCCTAAATTAATATATATAAGAATATTTTGATCTCTATTTTCATGTCTTCATTTTTCCTCTTTCCAATAAGTTTCAATGAAGTTTGGGAACTCTTTGTTGAGGAATTTCCGTATATGTTCATAATGTATGTATGAGACAAGAGATTGGTGAGTTACATGGGTGTGAAATTGTTGCACAGACCTATCGCGGCACATTTCTAGTACATTTCAAACTTGTACCAACAATCACATTCATCATCATCAAGGTTTATTTTCAGTGCTTAGTCATCTCATGGACTAATTTTGTAAGCTTTGAATGACAATACCACCAAAGATCTCTCATTTTACAAGTTTTGGGTGGCAGTACCACTGAAGAGGTAACCACAATGCAAATATTCAAGTAGCAATTCATTGAAATTAGCATACAAGCAAGAACCCAATTTGAATTATAAAATCATTTGACTACATTCTAATTAGAATCTTTTCTCATAACTAGGTTGAAGTATTTGAAAATTTTGCAAATAGGGGAATGGAAAAAATGGTACATTTAATCAGAAGCTTTATTAATGAAAATGAATAAGAATTTAATACATTGTTTAATTTAGATAAGAATGGCACATTTAATAAATAAATTAAATGACACATTTCTTCCAAGCATTTTAAGAAATGGTTCACGATTAATACTAAAGTGGTACAATTAGTTATGAGAAGGAATAGGACATGAAATTTAACACAAATATATAGATTAAATCACTTGACATACATCAAAATATTCAATCTGAAATAGCAATGATTAAATCCTAATCTATATATTATTCCTTGTGTGATCTTACTATATATATATCAGTGACAATGCCTCTTCAGTTTTAGTAAGCCAAAATTTTATAAGAAATTATTATTTTTAAATGGTTACACATTCTTGCTTCATCTACAAGGCATGAATAAAATGATCCAGTGTTGTATGGAATATTTTACAAACAAATGTTTAAGTCAGTGATATATTATGGCACAAACAAAATTTGGTGATGTGATAAGCAGTACAGAACATAATCATGCTCTGAAACCTAAGATGATCATTGCCAAACACAAATTGAATAAAATGAAATACATGGCATGCTCGACATAAGATTCTACAAGAAATATCATTGTTGCTTCATGTTCTAATATTTCATTACCCTTAGTGGGAGCATTACTGTTAACCAATGCATTGTCCAAAATTTTTCGAAGAAAAAGATTAAGATCTAAAGCACTGCTACCAAATCCTTACACACCAACAGATCTTACCTTATCAGTTGAATATATAATTATCATTAGGGGGGGAAAGTTTCTTTTTCATGATAGTAATGATGAAAATCATGTTTTAATATTCACCACCATACAAAATTACAATTACTGAAAGAATCTAAAAATAGGTCCAGTGATGGTACATTCAAAATGGTGCCAAGTATTTTTCAATAGTTTTACACAATCCATGGCTTGAAAACTGATGCGAATTTTCCACTCATTTATATTCTTATGACTAACAAAACAAGAACAACTTATACACAAGTACTTGTAGATTTAAAAAGGCTTCAACCTGATCTAAACCCAAAAAATATACTTATTGATTTCGAATTAGGTTTCGTGGGAGCTAAGTCTAAAAAATTTTTAAATGTCAATATTCGAGGATTTTTTTCCATTTCTCTCAAAGCTTGCGGAGTAAAGTTTAAGAACAAGGTCTATAATCACATTACAGTGTCAATGAAGTCTTTGCATTTGAGATCAAGAAACTTGTTGCATTACCTTTCATGGCTCAAATAAGCATAATTGATGCATTTGAAATACTTCTACAATCCCCTTATTATATAGAAGATGAGGAGAATTTACAATGTGTAATTGATTATTTTGAGACGCTTGGATTGGCAGACTAACTAGAAGAGGCAATAAATGATCACCCAACTTTCCAATTGCAATGTGGAATTTCTATTTGGCTATTCAAGATGATCTTCCCAAATCCAATAATACTATTGAGGGACGACACATAGTATTTAGTGAATTGCTTCAAGAATCACACAACTTAGTTTGGAAATTCATCAAAACAATGAAAAAAGAACAGGGTTTCCAAGAGAACAAAATAGAGAAATATATGGTTGGATGCACTAGGAAACCAAGAAAGAAAAAATATTGTGAACTCAAAGAAAGACTAAATATATTAGTTAATGGTTATGCCAACCCTAACATTTTAGTTTATTTAAGAGGTTTTGCTCATAATTTGGCACTGTAATTGACAATTTGAATTAAAATTTTTTTGGCAACATACATGTAATTTGTAAAAAATAAATTTATTCCTCTATAATCTTACCAAGATATTTTGTCCATGGGTTATTTTTACTAAAGGTTATTTTCACCTTGGGTCATTATGACCCTGTGATATTTTTGTCCTTGGGTTATTATGACCAGGTTATTATGTCTAGGGTTATTGTGTCCTATAACCCTTATCATGTCCTTGGCTGGATAGCTCACTCTCAAGATGGATTTATCTCTTCTAAATCCTACATTCTTCCATCTAAAACCAAACATACACTTTCCCCATCATTCACATTCATTTTGAATTCCTATATCCCAAAACTAAAGCTTTCAACCCTTCCATCCATCTTAGGTCCTTATATCCCTCAATCAAATATCTCTATCATCCCTAGCTCCAAATCCAATTACCCTATCATAAATCAAGATCAACAAAGATACACATCTTTGAGATCCTTCCAACCATCCATCTACATGAACTCGTCCAAATACCCCATCATCATTCCTATCCATCTATGAATTTCAATGCTCTTGGAAGCTACTTGGATGCTAAGCATAAAAGTCATAAGTCCAAAAATCAACATACATCAAAATATCAACATGTCCCATTTAAAAGAAATGAAAAGAAAAAGAAAAATTTGATCCAAAAGCATAAAGAAATATCCAAAACCCAACAAAGTCCCACTAAGAAAAAAGGAAAAATAAAATAAAATTTATGTGGATTCGTAAGTCTCTCATTGAAGCAATGCTTTCCAAAGAACCGTGCAAAGAAAAACAAAAGACCATGTGGATTCCCAAGTTTCTCCTACAAGACCTGTATCCTAAAGAAAAATCAAAATTGGCATCCAAGCTTGTTATTCCAAAGGCTTCCTTCAATCCTTCATCTAAACATCTCCCCCCTTTCAAATCTATGTTGGGTCCTTGTGTTCCAAAATCCACTATTTTAAATACTAATCACCTCCTTCATTTGTTTTGGGTCCTTGTGTCCCAATATCCATGCCCACTTCTCCATAAAAATATCATAAGCTTCAAAATCTATTTTTTAAATTCAAAACATATTTTCTGAAAGCCTTTTAACATGTCTATTTCAATGGACCTCAAGCCATCACATTACATTTCAATATGTAGTCCCTTAGCTTGTATTCATATGTTATCCCATTACAAGATCTAGTCCTTGAAAATCAAATAAACTTCCTTGATCCTTCACTTGTCCATTTCTTGCTCATCAGTTATTTCATCTTCTCATAATTATGTGTGCCTTGCTAGACACTAGGGGCAAATAAATACATTTTTCTTAAGATAAATCATGATATATGTCTTATACATCAGTCGGTGATAAATAAAATTTTAAAAGAAAAAATAAAAACATTTTCAAGAATCCAAAAAAATATTAAAACATTTTCAAAAAGTCAAAATTATTTTTAAAATTACAAAAAGGGTAAATTTTTTTTCAAAAATTCAAAAACATCATATAAATGGTCTCAAAGCCCTTGACAATTTGAACAAATAGAATCAAAATATTGAGCTTAACAAATCATGAATCAACATACAAACTACCAAGCTAGTTTGACATAATTGATCAATTTCTTAATCAACATTAACAATCTTTATCAACTATCATATATCTTATATGAGATGAATCATTCATGAAACCAAGGACTATCATGTTCTATCACTTATCTTATATAGGTGTAGCATAGTAAATTGTACACCTTTGATAAAGTGTCCAATTCCACACACTCCCATACTCATTTAGTATGTTCCATTCTATTATGCATTATAGGACTTCACTATGCATAGTTAATGTCCTTTGAGATGCATTTTTGTATTTTCAATTCAATCCCATATTTCAAGCCTAGTAGCACCACCCAATATTAACATCATTATTAGTTTTCACTACCAAATACTTGAACCTCGTATCTTCTTAGGTTTCCCTTCAAGACGAGCTGACTTGAACAACACGCATAAAGATTTGACTATTTTGGTGTGTAGATGTGGGCCCCATCTTATCAATGTTAATTTTCATTCTAACTGTTGTCACTGTTAACATTGGGTTTCAAATTATTCTCATGCAAAGTCCAGTGAATATCTAGAAGGATTTGATTATAAACATGGTTTTCTCTTAACAGTCACAAATTTGATAGTAAGAATGACATTGGGAAATGTGTCATCACTTATATGAGAGCACAATGATGGGCTTGGCTCATGGAACATGCATTAATCTACATTCCAACTTTACTAACTTGGTTAACAATTTCATTTATGTCTTCTTTCATTTACCATAAAGGTGTGACAGTTTACAAAAGTTTATGATTTCACTCTTATTTTTTATATATGCAATCTCCTCATCAAAATTTTCAACTCCCCCATGTTTTTTGGGGCGTAAAATAGAATTTTAATTTTTTATAAACTATTTCCAATTAAAATTAATTATTTAAATAATTTTTATTAAGTTTATATGAATGGTAATATATAGTAGATTTATAAAATATTAAAAAAATATTGTGAAGGACATTAATAATTCATTTTAGATAAGTTCATATTTTTCAAATGTTATATATACATATACATATACATATGTGTGTGTAAGGAATAATCAAGATACACGCACACTTAAAACAACAATATAAAGTGTGTGTTGTTAAAATGTCTATCAAGCTGTCATGCCCCTGACAGTTCCAGACTTTATTTTTCTATGTTATGTTATGTTAGATTTCTTTGAGTTCGAACTCTGACTGCGTTCTTTTGAACTTTGTTTTGGATTAAATATGTTATCTCTGTTATTCTGCCAGACATTCAGGGAATTATGTTTATTTCTGTCGCTTATGAGTCCTATTCTGATGACAGAATTGGATTAGACCGAATTTTGAACATTGGTTTGATTATGGAATAAGGACAAACTATACGGTTAGTTAATTGTCTGATTATTGATTCATTGTTTTGGAATCCTTAGTATTATGATTAGACGTAATTAGAAATGGTTACATTATTATTGTTAACTGTATCTTGATGTGTATAGACAGTATTTAGAGTACTATTGTTATTTTAACGTTAATCAAATTCTGAATTTAAAATTAATGAATTTGAAATATATGTATTTTTATACATATAACTATGAGTGAATGTTTTAGTAATAATGTGGTATTTCATTTACTAAAACTATATGAATTATCTAAGTTAGTACATCCTATGTTGTTTGTTAGTAGGAGGTTAGTGTGTTTTAGTGTTAGTTAATTGACATTGGAATGCGCTGTTATCTTAGATGTTTAAGTTAGTATATATGACTAATGTTTTTGGCAAAGACATGTATTAACCTATCCCTAAGTCTTCATATTATTAACTGGCTCGAAGACATGACTTACGGCAGGGAATTAATGCACTTGCATTGCTTTGAGGTGTTAGTGGGGTTTAAGCTATTTTTTGGGTTGTGGAAATGTACTATGTTGGACATTTGGCAGGTTTTGAGTTGTGTTCACTGCAAGAGATAAGTTTGCATTGAATGAACTTATCAATGGCAATTCATTGTTGAGTTTGAAATCCGCCATTTGCTCTGGTTAAGGAATTGCAGTTTGTATATGACTCCATTTTTTTTACCATGTTATGCTGCGGCATTTTGGTTAAACAGTTGGTTATGGACCCGTGTTACTGTTGTTTCCTTCTTGATAAGTGGCTTGGAATGAAAGGGGTTTTCACGACAAAGATAAACCCTTCTGTTCATGGTCATTTAGGAAGTGGGGAGTTTCATACAGTTATCTCTGCATTTTGGGTTCTCTTGCACAGCATTTTTGGTAATCTGTGATAAGGGATCTTCGTGGTTGAGTTTGGGATTCGTTTGTGAAGCTCACCAGGCAGGGGCTAGCTCTAGCATTCCGGTTCTGGATATCTTCTTCATACGAATACCAGGCAGGGGCATCTCTTACCTTAACCTTTGTTTCCATTTTGTGATTCTGCAAATGTATTAATGGAATGTTGGTTATCACTGATTGTTAGTTGATGAAATGTGAAATTTTGTGTTTGTTTATTTTGTAAGCTCGGTCATGAATCAATCTTTTCTTTCTTGGATAGATTAGAAAGAAATCTAGTTATAAATGTTGTGAATAGTGGAGAAGCTTGGTAACAAAATGACTGTTTAGTAAGTGTTTGGTTTTAAGGTGGTATTTAACACTTGTTTTTGATATGCTGTTTCGAGCATAATGTAATAAGGGATATCTCTATTTTGAGTATGAAGTTGGTAATGTTTTAGTTAAGTCTGTGTCGATCTATGGAATATAGATAAGTAGATGTTATGTGGTTATTTCTTTGTGTGTTTTGGTGTCGATGTCTTCTTGCTTTGGACAGTGTTAAGGGAGTTAGTCGGGTTTGATGATCAACATACTAATACAGTATGGTACCAGCAGGAGTTTTTGTGTTAAAAATTTCTTTTGATCTTCTCGCACTGTACCTACTATTAGGAGCACTGTAGCATCATAATGTATACAGTTTGTATAGACTTGGTTATATGTTGAAATCGGGTTTCTCTATCACTGTCATTAACCGAAGTTGATGTTTTCTTTGAGCTATTTTGTGGAAAAGGGAATTAGTGGTATTACTTAGTGTTTTAGATACCTGTCATATTTTTGTATTTACATTTGCATATAGGTGTGGAATTGAAGTATTTTTTGGGTGTATTTCTCTAGTTTTCTGATGTCGATGTTTGGTTAAAAAGTGTTTGTCACAGTAGGTATCAGTCGATAGAGGAATGTGGATGTCTTGGTTATGTCAAACTTGTTTGCGAGCTTTATGATCTTTAATAATTAACACCAGTGTGTATTACAGTTGATACAACATTAGGAAATGTAAGGGATTTATAGGAAAGTCAATTACATCCTATTCAGACAGTAACAAAAGAAACACTTTGGTATTTATTTAAGAGGTAGAAGTCGGTTATTATTATTATTCTTTCATTATGCATTCGGCAGATTAGTAGTATAATAAGGTAGTTGTTTTCTGTGACAGAACTGTGAAGATTAGTGTGGTTTTCTATTGCATATTCATGGACTTAAACTATTAATTACAGTTTATGCAATTAGATATTTAATAGATGATATAATTGTCATTCTAAACTATTAATTACAAGCCTATATGATTACATAAACATATATATATATATATACCTGCTAGGACATGTATATGTATACACAGCCGTGGTGTATACATGTACATACGCCAACATGTATATAATAGATGCTATGACTGTTAATCTGAACTATTAATTACAAGCTTATATAATTATGTATTCATATATACATATACCTGCTGGGATATGTATATGTATACACAAGCCATGGTGTATACATGTACATACGCCAACATGTATATAAATGGTATAAACTTGTAATTAATAGAGCAGGATGTATGGCCATTTAGTTTAATAATTTAGTTATGATAAACTAGTATGTTTGTTAAAAGTGATGGGTGTTGTGTTGATTCAGTTGATGTATGATTATGTTAGTTCTTTTCTATTCAATGGAAACATGGATTTGATATGGATATTTTATTGTACAGTTACAGTTTTAATGTTAAGTTAATATGGAGATTATTTTGATTGGATTTGTGATGGAGAAAGAGTTGTGATCTTTTCATCTTTCGTGAAACATCATGTTTATGAATGTATGTTAAGGAATATGGTAATATGGTTTTATAATGGATTTCTGTTTGCTGTTTCAATTTTGTAAATTGATGCATTAGAAACAGAATGTTAGTGAAATTGTGTAATGTAGTTCATTTCACTGCTTTCATTGATTGCTAGATCAAGTGTTTTTAAGATAATGCAAGTATGATCCTTAGATTGGGGGCTGACACTAGTCTAGTACCTTGTGATGATAGAATTTCTGTCAGTTGTGACTGACACTAGTCTATATCCTTATGGGAAAGAATTTATGTCAGTTGTTTAATTAAGTGATAATTATAAATTCAAGGGTTATGGGTGTCAATTAACAAGATAAAATATTATGGTTTCATCAGACATAATGGATTACTACGAAGTTCCTTACGGATACATAGCGTAGGTCCTTATGTGGACACCCATGAACTATTGGATCATTACTTTGTCATTTTCTTTGCGAGTTTATTTCTGTTAAAAAGAAATTTAATGCTTGATGATTTTGGTGTAAAATGGAATTATGTTATTTAGTTTTCAATTACATCTATATCTAAATCTGCATAAATGTTATTTTGTACTGACTTTTATGATTGCAGATATTTGGAGATGATTCATTTTCTTTATCATGTGACTGAGCCCTGTTTGCTGTTTGCGTTTGTGTTCATTTTAGTTTTCAGGTTTTAGATGGATAAATCAATGAATATGGGACAGTGGATAGCAGTTGTTAAGTTTTATGGGAAACAGATCATTTCATGGTTACTAGTTAGCAGATCTATTCGTAAAATGTAATGGATTTGGAAAGAAGGAAATTTTGTTTAGAGACTTAATCTTTGAATAAAGAGTATTATTATTACTCTGATGTAAATCGATTGTAACCTATAAAGCTCTTAGAAGCGGTTGTTATGATTGTATGTAACAGTTTGTTATTTTAAGAAAAAAAAATTATTACTGTGGTTTTATGTGATTTATTTATGGTTGTTTCTTCTTTAGTATCATCTTTTATCTTTTAGTATAGATGGGGTGTTACACAAGCCAACCAAAAAATAAATTTAGTTGGCTAGATAGTGATGGGTGTGTTCAAGCATGGTCACACTGCATTCTAACATTAAGCAACTTGAGCTACATATCTCACAATAAATGCATAAATGCATAATTGAAGATTTGAATATGTTAATATTATTGACTATCGTAGTTAGCTAGTATGGAAAATTGATATGTTGAGAATGCATACATTATATAACAATTGGTTTTTCCAAGCTTAATTAACTTAATTTAATACAAAAATTTATATGTATTATAACCCTAATATGTGCCTCCAAAAACCTAATTCATATTCTCCCTAAAAGATTGAGTGATAAATTTAAATAATTTTAACTTAAAGAGCAATAGAATATTTTTAATCTAATGTTTTCTATGTGTTTCATACTTCTAGTTTCTAAGATTAAAACCTATGTCATAATGTTAGATTCAAGTTTGTGTTCATGTCAATTTGGAGTATTTAGCATTTAAAATGATAATGATTGTACAACTAACATTTAAGTAAAACATTGAACAAACATAGTTAATATCAAACTTACATATTTTATTAAGCAAATGAATCTCAAATTATCTCACCAAAAAAATATTAAATATAATATATAAGCAACAACATAACACTCAAAACACAAATAATTTTATAATATTTAATTAAAATAAATTGTATAATCAAAATAAAATTGCTTCATCACCAAGAGCTCTTAGCATCCAATTTTTGTCAATTTTTTCATACTTCATAATCAAAACTTCATTTCAAATAAGATATGAGCTTTAACAAGCATGTTGAGTGAGTTTATGAATCTAATTAAGCATGTTTTCTTGATCCTATAAATTGTTTAGTCATGAAAATTAAAGAATGCATCAATTAGGAGTAGTAGATTGGGTCAATCATCCCCGACTGTAAACATTACACACTAATGACTGACTCCTAGGCTAAAAGAGTTAAATAGTCAAAGTTGCCTTACTTTTTCCAAATTTAATCTTTTCCTTAATGTGTGATGTTTAAGAGTGGCCCTACATTAGAAGCCAATCTTGAGCGTCGATAAATTGGGGGGTGACATATAGTTGAACTTGGTCATATGAAATACAGGTGCCCATGGCACTATCCCACTTCTCTTTGCACCAAAATTAGCTTCTCTACTGCAGTTCATGTTTTTGCTCGCCCTATTGCATTCATGCTCCCCGAACATAGTTGTATTGCATTCCATTCATTTTCTCAGTCTCCCTATTCAATCGAGTGCAATTCAATTCATAAAAGAAAAAGAGCAACAACAAAATGTTACCTTGCCCTCCAGATGCATGTCCATGCCATCCCATCCCACCGGTTTTATAATGTTGTTGAATGAGAAAAAGGAATAGGCAATAGTAGAATACTCACTATCATGAATCAACACACAAACTACCAAGCTAGTTTCACATAATTGATCAATTGATTAATCAACATTAGCAATCTTTATCAACTATCATCTATCTTATATGAGATGAATCCTTCATGAAACAAGAGACTATCATGTTTTATCACTTGTCTTAAATAAGTTTAGCATAGTAAATTGTACACCTTTGATAAAGTGTCCAATTCCACACTCTCTTGGTACTCATTTAGTATGGTCCATTCTATTATACATTATAGGACTTCATTATGCATTTAATTAATGTCCTTTGAGATGCATTTTTTATATTTTTAATTCAATCCCATATTTCAAGCCTAGTAACGCCACCCAATATTAACATCATTATTAGTTGTCACTCCCAAATACTCTATCTTCCCATTCACAACCTTTCCATTATGGTCTTGTGTCACACATCCAACCTCATATCTTCCTAGGTTGCCCTTCAAGACGGGTTGACTTAAATAACACACATTAAGATTTGACTATTTTGGTGTGCAGATGTGGGCCCCATCTTATCAACATTCATTTTCATTCCAACCGTTGTCACTGTTAACATTGGATTTCAAATTACTCTCATGCAAAGTCCAATGAATATCTAGAAGGATTTGATTGCAGATGTGGTTTTCTCTTAACAGTCATAGTATTAATAGTACCAATGACATTGGGAACCATGTCATCACTTGTATGAGAGCACAATGATGGGCTTGGCTCATGGAACACACATTAATCTACATGCCAACTTTACTAACTTGGTCAAGAATACCATTTATGCCTTCTGCCATTTATCATAAAGGCACTCAACAGTTTACAAAAGTTTATGATTTCACTCTTATTTTTTATATATGCAATCTCTTCATCAAAATTTTCAACTCCCCCATGTTTTTTGGGGCGTAAAATAGAATTTTAGCTTTTTTTATAAACTATTTCCAATTAAAACTAATTATTTAAATAATTTTCATTAAGTTTAAATGAATGGTAATATATAGTAAATTTATAAACTAGCAGTTGCGCATTTTTGTACGTGCAACGATGAGCCGATAGGAGTGATTTGTGTTGCACTAAGACCATAATTTGTCACAAATAATGAATATAAATATATGTATAAATGAGTAAAGTGTTGAAAGATTTTTTTTCATAGCAAGTACAGACAAACACCATCATTGGCATAGACGCAATTTATAGAGCAATTATAAGGACACTTTTAATTTGTAAGGATGAGTGTTGCAACATTTAAGTAGTTTAATAATAAGTAGAATGTTTTTTTTTGTAGATATAGAAGCTCAATGCAAAGTAGCCAAAGAATCCATGGAATTTTTTGTAAGAAAAATGAAGTGTTTAACAACTAGTTTGATTTCCTTATAGCTTGAAGGAAATACCAAAAATTTGAGCAATTTGTGACGTAGTAGCTTTTTTTTTCAAAGAGTAATCATCATGTTACAATATAAATAGGTTCTAGTAATATTGAAATCCTTATTTTCTATTCAAAGAACATTCAGGTATTTTGGTTTCTTTCTGTAACCGTAGAGATTAGTTGTTTCAAAGATCTATACCAGTACCTACAAATGGAGCAATAAATCGTCAAAGTTGATTGAAAGATTTGAAGAGATTAATGTGTGAATGCTGCAAATATAGAGTAAAATACGAAAAAATCTTATATTTTATTTTTCGTAGTTAGCACTGATATCGTCAAACTCAAAACAGTTAAAAATGTTTGTATATACAATTGTAGTAAGATCTTTAATACGGTTAGTAAATAAATTTTTTTTTACGAAATAGCAAATAGAATAGACAGATAACACAATTGAGATAGAGAAAAAAGAACATAAACTTAGAATTACGTGCGTCATCAGGTAGAATTCAATCATAAGTAAAGGAAGTACAATTTTTTTCTTTGATTAGGTGAATATTTTCATATGAATTTAAATTGTGAATCCCCAAATTTATATAATTTTTGTGAGGGCAAGTAAAGAGTTCATAACAAGGGTAGTTTTGAGTTGTAGTGACTTAATATGCATATATGATTTTTTTCACTTGTCGTATGTGAACATTGCTGACATAGTTTTAAATGATTGATCATTTATTAAAATAAAATGTCAATGCAACTGTGTTGGGAAATAGTTGACTCTTGAAATAGTCACATTGTTGTCTTTTGGAAACCTTCAACAGACAACATACTGCTAACAAAGTTTAAAATTGAGTGCATGTGACATTGGAAAATATTTTGATATACGTTGGATGGCCAAGGATTAAATCCTCGAGCTGGGGACCTTATCGATTTTTTTTTATCGTGATAATTTTGGAAATTAGTTAAATATTGTTTGTGAACTCTACAACTCCTTCAGGTGGAAAGGTTTTTTTATTTTTTTTTAAAATTGTTTAATTTTTTTTGTTGTAAATGATAATGCAGAAATGATGATATTTTAATGTATTCCATTATAACATAAATCACAAATCAATTGTTTGTAGATAGGAATCAATACCTATTGTTTATCCTGACACATTTGGTGGAGAAGATCGACATGGATTTTTAAGGTCTGCAAGATTTGAAGAGTAACCCAGGAAGGATTACATGCATGCTCGTCATGATCGAAATGAACTTGAGGCGATAGAAAAATTTGTAATTACGATATATTGTGTACCTGCAATGCAATTTTAAAATTTGTCATTTAAGTTGAAAGGAAAATTTGATTATAGAATTTTTGCAAACATTGGAGCAATATCTTATCATTTGAAAGTAAGGAGCCAAGTTTGTGTGGTTACCTTTTTGTAGTTTCATAGTAGTTGCAGGTGTGCTTCCTCTTTCTTCTTGGCAGTTGTGTTAGTGTTATTTTCCATTTTGTTGTACCTTTCAAAAGAGAAAGGTGGGTGTATTCGAAGGGTGTCAATAGATTTGACTCTTGATATTGCTGTAAATCTCAATCCTTGTCTCTCTTTTCTTCCAATGTCTAATGTTGCTTTTTTTAGTGTGAGTCCCTGAGATTTGTGTATTGTAATGGCCCAAGCCATAGCCAATGGTAGTTGTGTATGGTTTCCTTGAGTTATTGAAGCAATGAGAATTTTTTTTTGGGTTTTGTATATCCCATGGTGGACCGATGTAATTCTCAAAATTTACAACAACATATTTTGGTAGATCTGGAGGAGAATAGTTTGAATCATAAACGATGGATGTAATTTGTCTTAGTGATCCGTTTACAAGTCCAGTTTGTATCCATAGGTTTGTTGTTAACATGATTTATTGGCCTATGCATAGAAGGACCTCTTGTTGAAGTTGTTCATCTTCATTTTGTTCGTTTGTCTTTTGTGCAATTACTCTAGCAGAACTACGTGCTATTGGGAGGTTTAATTCTTTGAGCATTTTTCTATTATGTAGTTTTGCCAAGTCATTCATGGCAAATAGATGCATAGCTATGTCGAAGTATTTATTCTATTCAGCGGTTAACATTTTTTTTGTCTGAGTCATGAGTGTGTTCCAATCATCTTTCAGCAATTGACCATTTCTTATATTTTGTAGGATTTTTCAAAAGTTTTGTTGGGACTTACTTTGTCCTTGTTGGTGGAAAATTGTGTCCAATGTAATTGCAACAATGAATGTGTGCCAAAGTATAAGGGCTTTAGAGTGTGAGGCATATATTGGCTTATCCATAACTGGTGGAGGTTGTCCTAAGTCACCAACAAGTATGATTGAAATTCCACCAAAAGATTGGTGTTGGTTATGGGGAAATGCCTCACGTAAATGATTGTCTATTTTCAATAGCAGTTTTGGTCCTAAGAAGCTCATTTCATCTATAAGAATGTATTTGACATGTTTGAAGTCCTCTTGGAGAGTTGTTAATGATTGTCCTTATAAGAGATGTATTTCTTTTATTGGAATTCGAAGGCATGTGTGGATTGTTGTGGCTTGTATGTTATATGCAGCAACCCCTGTAGGTGCTAGTGCAAGCAATGTTTTTTTGTCATTTTCTACACCCTTGTTTATGCTTTGTCTAATGCAGTTAATCAAGTATGATTTTCCTGTGCCTGTTGTCCCTTGAATAATCATGCGCAGTGGGTCTTTTTGGAAAGGTTTCGTATGATGTTTAATGATGGTGTCTAACGCAAGTTGTTATTTTGGGGCAAGCTAGTAATTTATATGTGTTGTGTGTGATTGGAAAGTAATGCCATTTGTTTGTAGTTTGCCTTTAGAAATGAAGGTTGTTGCGGATTCATTTTGGTCGTGGGAAATGTCTTTGGTATTCCATGGGTGATTAAGATCAATGTCTCATTTTCCTAGCATATCAAGATCATTGATGTTAAAGTTATTAGAGGCACCCATTTGGGAGAGAAACTCCCATTCGTATAGCTCTGTGTTGTGGGCAATGTGAAGATCATCATTTTCATTGTCATCATTTTCTTCAGTTGTGGGTGTGTTTGCAATTCTATTAGTGTGCCAAGGTGAGTAATTGGTTGTTTGTAGAGATTTCCAATTTCTCAGTATCTGTTGTATTGTAATGCCAATGTTTGTTGGAATGTGGTGGAAGTTTTTGTATAGTAGGAATTCACTCCAGCAAAAAGCCTCAAAGTTATCACTCTCTTTTTCTGGAATGTTGTTGAATAGGGGGTATACATTGACTATTGCATTTTTTTTTTCTCTTTTGCCATTGATTCTTCTTACATTTTGAAGAGTATGAGTAATTTTGTGTTGCTTGAATGAGCGATAAAGACTCTAGTTCAGGGGGTCATTCTGTGTAGGACTGGATATAAGTGGTGCTCAATTCTTCTTTTGTGTCTGAATTGTTGATTAGGTGTAGGACTTTTTTGCCGGCATTCAAAGAAATGAAGGATCAACTGTAAATTACAAGGGGCAATTTCTGTAGCATATGGCATGTCTCTTGTGCTCCAATATCACGGTCTACAATGATTCCCATCATGAATTTTTGATATGCAATTAATGCATCGTCGTTGGAGTGGCTTGTATCTATTATTTTTTTTTAATATGGTACTATAGGTCTCTGATTTTTTTTCAGCCTTTGATGCATATTTTGAGATGTAGTTGAGGACAACTTTTCTTGAAGTAACAGGTTGACAATCGACATTGGCCCTCCAAATTGCTAGCATTTCTGGGTTGTGGATATTGAGGTGATCATCATTTCTTGCCGCATTGTAAGATATGTTTTGGTTTGTGTCACATGTAAAGGTAGATGTTGATTTTTGTTGCCATGGAGCTTTCTAGTGGTATTCTGATGTGTTTCCTTTTTTCCGTAGACATGTTTGATCTGTGCATTTGGTATGTCTTTGTGCAATGTTCAATATCTCTTCATAATCTAATAAAGGATCTAATGACAATATTTGAGGTGTGTTTAGTATGCAAGGGTCATTGTTAAGGGTGTGATGTGATTTGTTTTGTCTGTCAGCTATACTACGGGGATTCCAAGCAGAAACATATTTGTCAAAGAATTGTTTTGCCTGGTCTAATTCGATTTGGTTATTCCAATTGATTACATCCATGTTTGGTGCATTTGAAATCCATTTAAAACTGTGTACATGAGTGAAACCTCGATGTTGCCACTCATACCTATACTAATAGTCTTTTGCTTCAAGTAGTTTTTCTATGACTTCTTTGCGAAAGATTGTGAATCTTTGATGAATGTATATTGATGTAATGTGTGGGTTTTGAATGATATTATCTATCAATTATTTCCTTGAGAATTGTAATGTTTGATTTGTATTTTGTGAGAACTATTTATGTAGATCTAGCCATTTTATGTCTCTTGAGCTCAAAGTGAGAAAAGTGTAGGGGTTCCTAGTTGGTGTATCATGGTTGTTAATTCCATTTGACTTTTATTCCAATAAGCTCATGTGCCTCTTAATCAAGTTCCATAATGCATAAGTTGATTGGCCAATTGATTGTCGGGGGCATTTTGTAGGTTTTGTCGAAGGATTGTGATAGTCTTTGGCACATTCTCTTGTAAGGTTGATTTAAAGAAAACTGCAGCCGTTTGTTGGCTACGGTGTCTCATAATTATATTATAAATGAAATAGCAAAATTGTACATGCTTTCCAAACCTACTATCATAGTATCTTAGTAAATACAATATGTATTCATGCAGGTGAACTTGATTTCTTCTTGGTTGTAGTGCTAATGCACTTCCATAAGGGAACAATGTGGGGAAAGCCATGCTTAATAGGCCCTCAGTGTTGTATTCATTTATTGGTGAGTTATTTATTTATGGCCATGGTATAATGTTTGGATCATTATTTTTGAAGCCTAACATTGCCTTAATTGTTTGCAACTCGTGTTGTCTATTAGGCATTTTGGGAATAAACAATGATGTATTGTGGTAGTCTATGTCATCGTCCAAAGTAGTTTCTGTTTCAATTGATGTAGTTGTGTCTTGACATTCTATTGATAATTTGTGGAGCATGTTTGATATATCAATGGTTGTTTCAGGCAATAGGTTGAGTGCATCGACATCAATATCAACATCCTTGTAGTATGGGTCGTTTTCAATTTTGTAAGTTAGTGCATTCAAAACATTGTGTTTATTGACATAACAATCATAATTGTTTCCTTGTAGGTTTGTTCGGCGTATAATAACAAGTTCAAGGTCTTCTATCCTTCTAGGCAAAAGACGGGCGATGCTTGAAATATCTTGGGGAAAACTTATAGTATGTCCATTATATTTGTATTGTCCTCCTCTTGCATGTGTCACTTGTAAAACTAGGGTTACTCTAGTAATAAGTATTTCTTCTACTTGGGTAAGTTTTTTGAGGACATCTAGTTGTTTTCTTGGGTCCAAGTTGTTTGTTAGAGAAAATCGATGTATACCTTTTTTTGTGGAACATCTGGAGTATTTTTTCTTATGAGCATACTCATGTAACTTTCTTTACATATGATGCATGTTTTGAATTCTGATAATGCATCTATGCATTGTCAGAATTGTTTCATTATTTCATTAACCTTTGTTGTGAAAATAGTAGTTTGCGTAAGAGTAGGTATTGTTGGGTGAAAAAGTTTTGCAAGTTGTCTATATTTGTTGAGATTGGTACTTGTTCGTTATTTTTTTGCCTTTTCAATTCATTAATAATGAGTGGTTGTAGTGTAGAGTCACTACTATTTTCTAGGCTATTGGTTTCAGTTTGTGTGAAGGGTCGTTTCTTATTTTGTGGTACTATGGTTTCTTTTATTTGAAGTGGCATTTCTGTGTGTACAGAGGACTTCTTTAATCTTTGGATTTGACGTCTAGCAGAAATTTCTTCCTTGTGTCGATTGTAATATGCCTAATTTTTATCTCTTTTTTATTTTTGTTTTGTTTCAACAATTGAAATTCACATCTGCATTGTGTGAAATAGTGGCCACTATTAGTAACCAAAAATTAAACAAGCGAGGAAATGAAGAGTTGAACTATGTGTATTGTGAATAGTTTAACTGCAGCATCAAATAAATCAGTTTGTAAAGAATGTTCGATTAAGTTGTATTTAATAAAATAATATAAATGTTGCCTAAAGGGATGAGAAATCACAATAGAAGTTGCATTATGTGCAATGTAACTTTTTTTTTTTAATGTCCCTGAATCATAACTGTACAACAAATTTATAGAAATCTAATATTTTAAAATAAGATCAAAATTAAATCTGCCATGCCATGTGGGGAGAACAATAAAAGAGGGTCATAGGGAAGACTTAGGGGCAATTGTAGGTTCTAAGAAGCTATTTTAAATAAGAGGATTCAATTTGTTCATCAATAAAGAAGACCATTGATTATTTAACAAGGTTTGTCAAGTTTAGTCCCTCTACTTACCATAAATCAGACCTAATATACTTCCATTGTGGCTATTTAGACAAATACAATGTTCTCCTATATCCCACAATCCACATACAATTCACTGCTAGAAGTTGGGATGCAGGGATACGTGTAGGATTTGATTATTGTTTGAAGACTTAAACAAATTATAAATAACAGATTGAAGCTTAATAGTTCTCAATTGTTCTTAGCAGAATTGAAGCTTATCAGTTCTCATATGTTCTCAGTTATCAATATCATCTTTCGACACCCGTGTGCTCACAATTTGCAGAGTTAGTTGAGTCCAAAAGAATTCTAGACAAAATTCTATTCCAATCAAACAACTGATACATTTTTCTTTTTAATATCTGATTGATTTTACAACTATCAAATCCAATTTGTGCAGCAAAGCGATGTGGCAGTTGTGGACTTATTATTTCTTCTCTAAAATTGAGCTGAAAGCAATATGTTCACTTAAATGAACATGTTATTCCATTGAATCTACACATAATGTGTTGAAATGATATGCCTATTATGTTTGTCCTAAAATGGAGTTGAAAGCAATATGTTTAACATTTAAATCAACACATATTCCACTGAATCTGAACATAATTTATTGAAATGATATGCCTATTGAGATGCTTGTGTAGTGTTCAGTTTTATTCCCAAGATTTGAGAGGTGTAATGAACAATCATTCTTTGGAACTATTTAGTGAGTTTCAATTACAAAGTTATTTTCCAGCTGTAATGTATTATGCATGCAACCATTCTAAGTGGGGTTTTGAACTTTTTATATGGATCAAATATTGATTCAAAACAGAAGTTGTTTAAATTAGGCTCGGTTGTGTGTCTGCACTATAGTTCCATCTGATAAATAAGCATTTAGTAAAGGGCATTAGGCTCTAAATAGGGATGATGTATGATATCAACCCATATTTAACTTTTATCTACAATAAGTTCTACATTCGCAAACATATATAATCCCAATCTACCTCTACTCAGAGCAACAACAATTTCATTTGGAATCCTCAAACAACCTACAGATTATGTACATGAAGATTATGTTATGAGTTGCATTACTCATCAAGGAAAGGATTAAAATGTTACTTTGTTCCCTCTGAAAATCATTAGCACATCTTATCTAGAAAATACACATTGTTGAGAACCTCTTTAATATTGCCGAGATATAAATATGTTGCTAATTGAAAAAAAAGACGATACAAAAATTTGGATAAAATTGTCCAATTAAATATTTATTTTGAAATAAAATAGTACAATTGTACTTTATTTTTTAATTTATTCAAACAGTTCTTACATAGAGAGATTGAGGGTTCATAATAGCCTTATTTGGAAGCACAAATTTCTGATATTTTAGAAAGCAAAGAATCGCTTTCAGTCTTGAAGTCCACTTTTGCAGCCTTTTTGATGGTAGTTTAACTTCTACTTTTAGAGTTGTAGAAATCAATTGTTATTGAAAGGGTAAATATGAAAGTGTTGTAACAAATAGCTTTGATGATGCCTTCAGGAGTTGTGTCAACCTAGGTGTCATATTGCAACATGTAGAGGTCTCTTGCAGGCATTTGTAGTAGATTACCTGCTACTTCATCGAATGTGATAGCCCAAATTGCACTTGTATGATCTTGGAGCTTTAATTGCAAGAGGTACTTGTAGTTGCATTCTGGAATGGTCTTTTGGCATCTAGAACAAAACCATGTTTTATCATTGCTTTCAACACATTTTTTCTTTGTAATTCTTTCCCATTCACATCTAGTGGGCATTCTGGGTAGCAAAAAGAATCTTGCTTAATGAATTTAACAGTTGCTTTTATTGTAGCCTCAAAGGGCTCTGTGATTGTTTTGCAATCTTGCAAGGTAGTTGCAATTGTGACCAAATTGGCTGTTCTAATGGTCTTTGTTGAAAATGATGACAATGTAGGTATGTCATTCTGTTCTCCTTGCATCTTGGATCGTAGGGATTCATCTTCTGGTATGGATGGATCTATTGTTAATACAGTTGTTGTTGTACGATTTATGACCTTTCCTTTGAAATCAGCAACACAACCATTCCTAATAGCGAGGACAGGAACCTTTTGAGAAGCCTTCAAACTTTTAATATGTTCTCCCTCTTTCTGACAAATGGGCCCCCATAAATTGACATCAATGGACAAGAGTGACATGTCCATTAACTTCAGACTCCTGCAGAGGACCTCAATTGAATCCCTCTGTCGTATTGTGGAAATCTCTCCAACAGTGACCACCACTCCAATAATATCAACTAAAGTATTGCTGGTAATGTTTGCAATCTCATTAATTGTCTTAAAGTTGTATTGAACAGTCCAAATAGGTAATTCATCATTGCAACATTTCAATGTGGATGTGTAGTCTAGAGTGATTTCCATGTGGTTGTTTAGCTTGTTGTATTTGATGTTTGCTTCTTTGATATAAAAATATATATTGTTTAAGATATTAATAATTAATTTTAGATAAGTTCATACATATATATATATATATATATATATATATATATATATATATATATATATATATATATATATATATATATATATATATATATATATATATCTCACAATAAATACATAATTGAAGGTTTGAATATGTTAAGATTATTGACTATTGTAGTTAGTATAGAAAATTGATAGTTGAGAATGCATACATTATATAGTTCAATGATGCATAATGTCAATTTTTAACTATCCATGTTTTTGTATATAATTTAATAGGATAAATTCATAATACACATGGCTATAGATAAATGCCTTAATTCATGTACATAAAAACTTTATAGGATAAATTCATGTCGTATAATTATAAAATAAAAGTTTAGATAAAATAATAGCTCAACAATATGAAGGAAAAAACTTGGATAAATCATCCTAAATGAATGTTATTTCATGATAGATGGGATCTTGAAATATAAATAATAAATCATAGTACAAAAGTATTCAAAATAAAGAAAATCATTTCAAGATGGATAGTAAACACCATATACAATACATTTGTGACTAGATATTAGTAAAAAATGAAGAAGGTTGATGAATTTTGTTTGATGTTTTATATATTATTACCATGTCAAAGTAAATATGGACACCTAACAAGTTTACTAAACCCACACGATATATAAAGAACAATTTTGTGTAAAAGAAGTTAAAATCTTTTACTCATTAGTCTTTTCCAATCCTTAGTTTGAGGATATATGTCTTAAAAGCTACCAAATTGTATCTTTCAAGCTCCTGTAACCCTCCAAAAATAAAACTTCAAGAGCAGTCATATTTACATCCAATAAGAATAATACAAACTCTATTTTAACATAGTTGGACAAAGTGAAACATGTTATTCTTTAAAAAAACATTTTTTACATTCAAAATTATAATAAAATTAATTTCTTCAATACAAAGAAATAGAAAAATAAATAAAAATTATTTATTTGTTTATATTGAAAGTATATTCTTAATTATGCCGAATGTGTTTACTATCTAAGAAGAACGAGCTAATTTTGTAGATCGACGATTTAAAGCTAAAAAAAAACCATGGACGACCATTGGAAGCATCCTATCCGTTCATTGCATTGCCATCATCCAACGAGCTTTGTCTTTTTCGTCATCACCTCCATCGCGTTCTCTTCTTTTTTTCATCTTCACCGATAGTGTTATTATTGTGTGAAAGGACAAGGTGTAACTCTAATTTGACATCTTCGCCACTGTAGGCATCTTCGTAGTGTTGTTGTTTTACACCATCAAGAACCCATCTTTGTTTGTAATAAGCTCTTCTCCATTGACAATTATTTCCTCTTTGTTGAAAACTATGATGTGTGCATGCAGGCCTAAATATATAGTGCCTTATCCTTGATTTCCTAAAAGCATATGTCCTCTTCAAATTCACAGGCATTCATCCACTACAACTCCATATATATTGTACTCATCTATTTATATTAGTATAAATTTATTTGGACTTCATTGGACACAGTATACAAAAGCAGTGTTTCCTACACCCACACATGAAAAAGCATACAATTAACATTATCCAAAAGAATATGGAAACGAGGTACTAAAAAATTGAAGAAAAAAGATAAAAAATTACATTTAGATGTGTAAATCAATATTAATTTCAAAATTTTCGTGATGAATTTGTTTTTCACTAGATTTTCATTTTATTAATGATTAACTAAACTTTCGTGGTGAGTCAACATATAATTTGTGATATTGGAGGTTTTATTTGTTCAAATGGCCCTCCTTGACCTTTATTTTGCATAATTAAAAAACTTATTTTTTTATTTATTTAAAGTATACAAATTAGGTAATCAGTAACTAATTTATCTGCATATTATGTGGTCAAAAACCACAAAAAATTACTGTATTTTCGCAAATCTGGAAAAAAAATGTTTGAACTTTTTTGTCTTTAGTGCACTTTTGTAGGGAGCTTTACCCTGTGCCTTTTAAATTTAGCTAACTAAGATATGTATATAATAATTAAGGTTACATTAACATTTAATGATGTGGAGTCTTACATACCCCTCTCCTTGGATTAGACTTCCTCAAGTCACTAAGGCCCCGTTTGTTTGCAGAATTGGAATTTGAGTCAAAACCTGATTATCTCAAAATCAAGTTTTGAAATTCTGGTTTTGTGTATTCGGAAGATACTTTGGACAGTTTGGTTGACCTGGAAGATGACTGAGACAATTCATCTTATGCGTTTGGTTGCCATTTTCAAAATTGGAATTGGAACTAAGAAATATGGATTTTGAAACACCTGTACTTTGTATAACCACAAATTTCTGATAAAAACATATGTATTTTAAAGGAAATTTGTCATATTTTAAAGGTAAAATCTTCAAATTCCATAGCTCCATCCGAAATCATTGATTAAGTGAAGCCCGCTTTTAATTTTGAATTAACAAATAATTACAATGGAATAATATAGAAAGGAAAGGTCACAGAAAATCTAATTGAATGTCACTCACAGATTTTTGTATCTACAGTTTATACCTATGAATCGGAGAAATGGCGGCTCTGTGGAAATTGGAGGGAATGGGTGGACGTATTTTCAACTGTGGTGTGCAGGAATAACAAGTGCCCTGCTCATTTGGAGTTTGCAGGGTCGACTGCCTGCAATTCAAGCCGAAAAGGTGGATGAAGAACGGTAAGTTTGTGAGGGAATTGCATTACAAACTGTTCAACGGAGGAGCTCGACGCTGCACTAGAATGGAGTTTGCGTACTGGTAGATACAAAAACTGTAGATACAAACTGATTCTCTGATTCAGTAGATATAAAAATCCCTTTTGCAATGCATTCACAAAAATCGGACCCGACCAGACAATTAAATGGGGTTCATAATTTTCCAAAACCTGCATTTGATTTCGAATTCCACCTATTTGGGTGGGAAGATGGTGCCGCCCATTTTGGTGGTATATTCAAGTTTTGGTGGTATATTCGGGTTTTCAAAATTAGTGTTCCAAACAATGGATTTAGGTCAAAACCTAATTATCCACTTCCAATTCCGGTCATCTTCCCACAAACAAACGGGGCCTAAGGGCCCATTTGTTTGCAGAATTGGAATTTGATTCAAAACCTGATTATCTCAAAATCAAGTTTTGAAATTCTGGTTTTGTGTATTTGGAAGATAGTTTGGACCGTTTGGTTGACCCGGAAGATGGCTGAGACAATCCATCTTCTACGTTTGGTTGCCATTTTTGAAATTGGAATTAGAACTGAGAAATTCCTATTTATGTGTTTGGTTTGCAATTTCAAATTGGAATTGGAATTACATTATCCATTTTCTGTGTTTGGTTCTACATTTTGAATTGGAATTAGAATTTGACAAGAAAAATTTTAAGTTTTTTTAATTATTATATAATGTTTTAATTTAATATTTTATTTAGTTTATCCATTTTTTTATTTATATTTTTTTTTATTAATTTATATTTTTATATAGTAAATCATAAACAAAATTTTATTTTATTTTTCAATATTGTGAATAGTAAACTTAACTTTTTAAAATAATTTTATACATTATCATAAACAATATTAGAACAAGAAAATAATTATAGCATTGCTCGATATCACATCAAAATATAAATAAGTCATATAGTCCACATCTATATCTATTTCTACATAATGACCCAACAAAGTACTGTGATTGTTGCACAAAGTAAACATCGTAAAAACATGACATCGGCTTTATAGGTAGCCTCTACTTTTGCAGTAGCTTTCTTGAGTGCTTTGCAAGACTTGCACTCATCATCCACAACAGGTATATGTGTAGAAGGTGCAGATGATGTAAACATCGATGGGGTGTCATCGGCCCATCGAAAGTAGTCACATCCACCACCATCCTACAATATAAATCTAAGTTAGTCTCGCTATAATGATTAATATTTATTCTTTCTAAACATTTAAATATTGTGCAATTAACAACCTTTTTCTTATTTATGCAAGTCCAAAATTTATGCTCTGGATTAGTGTCTGTGTGTGACATCCTCAACACGCAGCGCGCTCCATCACCACAGTCACACATAGGGACATTTATCATAGCCATCACCACCGTATCAAACAAATTTTTGTTCATTCATACTATTTTTGTTCATTCATATAACAATATGACTATATTCTATCAATACAAATTGAAAAAGTTTCATTTATGTTGATATTATGAATTTATACAACAAATATAATGAAACAACTATAGCATCAGATAGAAGATGGGGAAGAACAATATCCATAAATGGTGGTGTGAAAACACACCGTTAAATAAGAAAACGTAAGGAAATCCATGCTCTACGCCCTTATACCCCACATTTGATGAGAAACCATCTCATATCCCACTCATTCTCCCCATTACATTCCGTATTATTAGATGGTCAATCCTACATCTACGAAGTAAACATGATAGAAAAACTAAAACTTGTTTATTTTTAAATGGAATACACCAAGGAGTACCATCATAAATATTGACCGTTTACAAACATGAACAATAAACAATCATCAGATAGCTCATTTTTTTATCAGCATATATCGATATTTTTGGCATCAATGTTTGAAATAGCTTCTGGATTTGATTGTGTAGATAGTTTTGGATCACACTCTGTGATCCATCATCAAGATGAAAGAGAGCAAAATGATTGCAATAGACCAAAATGATGGATTTTTCTTTCAATCATTTTGCTCTCTTCCATCCTGATGAAGGATCACAGAGTGTGATAAAAAATATTGATGCCAAAAATATCTACAAAATCGAATCCAGAAGCTATTTCAAACATTTTTAATGTCAGCATATGTGTAGTCTCACTTTATCATCATATGTGTAGTCTCAAAACTATCCATTTCTGTTTCTATAGCTATCACGTGGTTTTTAAAAATGAATGAAAAATGAAAAGAAATTCAAGATGAAATAGAGCATTGAACAAAGTAGAATTATTCCACTTAATTTTGTAATGCAACAGTAATAACAAGATGGTTAGGGTATATACATACAGAATCATGAACAATACAGTCATCTACCAAAACACATTTATAAAACCATGTCTGAAGAACTAGAAATAGATAGTTCTGAGACTACACCTTAACAATGCATTAAATTAAGCATTCATCATGTGGTACTCCTTCATGTATTCCACTTAAATATGTTAAAAGCAACAAGACTAACAAATGCAACAATATGTCTATAAACTTTCACACTCATACTGAATCACAAGAGCTGTTCAAGAGAGAATAAGTAATTTCCAAATTTCTCGAATAAATAATTAATGCATTTAACATAATTTAATTTAATGTAACATCATACTACATTACAAGCAGATTGTAATGCAGTATGATGTTCATCAAGATTGACCTCAGATTGATCATTATTCCATAAATGGCTACTGTTGCAATTTGTAATCTTGATGAACATCATACTACATTACAAGTAGATTGTAATGCAGTATGATGTTCATCAAGATTGACCTTAGATTGATCATTATTCCATGCATGGTTACTATTATTCTAGCAGTAGCCATGTATGAAATAACTATTACAAATTGCCTAGATGAATTGTTACTGTTAAATGCCTAGATGAAACATGATAGCTACAAATAATTTCTATTGATGGTAGAATAGATTCATGCGAAGACTATATGCATCTTCCTTCATGAGGCATCAAACTACTGAACGTCATAATTTAATGCTAGCCTCTCAGAGGAGTCAATGCAAAGAGGTTTCCAATGTGTCAATACATTTCTTGAAACTTCTACACCATTTGTCAGGGAATAAAAATGTAAAAGAATTTTCATTGTACAGGACAAGTACCTAGCATGGCCACACATGGATGAGGGCATGTTCAACCATGTCAGATCATCTAGTATTTGGTATACAATAGACAGTAGTAACATAACACTGGTGATGCATGGTAGACAGTAGTAATAATAGAATCTTAAGATTCCATTTTCCACTAATCACATTTTTTACACTAATACAAAGTCTAAATAATTGGACTAGACCTAAAACTTGTGAACTGTAGAACAACACTTAAATCTTCTAGTCCTGACACAAGTATGTATGCTCAAGGTATAATCAATCATCATATTCTCCAACTCACAAGTCCTTCCTCTTCCAAAGGAAAAATATATATTATGCAAGCAATATAATCTACCTATTTACTAGTTCAAGAAATCCACTCATGACCCTCAAGGCCATATAAGACCTATTACAATCCATGGATGCTTTTATATATTTCAATGTATCCATAGACAGTCAATATATAATACAAATAGATTATATACACAATTTCTGTTTGCTATTTAAATGCCTAGATGAAACAAGAAAGCTACAGATAATTTATATTGATGGTAGACAGATTCATGTGAAGACTATATGCATCTTCCTTCATGAGGCATCCAACTACTAAACGTCATAATTTAATGCTAGCCTCTCAGACGAGTCAATGCAAAGAGGTTTCCAATGTGTCAATACATTTCTTGAAACTCCTACACCATTTGTTAGGGAATAAAAATGTAAAAGAATTTTCATTGTACAGGACAAGTACCCAGCATGGCCACACATGGATGAGGGCATGCTCAATCATGTCAGATCATCTAGTATTTGGTATACATTAGACAGTAGTAACATAAGACTGGTGATGCATGGTAGATAGTAGTAACAATAGAATCTTAAGATTCCATTATCACATTTTTTACACTAATACAAAGTCTAAATAATTGGACTAGACCTAAAACTTGTGAACTGTAGAACAACACTTAAATCCTCTAGTCCCGACACAAGTCTATATGCTCAAGGTATAATCAGTCATCATATTCTCCAACTCACAAGTCCTTCCTCTTCTAAAGGAAAAATATATATTATGCAAGCAATATAAGACCTATTTACTAGTTCAAGAAATCCACTCACGACCCTCAAGGCCATATAAATCATTATGTAAACTTATCAGCATACAAATCATGAATAACAAAGGTAATCAAAACTATAAACTCTAGCAAACTCTAACAACAGTATAAAGCATTTGCATTCATCATGCCAATAAACAAAGGCGATGTAGGTGAACCGCTTCCCTTTCTCAACATAAACAATAACAAAGGTAATCAAAACTATAAACTCTAGCAAACTCTAACAACAATATAAAGCATTTTCATTCATCATGCCAATAAATAGAGGAAATGTAGGTGAACCAACTCTAACAACAATATAAAGCATCTGCATTCATCATGCCAATAAACAAGCAACTACATAGTAGCTATCAGCATAAACACATTAAGTGTGAAATATTCTAGCTAAGGATTTTTAATCAATATAAGCCACACAACTTAAAATTTCCAATAATTAACTTTCAACCAGTGTATTTTTCTATATGCAGCATGATATCTAAATTTTCTAATCACAGATAGGATTTGTTTCAAATAGTGGATTCATATAGTCCAATCAGTGGATAAACTTAACAACATCTTGAACATTAGCTTAAAGCACAACTAACATTGAGTATAGCATCATTTCACTCACAATGCATAAAATATCATAACACAAAATGCATCAGGTCCTCTCAAGGAACTAAGCACAATAGAATACACACATCCACTACAATGCAGGCACAACAACGAGCAATAGTCCAAGCACATCATAAGAGAAAATCACTCATCTTTCTAAACTTTTACCCATAGACTCCTTTATAGTTTCACATGTTTGGGAATCAAGTCATCAAATAAAAGGAAGATGATATTAGTCTTGAAGGAAGAACAATTGCTTTGATACATTACAGATGAATCAACATCACAAAAATATAGACAAGGTTGGATTGTTGTACCCTTACGGGTAGTGACAGGGTCTTTAGGAAACCAATTTACATTTCATTATCTCATAATATATTTGATAAACAAAAACTATGTTTGATAAACAATCATCAACCAAAACACAATTGTATCAGTGTATGTGAACAAGTATGATAAAGTTTCAACTCATGATAAAGTTTGATAAAGTATGTAGAAAATAACTATAATCCACCATATGTGGCTGCAATCCAGTCCACTCTCTCATCCTCAGTCATCAACAAGAACCCTTTGGCTCTTTCACGTTCACCCATGAAGGTGTCGTATACCCTCAAGAATACACCTCGACTCAATTCAGGGATGGATTTGAGAGCGGTATATGCGCCCGTCAAAGCATTGCCATGATCAGATTGATCAATTTTGTGAAGGTGAACTTTGCTCATGTCATCTTTTATTTTCTTCATTGTTTCACACATGGCATCCAAGGAAGCGGCCATACTTGCCTTCCTCTTCTTTCCCACCCTTATGACTGATGATGTAGGAGTTCCTCTAGCACTTGCAATTGCAGTGGACTGATTGGAAGGATAAGTGTCTTCATCCAAATCAACGACACTATCAAGATGTATACTGAAACCAATGTCCTCTTCATCATGCACATTGAATGGCTCTTCCATAGGGTTCCCTTCTTCAGTCTCAAGGGTTTTCGTAGCTGCATTACCTTCAGCAATGTCATTACCCACAATTGCACCCAATTCATTGAAGTATTGGAAGGGTTGCCTCTTATAAACTTTGGCATTTTTTAACTCTCTTCTCTGCATGTTGGCATAAATAAATGGATTAAGTTCTTTGTCTTTCATTATTAACTTTATAAGAAGGCAATATTATTTCCATCAAAATAGTAGAGAGATCACCCTACCTTCAAAAGCTCATCCCACATGCTATCCTCAGCATCCATGCACTGAGTTGCCTCATTCCAAGTGAAACCACTTGTATTTCTTAGCTCTTTCATCACTCTATATGCAAGCTTCTAGGTTTTCAGCTTATTTTTGAAGTTATCCTTTGATAGATTGAGGTTCATATCTACATTGAACCTCCTCTCAATGGTGGTCCACGCTTCTTTTTTGAAGCCTCTGTCACCTTTTCTTCCTAGCTGTACTTGCTCGAGGAGCAAGTCTAGAAACTTATGTTCCATTTCTTTTTTCCACATTATCTTCTTTGAGGAAGAAGATATTTGGCTCATGTTACCGATTCATCCATGCTCATCATTAGTTCTGTGTATGCCATGTTGTAGATCAGTTGATCACAATGTACATATTATTGTTAATGGTATAAACATATTGTTGTTAATGGTATCAACATTAACCCATAAAAGTCCAATACTTTCAGAAAGAAACATAAGAAAAAGGAAACCATCATGTATATCAAAGTATCTTCATACATCAGTTTACTCAAATAAAACACATTGAACAATAAAAGTCCAATACTTCCAGATAGAAATAGAAGAAAAAGGAAACTATCATGTATATCAAAGTATCTTCACACATCAATTTACTCAAATAAAACACATTGACCCATAAAATTCCAATACTTCTAGATAGAAACAGAAGAAAAAGGAAACCATCATGTATATCAAAGTATCTTCATACATCAATTTACTCAAATAAAACACATTGACCCATAAAAGTCCAATATTTCTAGATAGAAATAGAAGAAAGAGGAAACCATCATGTATATCAAAGTATCTGCATACATTAGTTTACTCAAATAAAACACATTGACCCATAAAAGTCCAATACTTCCAGATAGAAATAGAAGAAAAAGGAAACCATCATGTATATCAAAGTATCTTCATACATCAGTTTACTCATATAAAACACATTGACCCATAAAAGTCCAATACTTCCAGATACAAACAGAAGAAAAAGGAAACCATCATGTCTATCAAAGTATCTTCATACATCAGTTTACTCAAATAAAACACATTGACCAATACAAGTCCAATACTTGCAGAGACAAACATAAGAAAAAGGAAACCATTATGTAGACTTGACCCATAAAAAAACAACTATTCTCGGGATCTGTACTCTTCCCACATTCTACTTGCTATATCATCTCGAAACTGTGCCCACTGGTCTCTATCACGCTGAGACAACCCATATGTCTCCAGCATTGGTACATCTATCCCATCATGATCATCTTCCTCTTCAGTGCCAATTTCTGATGGAATGTCATCCTCTAACGTAATGTAGTTGTGTAGTATGCAACATGCTAATACAATATGGGCTTGTGTCATGATAGAATAAGACGTGGCATGCCTCAAGATTGGAAAACGCTACTTGAGAATACCAAATGTACGCTCTACTAAGTTTCTAAGAGAGGAGTGTCAATTGTTGAACAACTCTTGTCAAGAGTTTATTGGATTCTCTCTTGAAAACTCCTTCAAGTGGTAGCGTGTACACCGATAAGGAGCAAGAAATCTAGGTGCATTGGGATATCCAGCATCCACTAGAAAATATGTTCCTACATAATAAAGTATATTATTAAAACTTGAAACATTGATTGTACCCTTGAGTATATTAAACTATGATTTGGCTTACCAGGGGGAACAACAAGAGGATCTGCTCTTGACAGAGCTGAAGCTAGAACATGACTATCCGTAACAGACCCTTCCCAACTAGCAAGGCAGTACTGAAACTTATAATCAAAGGAACACACACCCATAACATTTTGCGACAGGTTGCCTTTTCTATCATGATATTTACCTTGCATGTCGACATCGATAGTGACTGGTATATGGGTTCCATCGATAGCTCCAACACAATCCTATACGATATGATACAATCATCAATTCTACGATCAACCAATAATATGATAAGGATAAAAATCCATACAAGAAATTTATAACAACACAAGAATTACCTTGAAGAATGGATCAAAACATTTGTTCCCACTAATTTCAGGAGGAGTGTTTGGACTAGGTGGTACAAAGCAATCCTTGTGGAGTGCTAAGATAGCCCTCAACAACTTGTGGAAGTATCGGTCGATTGTCTCTCCTGAGTGCCCAAAGTTGTGGGCAATCTTGCAGTTCCTCAGATTGTGGCCAAGGGTGTGGAGGAACATCACAAGTTGTTCTTCTAACGTCAAGTGTATCGCATCTGTCAAGGTTCCTTTCAGCCTTAGGATAGTAGCTAGATGAAAGAAGGCTCCCCTACTCATGCAAATCTGATCATGACAATCCACATCATTGGAATGAATAACCATTCTATAAAAAGAATTTCCTTTTCTTTTTCGTTTACCCATTTGTGCATTGCCTTCTCGGGCTACCACTACTCTAGCTACAACAAGACAAGCAATAAGAGTTGTGAGAAGACGATAATATGTGGTCTCCATAGCTACCCGTCCTAGAACATCAATATTCTTAATAGGATCCATCAATGGCCTGAAATGTGGACAAACACAACGATTTGAGCGAGGAGATATCTAGTATGAAGCACAAAGATAAAGCGTATAGTAGTACATAATCACAAAGATATGCATCCAGTTTGTTTATGGAACTTTTTAGATTACGTGTTAACACATGTTTAACACTAATTATGTGTAACTTTGTAGATTACGTGTTAACACATGTTTAGTACTGATTATGTGTAACTTTGTAGATTACATGTTAACACATGTTTAACACTAATTATGTGTAACTTTGGACTGTGAAGGGAAATAGAATTACTGTGTAACTTTGGACTGGCTATTACTGTTATCCTTTAGCCCATTCTTTGTCCCTTTTACCGGTAATAAATCCATAACATTTCTATTTGTGGCAGCATATGGGTGTAAAAATGAATACATGTTCAATCTTAAGCATACAATGCAGAGAATGAGTTGTAAATTAACATTTACACATAATCAGTGTTAAACAGAGTGTTAACACTACTTGCCAGTGTTACACTGTAGCAATGTTAACATTGATTATCAGTGTTAACACTGATAATCAGCGTTAACAGTGCTTCAGTGTTAGCACTGTTAACACTGAAGATAAGATTGTTGATTTTATGGATAAATCAACTTTAATTGAAATGAAATAAAGGTTGATACTGAAAATGACCAAGATTTCCCTATCTAGGATATGTGCAGACAACATTACTATTTCAACCCTAAATCAGTGTAACCATACTAGAAGGGAAGAAGATAAGATTGTTGATTTTATGGATAAATCAACTTTAATTGAAATGAAATAAAGGTTGATACTGAAAATGACCAAGATTTCCCTATCTAGGATATGTGCAGATAGCATTGATCTTGTGAATGCTGATTACAATGTTTCTCAGGGTTTATGATTCTCGCAGTAGTGTTTCTTGATGGCGTGCAATTTTTTTTGTTCTTCTTGTTTATTCCACCATGGTTAACTGTAGCACAAAAAATGTATGTTGTAAGGGAAAGGCAATTCCATTTTCTTTACTATCTCAACATTTACCCGAATGAATAAGATGCACCACTCCATATTTATTAGTGATGACATGTATCTTGTTTGGCCTTACAATGTGCCCCAATTTAGAAACCCCTAAATAGATAAAAGGGGATTGCCCTTGCAAATTGAGTAGATAGTTACACAAATTCATTTTACTCATATTTTGCACATCTTTCTTGTTCTATATTTGTTGGGAAAGGATACCATGTTTACTATTGCTTCTCCCTTTTTTGCCTCTTCCAATAACAATCCTTAGGATTATCAACTTAATGGGAACACCCTCCTCCAAGCTTCGTTAAAATTAATGTTGTTGGAGCTTCAAAAGCCAATCTTGGAAATGCTGGCATGGAGGTTGTTTGTTGTGATAATAATGGTAGAGTTAATTTATGGTATTTAGGTAGTTGTGATGTTGGTTCGATTAACTTTTTCGAGGCTAGATGGTCATTCAACAAGCTCTTTACATGCTAAGCAAAATAGGATCCATGACCTGATTTGTAGAGAGCGCCAAAATGGTTGAAACCCAGCAAAACACAAGCGCGAGAAAATGGTGAAAACCCCAAAACGAATGTGGGAAGTTCGTGGACTTGACGAATTTATCCAATTTGCTTCAATATTTTCCAAAACCGGATTTTGTTTTTGAATTCCACCTCTTCGGTGGGAAGATGGTGCCACCCATTAAAGGGGCAAAACCGGATTTTGAACGTGTAACCTCGAATTGCAATTTTGTGTCCCAAATGATAGATTTGGTTAAAAAGCAAAAGTCTCACACCCAATTCCAGTCGAATTCTAGCAAACAAACAGGGCCTAATGTTCTAACATTCCTTTTATATAGTAGCCTTTTAGAGTGAATATTTATTTTTTTGGTACCATGGTGAAGTTCACGGAAGACACCATTCATCAAGTCTAAGTCAAGAACTAGGTCATGTTGAACTTGAAGAAAAGTTTTGTGTTTTCAACTAGTGTTTATACTTCTTTGTTATGGTTGGTTAATACTCTATATTCATACAAGATTTTTTTTTGTGATTTTGTACCCAAAATTGCCTTGAAATTTTAGACATTACAACTCTAAGAAAATTTTTTAATTTATTTAAAATATTAGTAATTGAATAAAAAAATCAGTAACTAATTTTTTTTATTTAAAATATTTAAATACATTTATTTTTATTACTTTTATTTTAATTTATATTTTTTTATGTTTTCTATTAAATATCTTTATCATAAAGTAATTTTTAATACATAAGATAAATTTTTCATTTATATATTATAATTTTTTTGGTTTCAATTTGAAATTTTGATCTTCGATTAAAAAATATTAAAATAATATTAAAATTTATTGTAATTTGAATAAATTATATAATCTAAATCAAAAAATATATTTTATCTTTTTATAAAGTTTCATTTCATTTTTAACTTTTTAAATTAAGTTCTACTTGTAAGGTTTAATATAGAAGTTAAAAATTTAGCTTTAACAATGCACTCATTTATATGAATTTTTTTGGGTGCATGTACAATTTTAAAGATTTTTCCAATTAAATTTATATTGAAGCTAGTTAAGATATATTTTTGTTTTTATCCCCTTGCTTTACATGTATATGAAATGTTCTTGATCAAAATAGGACAATTAAGTTGTTTTTGCCAAAATGTCAAAGCATAGATTAGACAACTAGACTATTTGGTAGAAACTAGATAATCTTGCATAGGCCAAAAAAAAGGCTCATATCAGCTTCAACAACTATTGTTTCATTCCATGGGAAGAATACTTTGTGGTCATTTTTTAATAAAACTTTAAGATATGGAGTGGCATACTATTTGAAAACTAACTATTAATATTTTTAAAACAAATTTCTACCGTTAGGAATATAGTGTATGGCTGATGACAAGTAAAAAAATGATAACATTTTAAACTCTAAAAATATAAGAAAAGGATTCACATTTTATGCTCCCTTTTTCCATATCTTCACATACCCATTGCACACAGGTGCGATTGCTAGTAATTAGAAGGAAAATAAATATTAAAAAAACTAATTAGGGGAACAACATTCGAACGATGTTTTTGGGAAGAGGCCATAGTAGTGCAATCATCTTCGTTCGATTATGATTTGATGGATGTCTGTACTTTGATTAAACTCTTGAAGCTTTTCAATGTACTCCAATTATCAAATTTTCAAGAGGATCAACCAACCTAGTCCATGAACAAAAGATAATAATAATTTTATATTAATAATATAATATATAAAAAATTTAAATGAAATAATAGACAAATAAAATAACTTCTCTACAATAATATTTTCCAACTTCTTTTACACATATTTTTGTAAATATAAATATACAAATATATTAAACAGGTAATATATAAGATACAAAATAATTCATAATTTCATGGTAGCAATATATTTTAAGACTCCTGCCCAGATTCGAAGCTTTCAAAGTTAGCCATTGTTATAGGGAGGCAAATCATCTTGCAGACTGTTAGCCAATTTCTGCTTCTCACTACAAGGCGACTTACACTTGATCACTGAGGAACAGACACAGCATAATAGCATAATATTTTAAGAGACAAAAATATTAATATGAATGTGCACATCAGTAGAGAGCAGAAAATATGTAGTCCGTAATGAATTGGCAGACCTGTGTGTTGGTGGCAAACTTAAATCAATTTTGTACCCCTAGTTTAACCATTTTTCTCTCAGGTTGCAGTCCAGATTGGCGTGAGGGTCTGAAAGGCAACATATAAGCAGAATTTTAACATAAACTGCAGAGCAGAGGTATTAAAGTAGATCAGATTGCAAAGAGCCATCCTGCAAATGAACCAGATGTCAATCAGATGTGGAGAAATTCATTAACAATCGGTTCTCTTGCTGATAACTCTGCTACAATCCATACAAGCCTGGTACAGTTTTTGCTAGGTGTCTGGGGTGTTGTCAACATGACGGGATTCTGATTGGCCTTCAGATCAGCAACAAGTTATTCATATGTGTTAGGATCCTCTGTTTTCAATGCATGTTCAGCCGCAATAATGGTTTTTGATAGGGGGATTTGCACCATGGCCACCAACATAGGGATGATGGACGTTGCTTACTTTGTGGGAAGGATCAAGCTTCTTACAAAGTTGAAGAAGATGCTTCTGGCGCTGTTCTCTGTCAACTATTGGTTGCTGTACAACCCAGCGTGGTTCCAATATATAAGGTGATTTTTGAATCAAAGACCGAGTATGACATGATCCAGAACTCCAAGGTATCTCAAGTTGTTTTCAGCAAACTTATGATCACCAAAAACAGTGGTGTGATCAAGCTTGTCAAGGATCGCCCAAGATGTTGCCAGCAAACTTATGATCATCAAATTCAGTGATATGAACAAGCTTGTCATGGGTCGCCCTTCGACCAAATTGCAAATCTTCAGTTGTAATCATTCTATGTAAAGTTTGTATGATTAATGTAAAGTTTAGACTATATATGTATATTGCTGCTAAGATACAAAATAAATATATATATATATGGGACTAAGAGACCTTCAAACATTTATATCTATGTAGGACACGACTTGTTTAATAACTGCGATGCATCCAAAACTTTTCCTCTTCAACTCCAAAAAAAAACCAGGGAAGCTGAAACATGAAGCGTCGGACTTCACATCATTCTCACACCTTTACTCGTAATTAATATAAATACCTTGAGTAGAGCAGGGATTGGCAAAGCATAATTGGTAGGAATAAGATGGGGAAGGCCGTAGCATGGGCTGCGTTGACAGTGATACTCCTTGTTCAAATACACCCAATTTCATCTGCCCCAAATGATGACGTCAGTGCACTTGCAGGGAAGTACTTGTCTATCTATGACTGTTACTCCCAACCTTACGATTTTTACAATACCAAGTATATACACGTGGCTCAGGATGGCACAGCTCCTTTCACCACCGTTCAGAGCGCAGTGAATTCCATTCCACCAGGGAACACCCAGCGGGTCAAGATTTTCATACGGGCTGGAAAATATATGTGCGTTAATCTTTGTTATAATAGTTTGATCAAATTGTATAAACTTTTTTTACACAATCTAATCTAAAAACTATTACAACATTCATATAGAATGTGGAAATTTAGAAATTTAATAGTTTGATACTAATCTTTGCCATTCATTCTAATTGATTCAAGATTTTCATATGGACCGGTTAATTTTCATATGGACCGGTTAATCTTTGTTATAATAGTTTAATCTTTGTTGTAATAGTGTCTGATCAAATTGTATAAATGTTTTTTACACAATCTAATCTACAAACTATTACAACATTCATATAAGTTGTGGAAATTTGGAAATTTAGTAGTTTTGATACTAATCTTTGCCATTCATTCTAATTGATTGGGGTGCACTCGCAGGGAGAAGGTGAAGGTTCCGTCGAATAAGTCATTCGTCTCCTTCATTGGCGATGGGATAGGAAAAACAATTCTGACTTGGCACGACAACTCTTCCACAGAAGGCCCCGACGGGAAACCGCTGGGCACTTCCGGTTCTGGTTCTACTACCATTGAATCTCAGTATTTTTGTGCCAGAGGCATCACTTTTGAGGTAATTAAAGTCTGCAGTACATATTAAGGGTTGAACAAATTAAGTATGAAAAAAAGTTATAGCGCGTTGTTTAAGCCGTTCGCTCTATTTAAATGTATTATAATGTTGGTTTGAGAGCAGAACACTGCTCCAGCGGCGCCACCGGAAGCGAAGGACATGCAAGCGGTGGCGCTGCGCGTGGCTGGAGACAAAGCTGTTTTTATTGAGTGCCAAATGTTGGGACATCAAGACACCCTTTACGACCACACCGGCAGGCACTTTTTTTCGGAGTGCTCCATCGAGGGCTCCATTGATTTCATCTTTGGGAACGCCAGATCTCTTTATAAGGTCACCTCTTTTAACACTTCAAAATTCGAAGTTTCTATTCTAATTGTTGAACGGTGTGAATCTTAGTTTGAACATTTTAATTATTTTTAAATATTTATCTTTAAAAGGAAACATTAAAAATGAGTTATTAATCTGTTTATTTGTTGAAATTAGATTGGAATTGGGATAGTTAAATCTCGGAATTGACATTTTCAATATTTGTGTTCAAAACATGAAACTGGAATAGGGATTTGTTAATTTTCATTTACCCCCAAAGAAGCATTTGAATATTTAGATGGAATTCACTTAAATGAGAATTGGGAGTAAAGCAAAATCTATAATATTTTGAAATCCATATGCAAACAATATTTTCCATCTTTTCATTATGAATTCTAGGTGAACCAAACGGTTCCAGTCATATTCCAAAGATCATTTTCCGGATTTCAAAAACTTCCTGAATTGTGAAATACTAGAATTTGACAATTCCAACGTTATTTAATTCCAGCAACCAAACAGAGCTTAAAATTAACTTAAAACATTGATTGAAAAAATACACACTTCTATGCTTGCACACAGTTCTATGCTTGTTCTAAAGATGAATTATTGAAAGTGATTTGAATAAACACCACCTACCAAAATGCTTTGTATGAAATAATTTAAAAAGATTGATTGAAAACCTTATTCAAACTAACTCTTGTACTGTGAAAAATTGATATCAACTGTTTGAATCTTAGGAATAGCTCTGTATTGAATAATTTTGTAATGTTGAATTTCATGGCAGGATTGCTTACTGACTTCAAATGCGGAGACCTGGGGAGCCGTTGCAGTGTCCCAAAGCTTGCCAAACAACAAAACGGGATTCTCGTTTGTGAATTGTAAGGTGACGGGGTCGGGAAAAGTGTATCTGGGACGAGCATGGAGTGAGTATTCTACTATCGTCTATTCCTTTTGCTCATTCGACAACATCATAAAACCCGCGGGATGGGACGACATGGAAAACGCATCCAGGGCAAGGTAACATTTTGTTGTTGCTCTTGTTCTTTTCTGAATTGAATTGCACTCGATTGAATAGGGAGACTGAGAAAATGAATGGGATGCAGTACAGCTATGTTCGGGGAGTATGAATGCAGCGGGGCGGGCGCAAACATGAACTGCGGTAGAGAAGCTTGTTTTGGTGCAGAGAGGAATGGGACAGTGCCATGGGCAACCTGTCTTAAACACGACCAAGTTCAACCATATGTCACCCCCCAATTTATCGACGCTCAAGATTGGCTTCTGATGTAGGGCCACCCTTAAACATCATACATTAAGGAATAAATTTAGTCGTTAGTGTGCGATGTTTACAGTCGGGGTGACCCAATCTACTACTCTTAATTGATTCATTTATCGACTTTAATGACTAAACAATCTATCAAATTAAGAAAACACCCTTAATTAGATTCATAAGTTCACTTGGCATGCTTGTTAAAGCTCATATCTTATTTGAAATGAAGTTTTGATTAAGAAGTATGAAAACTTATGACAAAAATGGGATGCTAAGAGCTGTGGGTGATGGAGCAATTTTATTTTGATTATACAATTTGTTTTAACTAAACATTATAAAATTATTTGTGTTTTGGGTGTTATGTTGTTGCTTATATATTATATTTAATATTTTTTGGGTGAGATAATTTGAGATTCATTTGTTTAACAAGAGATGCAAAGTGTCGAGTTCTTATCTAAAGTATGAATAGTTTAGAGTAGATAAAAGCAAAGATGAAGATAGAGGGGGGAGGGAAGAATGATAAAAGCAGATAGAGATAGAGAGAGGTAGAGAGAGGGGGACAGAGAGAGCCGGGGGAGGAAATATAGAGAGAGGAAGAGATGAAGATATAGGGTGAGGGGAAGGAGAGGATTAGAAGCATATTCTAATTATTGAATACGATGTATATTCCACAAGATGCCACTTACTAATTGTAAAGCCTGAATAATCCTCTGAATTCCAAAGCCTGTAAATTATCAACATAAAGGGGATTTAGCCAGTAGATAAAGATGTGTCACTAGGGCTTTAAAAAGTATATAATCTAGAAGTAAGGACAACATTTAAATCTCTATAAAGAAGAATTGTATGTTTGTTCTACTATTACCAAACTAGGGTTTGCTAACATCTGCATCTTAACTTCATCTCCACTTCAGTATCTGTATTGGACTTTAATGAATCTGTTAGAGCTTGACATCAATGACAAATTTTTCTAACAAACATTAATATTTGATTAGATAAAACATAGCTTAAATCTAAGATTAAGGACCAAGATATGTAACATAAAACTCAATGTGTTGTGCCCTAGTACACAACATGATTTTCACTAATCTTGACTGGTTTATTGTTTTCTATTAGTCATTGTTAAGTTCTGTGTATGCTTTTCACAATTATGCTGCTGTGAAATGGATACTGGGCCCCGTGCTTTGCTTGTCCATGCATTTATTTTGTATTTGGTCATGAAAAGTTAAAAAATGAATGCTGGGTTGGTTAATTTCAGAGGCTCTCATGCCAACTTTGGGCCATTCAAGAAGGGTAACTGCTGGGATTGGACCAGAGACTACAAATCCAATTTTGTGATTTTTTACTATTTTGTAATATATATAAATAAATTAAAGTTGTAAATGAAGAAAACTTAGATAATATCACATCAAGCACATGGACATAAGAAACTAGCAATAAGGTCAATCTAAGTCATTGTCACATCATATATCATGAATCAAATGGCCACATGTATATAATTTCCCATCAAGAAAAGCAATGTATTACCTCTATCCCAATCATGAACAATTTTTTGAGCAAGATAAGAATTGCCAACCAATGTCCTGGCCTACATATTTACAAAATCACATTCAGAACAATTATCATCAGAGTAAGCCTATAAATATACAAAGGCTTATTGAGTAGGAAAACTAGGCCAATACACCAACATGTTTGCCCTTATGTTAAAAGATGTAGCCCAATGGGAAAACCGTTTAGAAATAGTAATGCTAAAGTTAACCATGGTGGAATAAACAGGAAGCAAAAAAAATTGCACACCATCAAGAAACACAAATGCGAGAATCATAAACTTTAAGAAACATCGTAATCAGCATTCACAAGATCAATGTTGTCTGCTCATATCCTAGATAGGCAAATCTTGGTCATTTTCAGTATCAGCCTTAATTTCATTTCAATAAAGTTGATTTATCCATAAAATCAACCTTCTCTCCTTCCCTTCTAGTATGGTTATACTTAACAACGTTGGAATTATGATTGGGAATTTTGATGTCTTGCTCACATTCATTTAGTTGCCACTACATGATATCAGTGAAATGCATTTGCTTAGCATGTAAAGAGCTTGGTGAACGCCATCTAGCCTCCAAAAAGTTAATAGAACCAACATCAAGACTACCTAAATACCATAAATTAACTCTACCATAAACAACCCCCAAAGCCCCATCAACATTAATTTTAACCAAGCTTGGAGGAAGGTGTTCCCATTAAGTTGATAATCCTAAGGATTGTTATTGGAAGAGGCAAAAGAGGGAGAAGCAACAGGAATACCATGTATCTTTTCCCAACAAATATAGAACAAGAAAGATGTGCAGAATGAGTAAAATGAATTTGTTGGAAATCCTTGGTGTTCTCTTAGCATACGTAACAGACAAAGCGTTGCAACCTTTACCTCATGCTCCGAGCTTGCATCTAATTCGACCTTGTGGATCAGGGAATAAAGCTCTTCTTAATTTAAAAAGAATTTCACTTCGATTTGTGAGTGTTGTGGCTGACATGTATGACAAATGTGGAAGCATTGGAAAAAATAAAATAGTTTGTAAAAATGCTTTAACAAGATGGGCAGCCAACTGGAGATCTATTAAATACAATTGAGATTACACTTCCCAAGATATGTAAAACAAGAAAGATCTGCAAGATATGCATAAAGTGGATTTTATCAGATGTTACCAAATGAAAGCTTTGCAACCTTGACCTCATGCTCCCAGGTTGCATCTAATTCGGTGTTGTAGATAGGGGTCTAAAGATCTTCTTAATGGAAGGAGGATTTCAGTTAGATTTGTGACTGTTGTAGTTGACATGTATATGAAATATGGAAGCATCAAAAGGTAAAAAGTTGCTTGTAAAAATGCTTGTAATCCAAGGTTGTATTTTGCATTTTTTATTACTGTATCTTAAAGTTAAAAGTTAGCTGAGATTATGGGCTGGCTTTCAGATGAGTGGGGTAAGCTTGAAGCACATTTAAAAGCTTTTCAAACTTGTTCACACTGAAATGTACACGATAATTGTTAAACCACAATTGCTAGTTGTACAAATTGAGTCAATACAAAGTGGTTGTTTTGCATATTGTTAATTGCATGGTATATATTTTGGGTTAATTATGGATAGCCTTGTTAGAGTTTTGGGTGGCAATGTAAAACAGCCAACCCTTCTTTCCTTGCTTGACTACTTGGTGTGTTTGGGATGAGGCTATGGGCTTCCTTTGAGACCGTGTGGGTAAGCTTGAAGAGCATCCGTAAGGTTTTTAACTGTGGGTCACTTTTGAATGAATATTATAACTATTACCCTGCAACATTACTGCATTGTCTGTTAGAGTTATGGGTAAGCCTTACAAAATCAGTGATTTTTTTTTGTTTTTTATTTTCTTCTTTGCCTTTTGATTCAGGAATGGAATATGTTTTGAAGTTCAGAGACATAGAAGGACATAACAATGTGGATTGGGCCAATGAAGAATTGTTAATGTATAATTCTCTGCTCTGCATTTCTGGAGATGGGTTTGAGACCTTTTTCTGGGCTGTGGTTTCAACAAAAAGGCCCAGGGATTTACATGTTGAGAATAAAATTGGGGTGAGAGGCATCGATAAGGTGGAGGCTAAATTTGAGTATGGAGTCGAATATGTTATGTTTGAGTCCACCCGTGCTTTTTTTGAGGCCTACCAGCATGTGTTTAAGGTGCTACAGAGGAAGGAAATGGAGAAGCTTGTTTTTTTGAGGCATCTTGTATTTTTAGAGACTGAGGTTGGGGTTCCAGGGTATTTGATGCCAGGCAGTCGCAGTGGACCTTCCTCAATAAGGTTATTGAAAAGAAGAGAGTTTAATATCTACCCAAGATGTTAATACAGATTTATCAGAAGATCGTTAAATAAAGCTTTAATTTAGATTCTAAGATTTGAACATGAAAACATTTTGAATAATTTTATTGCATTCTAGTGTTATTCAGAAATATTCATTACTGATTTAGATGCTTGTTCTGCTGCTATAGTAATGAGTGCAGTTCAGAATACTGTAGATACTTTCATGTTTCATGAAGATTTTAGTGTGTAACATATTACTTACCTGGGCAAGAGCATATACAACAGCATAATACATCCCTGCTGCTTTTTCTTAATAGAAAACACTGCGACCAACATCTACAAAGGGCTGCACAGTGGAACACTTGGTTAGTCCTATAAACATCGTGGCACCATAAATTGATCCCATCATACTGAACAGGTCTTCAAATTACAGTAGGCATTAAATTAGAAAAAACAGTGAGACAGATAACTAGAATTGGGGGTTTTGAATCTTGACCAGAGAAGTTTAGTCATGTACATAAATCATTACATACGTCTCGGATGTCGTGAATTCATTATAAATGACGCAATCAGGGAACAAAACTGAGATTGTCGGCGATTTAAAGCTCCAGTATTCTTTATTTTAATTTCATGGAGGTTGATCAAAGTCTGATCCTTCATTTTAAATTCGTTTCAGAGCAAAGATCGTATATCTGCATTGCTGATTTTACATTTACGCGTTGGAAGGTGAATCGCTAATGGTTATGGCTTAAAGATCCTGAAAACTGCCAAAAGATTGTTTGAAAAACTGTCTGGTAACTAGAGTTGTAAAATTAAGAGCAGATTAATTTTTAAAATCGGGGCAAAGATTTTAAAATTGCTAAATTACTTGAAATAAATATTATACAGGAGATGAGTACCGATGCCGCTGCTACTCCGGGCCCGGACTGTGAATTTCCGTAATCTGTCGGCACGAAATCATAAGAGTTGCGAATGAAAATGAAGAGTTCGTGTACAATTGATCATGTAAAGAAGCAATTTCAGTTTCTAAGGGCGTTTGATGCACTCTGCCTGTGCCTTCCAATTTGTAACAGAGAGCCCGCAACGGAGTACGGCCGAACCCTCGGCTTGTTTCTGTATAAAAATTGAGGAACTTAGGGTTTCGAAGTAACTAACTTCAGTATTTGCTTGTCCTGAAGGCAGGAAAGAAAACCTGAAGAATCTGAGGAATGTTGAAGGCGGCATGGATGCGGAAGCAACAGAGCAGGGTACGCCGGAAGATTCGTCCTTCGTTCATCTGGACTCAAATATTGATGGAAATAATAAATCCGCAGATGATGAACACAAACTTGAATCTACCGTTACGACATAGGTTTTAATCTTAGAAATGAAACATAGAGCAAACACTAGATGAAAATTATTCTATTGCTCTTTAAGTAAAGTTAATTAAATTTATCACTCAATTTTTAGGGAGAATATGAATTAGGTTTTTCGACACACATATTAGGTTTATAATACATATAACTTTGTGTATTAAAATAAGTTAATTAGATTGAATCATATACATTTTAGTAAATAAATTTGCATTAATATATATATATATATATAACTTTTTCTTTAAGATTTACTTCTTATACATGATATGGTTTTGAATCTTAGGTTTTTTGTTTTACATATTATAATTCCAAATCTAATAGATGCAATCATATATCTCTTAGCAAGAAATGATTGTTATTTGAATCCACTTTTATTGTATTTCAATGTTCATATTTTTTTAATTAAAGGAATTGAAATTCTATCATTTACTTGCTCTTTAATGTATATGTACCTTCCATCATAATTGTGCTTCATTATTAGATTGATTTTTTCATAATTGTAATGGACCTTAACCTATAGGTAAGCTATTCATTTGTATACTATAACAAATTAGTGTGTACTTATGTTAACATTGTTATTTTACCACGTATATGATTTTACTTCTTCATGGAATTGCCTCGTAGCTATGAGATTAACCATGATTGCACTTTTTTTAACTAGTGATATTAAATATCACATACACTTTGACGTTTTACTTTCAACACAATCCTTTAATGCATAGTGACAAAGTCATGTCTCTTATTCCTACCCATCATGATAGCCATATTTATTTACTTTTATATTCACCTACCTTCTAAAATACATTTTCTAAGAAGTATAACAGTTTTTACTCAATCAATTTATTACAGCTAGAGAGCATATACTTTCTACCCCTTGTGGTTTTTCTTGTCTTATATCCATAAATTTTATTCTATGCTATCGCTATTGCAACATGTTTATGTCAATGATATTTTTATGTGAAGATAATAAAGCGACTCACATAATTTATAATTCATGCTAAATGTTATTTAACACTTACTAAAATTCTTTAAAACCCTAAATTATGTTGGCACATATATGTTTTCTAATTCATTGAATATAATGCTACTCCAACTAATAATGATTTTATCTCCTTGTCTTTTGTTGCTTCTGGTGATGAGGATCCACATGATGTTTTTTTTAATGATGATCTTTGACACGAACCTTTATCACATCATGTCATGAATGATGTTCTCTTCTCATCAAATGAAGGTTAATGATATAGTCACATTATAAAGGTTGTTACACCTAGTGTTGGTGATCTGTAGATTAAAGGCTTCAATTATACTAGATATGGTTACAAAATAGAGATTTATGATAGTGTACAAAAAGATCTATTACCAAGCTGGTTGTCTTTTAGCCTATCTAGGATAACCTTATTCACACTAATCTTGAGATTATTTAGAGAAATATATTACTTTTTTCTCACCTTGTATTGACAGACCAAGTGCTCTAACATTTTTCCATAGATTCTTTCATGTGTTTCACTTTTGAAGGGGGCAAATTTTCACTCTTACTTCTCACCTCATTATCCTTTCCTTTATTGCAATGATACCTTTAAAATTTAAAAATTGTATGTTTCGTATGATAGTTATTTTCATCTTACATATTCTTTTTTTATTGATGTGAGTTTGATTTTGCAATAGATCTTAGCTACTTCAACATAGTATTAGACCCTTATTGCAAATCACTTCCTACATTAGTTGAAATTTGATTTAAGCTTTATTCTAACATTTGCCTAAGGTTGTAAAGCTACTCATATAAAGGAAGTTCAAATAAAATAGATACCCATGACACTCCCATGAACTCTATAAGGATATTTTAAAGAACTATGCTGTAGATCATAATTTTCATAATTTTTTGATTCCAACATAATGAACATATTAAAATTAATGTTTACACATTTGTTACTTCCAATGCATTTTAAGCTTCCAATATATTAGATAGCATCAATTTATGAGATAAGGACAATTATATTTCAAATTTAAATACATGATATCCTCATTTATTCTCATTTTTAGAAATAATTACACAATATATTGAATCAACTGAGCCACCACGACCTTTCCTCTAGAGTATGATAAAGGCAAAGTACGTCATGTAAATAGAAATAAATAAATATATCAATTTTCTTGGGAGGAATTTAAATTTATTTCATCAAATATTCCCAAGAAGTTCAAAGCATGGCAAATTGTTTATGGAACAACTTTGAGAAGATGTTTTACAATTCCATATCATGTTAAAACATAATCAAGAGAATAAAGATTGATATTGCACAATATAATTCTTATTGATTTTTCTTTGTCTTTGATCAAACTAAAATATATTGTTAGTTATTATTCTATGGTCTATATGAATATTGAATATATCAAGATTCTTTAGTCAAACTATCAAATGAGTGCAATGATCCTTTTGGAAGTTGAAAGAAATATTGAATATCACAATAGTTCAAAGTGTGTATAAATATATTTAATAAGTAAATTTGATGCATACTATTGGATGTGGCTTATATGCATAAATATCAATTGAAACTATGCATCTTAAGCCACATGCAATAGTATGCATAAATATTAATATTGTGAAATAAAAATGAAACAGGTCTAGTTTCTCAATTCGTATAAAAATATTTGATAGATTCTAATAAAAATCTAATTATTCTTGGATTTCAATCATTTGTATTTGTGCTTTGTTTTCAAAATAAAATATAAACCATAAAAATATATATGCAAATAAATTAAATAATTTGATTGTATAAAGAATTAAAAAGTCAAAAAATAATGTAATAGATACATGACATGTTTAATTTCACCTTCAAGCTTAAGCTAATTAGTTAAAGAATAATTGTGGCATATTACAACAAGAATAAAAAAAAAATTACATGTCGTAGGGGAAAATTATGAAGCTTTGGACCTTGGCTCAGATGCAATAAGCGTAAATGATATGTTGTATTTGTGCTTATGTGTTAATATTCCTATGATAGGAGAATCTATGTTATACATTAGTTATTGTGATTAAATGACACCTAGTAATACTAATGATTTGTGTTGAGATAATATGGTTACTTGATAGTTATTGGTGATAACTAATTAGGGTGATATGTTTTCTCATAAGGAATATGATATGATGACCAGGTGGTGATTAGAGGTACCAATATTATTTCATGGAAATTGAGTTTGATCAAATGTCTGAATGATGATTAGTGATATTGTTTCTTATTAAAAGTTAAAATAATGATTAGTTGATGATATTAGAATGAGACAATGAGTTTATGTGAGAAGGGGTGATGTTGTAACATTCTTGATAATGATTACATTGTTAGAGTTCTCTTTCACTGATTATATTCATTTATGATGATACATGTGTGTGTGTGCATGTGCGCATTTTGGTTATGTACTAACGTAGGTAGGTACTGGGTATTGACTTCACCTGAATTACCAATCTGAGTGTGCCTAAAAATAAAATACAACCCTGACAGTGGTTGAAATTTAGAGTTAATCATATGGCTAATCATGTCCTCTAACCTAATTGTTGTTCCTAGTATTGGGCGACAATTGTCATGTTTATTTTTGCCAGCCAGTTACCAAGTGGTAACACCTAACTACCTTGCATTATGTGATGAGTCTTGTGACTTATGTGTATTGTTTGATTATGATGATTGTAATAGTTTTTGCTCAGTGTATGAGTTTATTGATGCATTTGTATGATAGATGGAGTCATTGATTAGTATTATAGTATTATCACTCTTGTTGTTGGCAAGTATTGTTTGGGCATTTTATTTTAAATTGGGGTTTAAATCTTGGGTTGTGGCTTTTAATTTTGGTAGTTTATTTTATAATTTTAATTTAATTATTTTAATTTGTTTTTATATTTTGAAAAGGAATATTTTAAAATATGGGAAAAAGTTTATGTTTTTAACTTACATTCCATTCTTCTTTTTAAATTTTTTTCCTAGTTTTTGAAAACCTGTCATGGTGAAATTCGAATTTGGCTTGTGGAGAAGATTTGGGAAAAAATATTTTTATGGATGTTTTCTCTATGGGTTCCTCTCATCGAATGCTTCCTTTCTCCAATTTTTTGTGGCATTTGGTGAGGAATTGTTCTATTTCTTGTCATTTTTATGGTTTATACAAGTGGAGGTAAGTTCTTGATTTTCCTTCTCAAATTATTGGTTAGATTTCCATTTTTGGTATTAGAGTGATTGAAAATGCATTACTAATGGATTAAATATGATTGCAAACTTGTTTGAACCAATTTGATAAAGATTTGATTATTTTCATGGAATTATGAGATAACGATGGTTTTATTGTAATCTTATACTTCTGGAATTCATATGGGTGAATAAATGGATGAAGTGAATATGTTTTCAGAGTGAATCGATTGCGGATCAATGGGTTTGCCTAGATTTTTTATTGGTTTAGTTTAAAATTTTAGTGATTTGGGCATGTTGGCTTTGCATGCACCTAGATTTTAGCAAATTCTAACTTAGTATGGATTTGGATGGGAAGAAGATTGTGAAATTATGTTTCTATTAGTTTCATTGATGACTTTGTGATAATTTTATAATGGATTACTTGATAATTTTGTAATGGATTACTTGGTTATTTTTATTTTGGGAAGTTTGGATTTATGATGGTTATCATTTATATGGCTCATATGCAATCGGTTCCAAGTTTTTCTTCTAATTATGTGTGAAATGAGATGTTTATTTGGAGTTTTTGTATTGTAACTATGGATCCCTTTTGGCCTAATGAGTAAGTGCACAAATATGGGGGACCAAAAAGATGCCACTCATCTTTTTGATCCCCCAAAAAGAATAAGGTATGCACCATATAAGGCTCACACCATATATGGTGTACACCATATGGGTTGGTGTGTTGAGCCTAAGGCTTGGGCATACCTAGCCTATATGGTGTATGCCACATATAATGAAAACAAAATTTTGTGTTCCCCTAATATGTGCAGTGCTTCACATATGGTGCATGCCATATATAGCGTGCACCATACACTATGTTATATGAAAAAATGACAACATATATAGCCTTAAACCCTAAACCTTAAGCCCTCTTCATTCCTTCCTCTCTTTCTCTCTCTCTTTATAACTCTAAACCCTAAGCCCTAAGCCCTATTCCTTCCCTATACCCTATATTGATCCATAAGCCCTAAGCCCTTGGGATGGAGTGAGAGAGGGGAGAAGAGGGGGGGGGGGGAAGATAGATGGAGATAGGGAGAGAGGACAAGATTGATATAGGGGCGAAGAGACATGGGGACACTACAACATTTGGGGTCAAATTTTGACGCCAATTTGCAACGCCACTACAATTTGTGTATTTTTTTGTGTTTTTTTGCAAGTGCCCTTGACGGTGTCATAATAGCGACGCTATTGTGGTAATTGCGACACCCATTTGGTTATAAATTTAAAAAGAAAAAGAAAAAGGAAGTGTCATTTGTAATTTGTGAATTCGAAGAGCTGCCACAAAGATGACATTGCATTTCTACGTGGCGCGAAGAGGGCATCCAAGTTTGGCGTGCATGAGCGAAGAGGCCGACACTATTTGGGAAGAGAGCTCACTGGCACTTGAGGTAGGTGTTCGAGCTTTGTCTTCTCATTAACTTAATTTCAGTGGCTTTGTTTATTTGATAGCATTGTTAATAGTGGCATTATTTACATCTTAATTAGCATTTGGAATGCTCGATGACCCACAAGCTTTGAGAGCTAGGGCATCGTTGCTATTACCTTCAAGGCATTGTGTGAAGTGTTTGATCTCTCTTTATTTATTTTGTTGTTAATATTCACTATGTGGTACTCCCTGTTTGTGATCATTTCACGAGGAAATGTCTTGATGGCTCGCGGGTTGCAAGCTAGGGCATCATACATTGTTTATGAGCTCACTATTTAATACTTGCATTGTTTACATCTTATCATTTGGAATGCCTGATGACCCACGAGCTTTGAGAGCCAGGGCATCGCTTCTATTACCTTCAAGGAATTGTGTGAAGAGTTTGATCTCTCTTTATTTGTTTTTCTGTTGATATTCACTATGTGGTACTCCCCGCTTATGATCATTTCATGAGGAAATGTCTTGATGGCTCATGGGCTACAAGCTAGGACATCATACATTGTTCATGAGCTCACTATTTAATACTCGCATTGTTTACATCTTTTCATTTGGAATGCTTGATGACTTGCGAGCTTTGAGAGCTAGGGCATCATTTCTATTACCTTCAAGGCATTGTGTGAAGTGTTTGATCTCTCTTTATTTGTTTTGCTATTGATATTCACTATGTGGTTATCCCCATTTATGATCAGTTCATGAGGAAATGTCTTGATGGCTCGCAGGCTACAAGCTAGGGCATCATACATTGTTCATGAGCTCACTGTTTAATATCTAGCATCATGCAAACATACATTAATACACTTACTATTTTGAATTTGAGCTCGGGCATCATGCAATGTTATTGTTGTCATTGTATGCTTGCTACTGTTGTGCACCATATATTGTTTTATACACTATTTATTTCATTGAGACCGTGAGCTTGGCATTTGTAATGTATTTTTTGTTATTGGATCAATGCTACCATGTTGTTGAGTCTGTGTATGGCTTGACTATGCACATGCATAATTGTAGATGAGGATCAGTAATATGGTGCTAGGCATTGCTTAGATCCTTTGGATCTAACCCCATCTCTTCCTTCCTTGCAGGTTTTGGATCATACAAGAGCATACTGGATTGAACCTCAGGTCAACACTTCATTACTTCAGGCAATATTTGGTACCTTCATTATTTATGTTCATCCACTTATGTATGTTTGCATTCATTCATATTCTTCTAAAAGTTGGCTATTAGTGACCATATAGGACCATTCTTGATGTTTTTGGGTCATTTGATGAAAAGATGTAAATAGGGACATCAATAATAAAATAGGGATATCTTCATAGGGATATATTAAGATTAATATCGTAAGTAAAAACATTTCACAGTGGCATCCAAACTAAGTACAATATGAATTCGCATGCCTTTAATTATGATACACTTTTGAAATTATCACTCATTGGTCATTTGACGATTCAAGATATAAGTATCACAATATAAACTATAGGCATTCGAGCTTTGTCTTCTCATTAACTCAGTTTCAGTGGCATTGTTTATTTGATAGCATTGTTAATAGTGGCATTGTTTACATCATAATTAGCATTTGGAATGCTCAATGACCCGCGAGCTTTGAGAGCTAGGGCATCGTTGCTATTACCTTCAAGGCATTGTGTGAAGTGTTTGATCTCTCTTTATTTGTTTTGTTGTTGATATTCACTATGTGGTAGTCCCTGTTTATGATCATTTCATGAGGAAATGTCTTGATGGCTCGCGGGCTGCAAGCTAGGGCATCATGCATTGTTTATGAGGTCACTGTTTGAGCAACTCATGTCCCTATTTAGTCTTAATAAATATCTTATAAAACAACATAAAACTAACCCAAAATACTTTGTCTTAATAAAAACTTAATAAAATAATATATTTAATCTCAATAAAATCTTATACAACAACATATATTGTGTGAAGTGTTTGATCTCTCTTTATTTGTTTTTCTGTTGATATTCACTAGCTATGTGGTACTCCCTGTTTATGATCATTTCATGAGGAAATACCTTGATGGCTTGTGGGCTACAAGCTAGGGCATCATACATTGTTCATGAGCTCACTGTTTAATATTAGCATTGTTTACATCTTTTCATTTGGAATGCTTGATGACCCATGAGCTTTGAGAGCTAGGGCATTGTTGCTATTACCTTTAAGGCATTGTGTGAAGTGTTTGATCTCTCTTTATTTATTTTGTTGTTGACATTCACTATGTGGTACTCCCCATTTATGATCATTTCATGAGGAAATGTCTTGATGGTTTGCAGGCTGCAAGCTAGGGCATCATGCATTTTTTATGAGCTCATTGTTTGAGCACCGGCCAATCAAATAGGGACATGAGGTGCTCAAATAGTGATCTCATAATGACATAAACAATGCATGATGTCCTAGAAAAACAAATAAAGAGAGATCAAACACTTCACACAATATATGTTGTTCTATAAGATTTTATTAAGACTAAACATATTATTTTATTAAGATTTTATTAAGACAAAGTATTTTGGGTTAGTTTTATGTTGTTTTATAAGATTTTATTAAGACTAAATATATGATGTAAACTCATAATTATACTTGATATATATATATATATATATATATATATATATATATATATATATATATATATATATATATATATATATATACTTCAAAGGAGGAATTATGAAATATAGTTGTAGGTAGTTATCTCTTCTATAATGATGGAGGAGTGAACGGTAATGATCAATGAGGTTGTTGCTATTAGATCATACATTAATACACTTACTATTTTGAATTTGAGCTCGGGCATCATGCAATGTTATTGTTGTCATTGCATGCTTGCTACTGTTGTGCACCATATATTGTTTTATACATTGTTTATTTCATTGAGACTGTGAGCTTGGCATTTGTAATGTATTTTCTGTTATTGGATCGATGTCACCATGTTGTTGAGGCTATAGATGCTTTGAATCACCACTACCATTCTATTTTGATAGTAGCAATATAACAAACAAAGCACTGTCCAATCAAATAGGGACATCAATATAGATGATGCAGATTTGTGTACCTCTTTGTTTTGATGTAGGTTACTCACTACATGCAATGGGGCCTCCTCGGGGTTGCCAACCATGTTGTGATCATATGATCTTTACTTGAAATCACAATAGTGACTCACCAGGTGTTCATGCAGACATAAATGCAACAATTTACTCTCTGCAATATTTTTTTGAGTGCACATGTCCTGTAGCATGGTTTTTCTTTTAGAAGTGTATGGCTTGACTATGCACATGCATAATTGTAGATGAGGATCAGTAATAGGATGTCATTCATTGCTTAGATATTTTTTTATCTAACCTCCATCTCTCTTTTCTTTGTAGGTTTTGGATCACACAGGAGCACACTAAATTCATATCCGGGTCAAAAATTTATCCCTTCAAGCAATGTCTGGCACCCTTATTATTTATGTTCATCCTCTTATGTATGCCTGTACTCTTGCATTTTCTTCTGAAAGTTATTTTCCCTGTATAGTATATACAATACATGTAATCTTTAGATGCAATTTTTTTTTTCCTTTACATGTATCTTTGTATGAAATGAACACAAATTTAACAAGATCATCTAATAATGCAAACTAGGGTACTTGATGTTACAGAGACCTTGCTATAACTTTTTCCTAGGCCCTCCTAGAATCAAAGAGGCTAATCTCCTAGCCTTAAGGGTGCTATCCTAGTCCCCTTCTAAGAAGTTTCAAACTCCTTCTTTCTCCATTCAGTCTATGACACCAAGAATATGATAAAGTTCACTGTTCTACGAACCTCTTTGTCCCTTCTAAAAAGTTTTGTCTGATGTCTGGCTTAAAAAGGCTACTAGGTTTAGTAGGCCTAATTGACCTTTTTCTGCTAATAACTCCAAACTTCTCTGAGCAAAGCATCCAACTAATTATGGATTCAAATACCCTTTTGGGAGGGCTTTAAGATTTTGCCAGTCTCCTTTTCCCATACTATCCATACAGGGCCTGTTGAAAATGGGGCTATAAATGAGGGTTTGGTAACTCGCTATCTATAACAGTGAGGGTTTAGTATTTTCCCTTGTATCCACAATCCCCCAAGCTCTCTCTGCATTGGAGATGCTCGATCATGTATCTGACCTCCCCTCCACATCATTTGAACCATGCTTTGAGTGCCCTCAATCACTCTATCTGCTCTGCAACAACACACTGACCCCTAACCAAACACTGATAGCTTGCCTAGGGCATCAGTTTATAGATACATCCTGAACTTTCTAGGGCCCCTCCTTTGTACAACATATATTATAGGAAGTCTAGACATAAATCCCATAGACCCGTATAGATTATACAGTGGGAGAGTGCTCTAGCACTCCATTATTCAAAGCTCTATCAGTAGTAACCCGAGACAGGCCAAATAAAGAAAACTATGAAGACTAACTCAAAACTGAAATGAAATGCTAAATAACTATCCTAGGAATTAAAAAACATTAACAATCATCACATGCAAACATTACAGTTGGATATTCAATCCATTTCTTATCTATGTCAACACAAAAATGTATATCTTTGTCAAAGGAAAACTAGTTACACAATCTAACTGCAACCAAAAGTTTGCTCTCTGTACTGCACTCTTCCCTACACCTTGAATTATGGTTTTCAAAGCTTAAATAGCTCCCTCCTTGGTTTTAGGGCCCATGGATCGGGCTAGCTATCTCTTGAGCCGGTTACATGCTTTTGCAAGAAAAACTGTCATGACAACTTTCAAAGTTGTCAAGCAACTTTTGGTGGATAGACAAACCACCTACACACACCTCAAAAGCACTCAATCCTTGATTGAGTAAGGGCCATAAAGGCCATTTTCAAACCTCTAAAACATTAAAGAGGCCATTTGTTCAACTTTAGAACACTGTCTGAGCCAGTTACATGTTTTTGCAAGAAAAACTGTCATGACAACTTTCAAAGTTGTCATGATAACTTTCAAAGTTGTCAAGCAACTTTTGGTGGATAGACAAACCAACTACACACACCTCAAAAGCACTCAATCCTTGATTGAGTAAGGGTCATAAAAGCCCAAATTTAGGAACATGAGGTACCAAACAACCCTACTTAGGTGCCCTCACCAGTACTGTAGTCCTTTTGAATCTTAGGATGACATCTCAATTGGGAAAGGCAAACCAAAACCTTTCATAAACCAATAACAACCAAGACATGTGTGTGCTCTTCTGTTGTACAGTTATACTCATAAAATATATGTATGGTTATAAAATGTCATGCCTTGAAATTTTATAACATATTTCATCTTCATCAAAATAGAATGGAAGTGGTGATTCAATGCATCTACCCACATTCTATGTCCCTATTTGATTGGCAGGTGCTTTGTTTGTTATATTGTTGCTATCAAAATAGAATGCCAGTGGTGATTCAATGCATCTACAGCCTCAACAACATGGTAGCATTGATCCAATAACAGAAAATACATTACAAATGCCAAGCTCACGGTCTCAATGAAATAAATAGTGTATAAAACAATATATGGTGCACAACAACAACAAGCATGCAATGATAGCAATAACATTGTATGATGCCCGAGCTCAAATTCAAAATAGTAAGTGTATTACTGTATATTTTCATGATGCCAGATATTAAACAGTGAGCTCATGAACAATATCAATATTAAACAATGAGCTCATGAACAATGTATGATGCCCTAGCTTGCAGTCCACGAGCCATCAAGACATTTCCTCATGAAATGATCATAAACGGGGAGTACCACATAGTGAATATCAATAGCAAAACAAATAAAGAGAGATCAAACACTTCACACAATGCCTTGAAGGTAATAGCAATGATGCCCTGGCTCTCAAAGCTCGCAGTCATCGAGCATTCCAAATGCTAATTACGATGTAAATAATGCCACTATTAACAATGCTATCAAATAAACAATGCCACTGAAATTGAGTTAATGAGAAGACAAAACTCGAATGCCTACCTCAAGTACCAGTGCTCTCTTCCCAAACAGTGTCGACCTCTTCGCGCACACCAAACTTGGATGCCCTCTTCGTGCCACGTAGAAATGTAGTGTTGTCTTCGTGGCAATTCTTCGAATTCACAAATTACAAATTACATGGTAGCATTGATCCAATAATAGAAAACACATTACAAATGTCAAGCTCATGGTCTCAATGAAATAAACAGTGTATAAAACAATATATGGTGCACAACAACAACAAGCATGCAATGACACCAATAACATTGCATGGTGTCCGAGCTCAAATTCAAAATAGTAAGTGTATTAATGTATGATCATATATTTTGTCTTAATAAAATCTTATAAAACAACATAAAACTAACCCAAAATACTTTGTCTTAATAAAACAATATATTTAGTCTTAATAAAATCTTATAGAACAACATATATTGTGTGAAGTGTTTGATCTCTCTTTATTTGTTTTGTTATTTTGCTAGGGAATCATACATTGTTTATGTCATTATGAGCTCACTGTTTGAGCACCTCATGTCCTTATTTGATTGATCGGTGCTCAAACAGTGAGCTCATAAATAATGCATGATGCCCTAGCTTGCAGCCCGCGAACCATCAAGACATTTCCTCATGAAATTATCATAAATGGGGAGTACCACATAGTGAATATCAATAGCAAAACAAATAAAGAGAGATCAAACCTTCACACAATGCCTTGAAGGTAATAGAAATGATGCCCTAGCTCTCAAAGCTCGCAAGTCATCAAGCATTCCAAATGGAAAGATGTAAACAATGCCAGTATTAAACAGTGCGCTCATGAACAATGTATGATGCCCTAGCTTGCAGCCCATGAGCCATCAAGATATTTCCTTGTGAAATGATCATAAGTGGGGAGTACCACATAGTGAATATCAACAACAAAACAAATAAAGAGAGATCAAACACTTCACACAATATATGTTATTTTATAAGATTTTATTAAGACTAAATATATTATTTTATTAAGATTTTATTAAGACAAAGTATTTTGGGTTAGTTTTATGTTGTTTTATAAGATATTTATTAAGATTAAATATATGATGTAAACTCAATATAACAAGCAGAGCACCAACCAATCAAATAGGGACATGAGGTGTTCAAACAGTGAGCTCATAAACAATGCATGATGCCCTAGCTTGTAGCCCTCGAGCCAAACTCGAATGCCCTCTTCACGCCACGTAAAAGTGCAGTGCCGTCTTCATGGCAGCTCTTTGAATTCACAAAAATTACAAATGACACTTTCTTTTTCTTTTTTTTTTGTTTATAACCAAGTTGGTGTCGCAATTAAATCAATAAATGCCATCAAAATGAAATTGAGTTAATGAGAAGACAAAGCTTGAATGCCTACCTCAAGTCATGTTCTGTAGAATAGTTCCTTTTAGAAGTGTATGGCTTAAATATGCACATGCATAATTGTAGATGAGGATCAATAATAGGGTGTCAGGCATTGCTTAGATCCTTTGGATCGAACCCCATCCTTTTTTCCTTGCAGTTTTTGGATCATACATGAGCATACTGAATTGAACCTAGGGTCAACACTTCATTACTTCAGGCAATATTAGGTACCTTCATTATTTATGTTCATCCACTTATGTATGTTTGCATTCATTCATATTCTTCTACAAATTGGCTATACTCATATTCTTCTTGTGTCTGAGTCTTCTAACTATGATCAATTTAATGTTGTAAATCTTGACATAGAATTCGATATCAACTGATCATATATCCATTCTAAATGATATAACTCCAGTTGAATAAACATATATGCCAACCATTTGACAAAATTTCCATATGAAATCTAGAGCAATACATTAATTTTATAGCGAATTCATAATTTATAATGTCCCTTGATTTATAGTGAATTCATGATTTATAATTCAGTTGTAGCAGCTCAATGTGTTTGAACTCAAGAATACCCCTTAGGAAGGAAGTGTATAAATGAAGGATGAAACACATAGGAAGCTATGAGAAGTTATGAGAAGGTGACATGAAGCTAATGAAAGGAGGCATCTCAATGATGTTAAATCACAGGGGAATCTCTTTGTTCCCTGTAATGGAGTGAGCTAATTTTGAAAGTATAAATAGATAATTTTAACAATGTATAAAGTCCTTCACAAGATGTAATAAAAACACTAGTGGCAAGGCACGAGAACTGTTTGACAAAATGCCACAATAGTGGTGTCCCATGCAATGCTGAGATGTTTAGTTATATGCAATGCTGAGATATTCAAAATATTGTTGGATAAATAGATAATTTTAACAACGAATAATGTCATTCACAAGATATAATGAAAACTATGGAGTGAACTATGTTTGTCTAATTATATAACTATTATCTTATGTCAGGTATCCCACACAGTCTCATGGATTGTCAGGTACAAGTGCATGAGGTGCAGGTACTAGCGAAAAGGTATTTGTCAGAATTATCTTCCTCAAGCGAGGAAAATTTAGGAATGGAAGAAAGTGAGACATTTAGTACGTGTAATTCAATGAGATCGACTCGAGGTCAAAAGATCATAAAGAAATTCAATAAACGCATGAAATTTTTCCTTGCTCAAGGGGGGTCATGGTCTTATGATGATGAGAGAAAAGGCGACTCTAAGCTATCATTTAGGTACAAACATCTACAAAAACAATGGGTCCCCGATGAACTTAATCCAATAAACACTGATTCTTGTGTTAAAGAGAGGATATATCGCATAGCACCATCTTCATTACATGGTTTGGGCCTATTTTCCATGGATGGCATAAAGGTCTCTTACAACAAAGTTGTCAAATTGATGGAGTATGTCAGACCTTGTTATGATTACAGTAGTTGGATGCAGATTGTTAAATATAAAAAAAGTATATGTAGGTATGCACTCGCAGAAAATTATATACAACAAAAAGTCAGTGAACAAAGTAAAAAAGTAGCTATATACGTTGACGAAAGACCAAAAGCATCAGCTAATATTGGAGGCAAGGAGTTGCTTATCGATTGCAATTTGAATCGCATAGATACAAAAAACCCCATCACTATCATGGACAAGGTGGTACACATTTTGATAATTATCTATTATTCAACGTAACTTAGAATAAGAACATGTGTTTTAACATGTCTGAATGATTTTTTTTGAAATACAGAGCTATAGTATGGATCAACAGCCATAGGATATGCATGACAGTGATAGTTCTCATGGGATTTCTTCTTCCTGACAAGTAAAACTCATTGTTGTTGTACAAATGCACATACAAGAAAAATGTTAATGCATATTTTTATTATGTTAATGCGTATATTTTGTTGTTCTACTATTTTGGATTGCTTTTAAATAAAGGGCTAATAATATTGTTCTCACAAACGAGTGCTGATCAAAGAAAGGGAAAGGAACAAGTAGTCCATGAGGAGCCACAAAATGAGCATGATCCATTCGATGTTGATTTTTTATCAGAGGTTGATCCCATGGCTACACTGGAAAGGGTCCTTCGTGCAATATCAAAAGAGTTAGCTCGAATGGAAAATATTCAACCTCACACTCCTGAAATACAGAGGGCAACAGATATGTTGATTGGTCATGTTCAGAACTATAGAGTAAGTATTAATGTAGTTTTTTATTATAACAAAAGTTCGATAATGATTTTTATAGTATACTATTTCATTTATGTCATTAACTAAAATATATATGTGTTCTCTTTATAGGGGATGCTAAATAGATTAAAGGGCATTACCTTAGATGCAAATACTTCAAATGGTACATCACATGTTTTATCCTCCATCTTGTCCATGGTTATCCATATTTTTTTATGCTCTAACAATATTTTTTATCAACACCTGCTATTGAACCTATGTTGAGTACGGTGCCTAGTACAAGGATCAGATCCACAGAGGTAGTTCCGCCTGAAATGTTGGCAAGTACACCTACTATAGGTAAGTAGACTCCTCTTTTTCTCTCTTATTTATCATGTGTTTATTTCACTTGAACTATATATTCTTTCTTAGGGGGCATTTTTTAATATTGGATTCATTTTATGTAGGAGGTGATGATGCAATTCCTGGATGTACTCGTGTTAAATGTACAAGAACAATATAGTGTGATTAATTGCTCATGAGAAATGAAGATGGACTTACCTTGAGAGTAGCCCAGATTTCAGGTACTTTAAAGACCGATCCTTTCTTTTACTATACAATATAATACTCATAATGTAATGCACTAACCCCCTATGTGGTCCCTTGCAATAACTAATTATAATAATCTCGTAATTATCTTGCAAGGAATAATCTAATTATTTTGTGCATTTTCGGGCCGACCATATGCACATGGTATCATATTTTGATTTCATTGCAACATTAGATTTCATTTCATCCCTTTCTTCAAGTATATTAAAAGGTAGCTTCACTTCATTTATGAATCTAACAATTTTTTTTCTTAAAAGGTGGTCAGCACAAGATAAAGGGTTAAAGAATAAGCTCATTGACTCTATGACAACACTTTTTGGACCCAAAGTCTTTCATAGACTTAGAAGTCTATTAGGGACAACTACAAGAGCCAAATAGAACACAACCCTTATTACGAGAGGCCTCCCTATATTCCTATTAATGAGTGGGAGGATCTTAAAAAGGATGCACTTGAGAGAAGTGCAAGACATAGGGGATGAGTAGTATCACCTAAGGAAAGAAGGTACGTGATAATGTTAATAATGAAATTATGTACTATTTACTCTTTATACTTATGTGATCTAACATACTTCAAACATCACATAGGTTGCCTGACACAACAAAGGCAACAACAACAAGAAAACAAAAGCACAAGCAACACAGGCTTGGCTCGGGTGGATATTCAAAACTTGTTGCACGAGTTGTAAGTATTAGTAAATGAAAAATCATATGCAAATATTTATAATTAAATTGAAATCAATTTAGTTTTGATGAAATTCACTACAATAAAAATTCATGATACCAATAAAAATGCAAGCCTTGAAGTTCAAAAAATTGATTACAGAAGAGGACAAAAAAATAGGCTTCAAACAAGGCTATAAAGTCGTGGCTGAATGATACCAAGCAATGAGTGCACAAGGTTCTTATGTTGGATCTGTTGATCAGGTAAATAAGCCAATTGATTTTTATTTCAAGTTGAAAACTTTACCAATTACTGTATTTGATGTTAACTTCCAACATAAAGTGAATATATTTGTTTTAAGTAAGGAAACACTAATTATATATTTGTTTAAAACTTTAAAGTGAATAAATTTATATGTAGTAAATTGAATTATTAACATTTCACAGTATTTTTCTTGTATTTATATGTATATATTGTCGATAAATACAGTAATTATTTACATTGGATTGCAGCCTGCCGATATTGATACTGCATCGGCCGAGCACGATGGAGGCATCGATTCTAATGTGAATTGTAGTACTCAAGGTATACATTTTCTATTCAAATTTTGATTAATGAATATTTAATACAAGCAAACATGTTAAATTGAATTTGGCAGAGTAATAAAAATTTAATTATAATGTGTTGGGATTAATAAAACATTTTGTATTGCAATTGCAGGGGATGTAGAGGACGTTGTTCCCGATGAGTGTGTTGAGGTTTAAGCCACCGAGCAAGATGATATGGTTGGACAAGGTAAAGAGTTTCACGTTTATGTTTTTTAATGTATTGAAATGCTTGTAACAATAATGAATATATTTTAAATTAACCCCAATTATGATAATATGTTTTTAATTGAAGGCTTTTATTTGTTATTGCAAAGGACAGTGAGATCACGTGCATGACCAAGAAGAAATGACACTCTGGACATGGATACGCCTCTGCAACAATATAAGGAAAAAAAAAAAAAAAAAAAGAAAGCCAAAAAAAAAGTGATTCTCATTTATGCAACTTATTTGATAATGATTGATGTTTATTCACACGTGTTTGAGCTTAGTTCCATGTTTAGACACTGAGTTTCCTTTTATACACTGTTGTAATGTTGGAGGGGTTTTCACTACATTTTAGTGGATTTCATATTTTGGGAGAAATTAGTATTTGAATGTTCAATGGGTTCTTTTCTAAAACATAATACTTAAATCATCATCTTGTCTAGAATGGTTAATCAATTGTTTAAGGTGGATTAGTTGTGATGATGAGACACGCCATTTAGATGTTAACTGTGATAGTCTCTTGGTTTCAAGCAATGCAAAAGGAGATGCCTAGTTCAATATGCAATCTCAATTCATATACATAGGATATCAGGTGGAGCTAAAAAACACAACAGGGTTGCATTTTTTATAAAGGTCTTTAATTGTGTATTTTAAGTTATAGACCATCGTGAACATTGTAACTTTGACCTATTAAAAAAATGCAAACATGTTGTGTTTTTTCAACTCCACCTACTATTTGTGCATATTTTGCTTGTGTTGCATGCGCATTCCCGATTCAGAGTGAGAAAAATCTTATTTTCGATGCAAGGGAGAGAAGCCATACACATAAGTGGAGTTGAGGGAAGATGAAGGAATACCAAACATTGAATTTAGAATTTTTCATTAGAGAAATTGCAGTGGAGGTCTGATCAATAGAGAAGATAGTAATGACCGCAGGAGAATGAATAGTGGTTATAGTTGTAGTGGGGAAGATAGTGGAGGCCATCCATGAAGAAACTTGCCGATAGAGATGGTGTACAAGAAACAAAGGAGAAAAAAATGTAAACGTGTTGGGTCTTCTCAGCTCCACCTGCTATCCATGCATATTCTGCTTGTGTTCCACGCACATTCTCGATTCAGAGTGGGAAAATCTTATTTTCGATGTGAGGGAGAGAAGCCAAACACAAAGAACATGCAAATAAAAATGACAACTAAAAAACATAAATGTAGGTATCACAACAGCTGAGAAACATAAATGTAGGCATCATGGTCCCAATTGTTTGGAGACACAACATAATTGAATGCTATACCCAGAAAATGAAACACAACCACTACTCATGTAATTCTAAGTTAACACTGTGGGATCCAAAAACCATATATATATTCCTTATCTTTGGTTTTTGGATCCCGCAATGTCAACTTGGAACTATAGGAGTAGTGGTTGTGTTGCATTATCTAGGTATAGCATTCAATTATGTTGTGTCTCCAAACAATTGTGACCATGATGCCTACATTTATGGTTCTCAGCTATTGTGTCCCAGGACCCCTTATGACCCTTTACAACCCCTAATAATACACATCTTAGAGGTCTTAAAGTGTCGTAAAGGGTCATAAGAGGATCCTAGGAGGGGCCAAATGAGCTTCCACCTTCACGCAGTTGGCCTTGTTAAGTAGAGAATGTTAAACTATTATCGAAACAAAGAGAAGCTCAATAATTTAAGATCTCAATCAATGTACAGCAAATATATATTTATTTTTAAAAAATAGTGAACACCAATTGCAATTATGACGGAAACCAAAGAATAATCAATGACAAAACTAAAAGCAACAACTATCTGTCGGAAACATCAATCACTTCAAGGAGCAATGATCACTTCAGCTCACCTCAATAAGTCTTGACCCAAGATCAAGTCATATCAATTCATCTCAATGGCTACCAAGAACCAAGTCGTAAAGAAACACCACAGACCACACTGCAAACCCACTGTGAAGAGGCATCCAATGTCTCATAAGTCACATCAAAAGACCTGCTTTCTATAATCCAAGTCTCTCAGCTCGGTTCACCTAGAAGAAGACTTCTCCCAAGTCATCACGGACACCATAGTGATCTACAAATCCAAGTCTCTAGACTCGACTCGATAATGTACAAGCCGCTACCGAATCTACTATAAAGTCATCTCCGAATGACAACCAAATCTGAAAGAACACCAATCAAGTCAAACTAGATCGACAAATTTATATTTTTTTAAAAAAAATTCTAATGTCCGCCGTAATTACGATGGCATCAGAGAAACGATGACTATCTATCAAAAATTATCAACAGATAACTATCGCACCAATAGCATTTCTGTTGGTATACAATCTTCCAACGACAAATAGGCATCAAAATCTTATGACGGTTACCCATCATAGGTACAACATTTCTGTCGGTAACTAACTACGTCTGACAAAGATCCTTCGAATGTGGGACTACTACAAGTAGACCCAATGGGTATATTTGTTGTGTTGAAACCCCCTTTTGTGATGACTACAGACGTCACATGTACAATGCCTATCATAACTATCGATGTTTCTGACTGCAAAACTATGATGCTAGATGGTGTCGCTTAATCGACCGTATATTGTCTTTTTTTAGACAATCAGCCATCGGAAAAAGGTCTCAAATGTACTAGTGGGAAGAGGGATGGAGTGAGATAGGGCATAAGAGAGAGGTGGCAAGATAGAGAGAGATAGGGAGAGAGATGAGATGGGGTAGAGAGGGAGAGGGGTGGAGGAGAGAAGAGAGGAGAATTGTAATCCCTTAACCCAAAACTCTAAGCCCTAAACCCTATACTACTCTCTTGACCCTAAGTCACAAGCCCTAATCTCTAAAATCTAAGCCCTAAACCCTAAACTCTAAACCATGCATCATAAACCCTAAATCCTAAGCCTTAATCTCTATACCATAAACTCTTTGCACCAACCCCTATAATACAACCTAAACCATAAATTATAATCCCTAATCTCTAAACTCTAATCTCTAATCCCTAAACACTAATCCATAAACAATATATTAGACACTAGACCCTAAATCCTAAGCCTTATACCCTAAACCTTGCACCCTTAACCATGTACTAAGCTCCAGAGGTTATATGTGGGTAAGAGGGAGAGAAGGGAAAGAGGGAGAGAGTGAGATGTGGGAGAGAGGGGTGGGGAAGGAGAGGAGAGAGGTGAGATGTGGGGAAGATGGAGAGAGTGAGAGGGTGGGAAGAGAGAGGTGAGGAAACAAGAGAGAAGGTAAAGAGGGATGGAGTGATAGAGGGGATAAGAAAGGGGGGGATATAAATAGAGATAGGAAGAGGGGGTAGATTGGGTAGAGAGGGAGAGAGAGGGATGGGGATGGAGAGCAGATAGGAGAGATGTGGGGAAGAGGGGGGAAAGAGAGAGGTGGGGCAACAAGAAAGAATGGAAAGAAAGATGGAGTGGGAGAGGGGACAAGATAGAGAGAGATATCAAGAGGGGGGGATGGGGTAGAGAGGGAGAGAGGGGTAGGGAAGGAGAGATGATAGGATAGATGAGAGAGTGAGAGATGAAAAGAGAGAGATGGGGAATCAAGAGAGAATGGAAAGAGGATGGAGTGAGAGAGGGAAGAAGAGAGAGGGGGACAAATAGAGAGATATAGGGAGAGGGAAAGATAGGGTAGAGATGGAGAGATGCATGGGGAAGGAGAGAAGAGAGGAGAGGTGTGGGGAAGAGGGAGAGAGTGAGAGGGGGAAAGAGAGAGGTGGGGAAACAAAAAATAGAATGGAAAGAGGGATGGAGTGAGAGAGGGGAGAAGAGAGCGGGGTCAAGAAAAGAGAGATAGGGAGAGGGAGGATGGGGTAGAGAGGGAGAGAGGGGTGTGGAAGGAGAGAAGAGATGAGAGATGTGGGGAAGAGGGAGAAAGTGAGAGGGGGAAAGAGAGAGGTGGGGAATCAAGAGAAAAGGGGGAGAGAGAGAGAGAGAGAGAGAGAGAGAGAGAGAGAGAGAGAGAGAGAGAGAGAGAGAGAGAGAGATGTGGGGAAGAGGGAGAGAGTGAGAGGGGGAAAAGAGAGAGCTGGGGAAAATGAGAGAAGGGAAACATGGATGGAGTGAGAGAGGAGAGAAGAGAGAGGGGGGAGATAGTGAGAGATAAAGAAAGGGGGAAGATGGGGTAGAGAGGGAGAGAGGGGTGGAGAGGAGAGCTGTGGGGAAGAGGGAGAGAGTGAGAGGGGGAAATAGGGATGGAGTGAGGGGAGAAGAGAGAGGGGGTAAGATAGAGAGAGATAGGGAGAGGGGGGAGATAAGATGGAGAGGGAGAGAGGGGTGGGGAAGGAGAGAAGAGAGGATATATATGGGGAAGAGGGAGATAATGAGAGGGGGGAAGAGAGAGAGGGGGAAACAAGAGAGAAGGGAAAGAGGGATGGAGTGAGAGAGGGGGGAAGAGAGATGGGGAAAGATAGAGAGAGAATTAGGGAGAGGTGGGAGATAAGGTAGAGAGTGAGAGAGAGGTGGAGAAGGAGAGAAGAGAGGAGAGATGTGGGGAAGGCCTTAAATCCTAAGCCATAAATAGTAAACTAGACCCTAAATCCTAAATCCTAAGCCCTAATCCCTAAACTATAACCCTTAAACTCTAAATTGTAAGCCCTAACCCTAATACTACCTAAACCCTAACTAGTAAGCCCTAATCTCTAAAATCTAAGCTTTATACCATAAACCTTGCACCCTTAACCCTATACGAAACCCCAAGGGATACATGTGGGTTAGAGGGATAGAAGGGAAAGAGGGAGAGAGTGAGAGGTGGGAAAGAGAGAGGTGGGGAACCTCTCCCTTCCTTCCCCTCTCTCTCTGCATTTCATTATATCTTATTCCCTAAATCCTAAATCCCAGGCCCTGAGCTCTAAACTCTAAGCCTTAAACTCTAAACCTTGCACCATTAACCCTATACTAGATCCTAAACCCTAAATCCTAAGCCCTAAGCCCTAAACTAGGAGGGAAAGGAAATTAATATGTACCTAGGTTATGGGATGGAGAGAGGAGGGAGATGGGAGAGAGAGGGAGAGAGGGTGGGGAAGGAGATAATACATGAGATATGTGGGGAAGAGGGAGAGAGTGAGAGGGGGAAAAGAGAGGTGGGAACCTCTCCCTTACCCCTCTCCCCTTCTCTCATTTTATCCATTTATAAGCCCTAAGTTACCCTAAACCATATGCCCTAAACCCTATCCTAGTCCCTAAACCCTAAACCCAAAGCTCTAAACTCTAAGCCCTAAACCCTTAACCCTACACCATAAAAAATTGTACTAGAACCTATAGTCTTGAGGTTTTACGACCTTTAGGGACTAGTATAGGGTTTAAGGCTAATGGGTCACGATAAAGGGAGAGGGATAGAGAAAAAGAGTGAGAGAGAAGGGGGAAAGGGAGAGAGATAGAGGAGATGGAAATAGAGGGAGAAGAAGGACTGGGAGAGGTGAGAGAGATCTTAAAGGGATTAAGGCACATGACCTATAGTTTAGGGTTTAGAGCTTAGAGATTTGAGAGAGGGATAGAGGGAGAGAGGTTGAGGAGAAAGAGAGAAGGCGAATGAGGTACCTTGGAATACACATTTACCTAGGTAAAAGATAGGGGGTTGAGATGGGGGTGGTGGGGAAGAGAGGGAGAGAGAGGTGGGGAAGAAGAAGATATGAGATAGATGTGGGTAATAGGGAGAGAAACCAAAGAGGGAGAGAGTAAGAGGTGGGAAAGAGAGAGATAGGAAAAAAAGAGAGGATGGAGTGAGAGAGGGGAGATGATAGAAGCTGAAAGATAAAGAGAGATAGGGAGAGAGGGAAATATTAATAAAGGGGAAAAGAGACATGGGGAAATGGACTGGGGAGGAAGAGAGAGATTAAAAGAGGGAGAGGGACTTGGAGAGAGAGGAATGCATATGGGTAAAGGGATAAAGAGAGTGGGGAGGAGATAAGGTAGAGAGGGAGAGAGACTGAAAGGGGGAAAGGGAGAGAAAGGGACGGAGATGGTAAAATGCAGAGTGAAAGTGAGGAGGGAGAGAGGGAGAGAGGGAGACTAGTGATAGAGGGTGAAAGAGAGAAGAAGAAAGGGAGATGGGAAAAGAAAGAAAAAAAAAGGCAAAGGGATATGGGGGAGATGGGTGAGGGGAGAAGGGTGGGAAGGAGGAGGGATAAGAGGAAGAGTGGGTAGTATAGGGGGAAAGGAAAGGGAGAGAGTAAGGATCTAGTGTTATGTGATATTGTGGAGATTAATAGTTGTCATATATTGCTCGATAGACCTTAGCAATATGATTGCAGAGCTATATATGATTGTGTCAAGAATGTGTTTACTATTGAGAAGGATGACATGAGGTTTTCCCTTATGCCTTTGTTGGATACAACACTCGGTAGGAGAAGCCTCAGTATTGGTAGCTGAGTTGAGTTGTCAGATCCTGAGAGGATGGATGATCATTATGGAGAACAAGCCTATGTGTTATCAAGAAAAGATTTGAAAAGACAGAGGAAACAAAAATGGAAGAGTATGCAAGGTGAAAAGTTGGAAGACTTGTATGTGAAGAACCAGTTTGAGGTTTATGTGTTGAATCCCAAAAGATTTTCTTCCAGCCTATGAGAACATCTTTTTGAACCTGAGGTGTCTGATATAGGGGCATTCTAGGGTACTCGGTGAATCTACATGGAGGTGTGTTGTTTTGGTCCTCTGGTACTCAGTTGCAGCTTTAACCAATAGTCTCGGTTATTGAAGGAATCTCAGTCATTGAAGGAACTCAGTGAAACCTCTTGGGCTCGATGGAACTTGTACTCAGTGATGCTTGTGGTGCTCGGTCAACATGCTTGCTCAGTGATGCTTGGCATGGTCGGTTGTTTCACTGGTGCTCGGTTGTTTCTCTAGTGCTTGGTTGTTCTGGTTTACCGACTAAATTTCTTGGTGATTTGGTTGGCCGACATGGAGAATTAAATGTTTGTAAGGCTATTTGAGAGCCGATTGTTGTTGCATTTAATATTTGTTTGTAGTAGAAGTTGACTTGGCTTAGGAGTTAATTGTTTCTTCCAACTGACTTATGGCTGAAAATTAGTATTTAAGTTATGTTTGGGTAGTTGTTTAAGGGCATCAGAAGGCAATGAAGTTAGTGGAAGTAGCTGATAGACTTGGGTCCTGTGAGATCTTGAAGATTAGATTGTGATCTGATAGTTTGTAATAGCAGAGCTAGTGGTTTGCATTCTTGGAGACAAGGAGATTTCTTGGAGGCTTGCGAGCTCAAGTTTAGATCTGCCTGAGGGTTTCCACCAGTTGCTGATTTGTTTCAAAGCTGGACTAGCTGAGAGATTGTAGATAATTTTGATTGCATTTGGCCCAAACCTGGAAGGCCTTACAATCGAGCATGTTAATTAAAATTAAGTTGAAAACATTATTTTGTTGTGTTATTCTGCATTGTGGTGTTTGGTTGCTTGTTTGGACTGTCCTTAATTGGATCATCCTTGCCTATCCTATGTCAATATTGCATTAGGTTATGAGAAGGGAAAATTCCAAGGCAACAACTAAAATAGAAACAAATTTTATCAAATTAGAAACCTTAAAATCAATAAGGTTTGTTAGGGTAGGTCTATTGGAAACTTCAGTGGGACCAACAAAAGGGCCAATTTCTATAAAAATAACAACACCAATAGGAATGATTTCAAGGGGAATATGCCTAAGGGACAAAGATGATCATGAGATGGATGTTATGTATACAATAATGACCATTATGAAATCATTATCGTAAATTTTATCAAGAAGGAATGGGAGGAATCAACAAAAATAGACCCAAGATGAAATATATGCAATAGTTGACAATAGGTAGGCAGGCTTTTGTGCCTCATCAATTTTCGGTAAGCTCTATGGACAACTCGTTTCTATTTAAATTGATATTGGATCAATTGAATGTCTTACTGATACTAAAGTAGCATCTAAGTTACCAATTAGAGTGGGTTATATTTCTAATTCATGAACAGTACATGATGAGAATAAGTTAGGAAAAAGGGTAGCCCAATGTCTTGCATGTAGTGAGTTAGAACTTTCATGTTTCTAGATTCAAGTCAACTTGTATGTGGTCACTTTAGGTTAATGGTGTAATCTTGGGAATTAACTAATTGACACAATGTAAGTCCTTAGTAAATTTCCAGGAGGAGATACTAAGTTTTTTAAATGACATGAATACTCCTATTATGATTCATGGTTTAAAAGAACAATCAAGAGCTTAGGAAAATTTCAGCTATGTAGCTAAAAAAATCACAAAGGAAAGGATATATGATTTGTGATATTCATGTTAGTGAACTTGATGATATAAGGCTTATATTTTATTTCTACCCTATCCTTAAGGAGTTTTAGGATATATTCATACAAAAAAATGTGTTTCCACTTAAACAAGAATTTGATTCTTCCATAGACTTAATCCCTAGAGCCAAGTCTCAATCTAAGGCTTCTTATAAAATGACTACAATAAAACTATTTGAGTTGAAGGTTCAACTATAGGAACTATTAGATAAGGGATTCATCAAAACTAGTGTGTCACCATGTAGAGTGCTAATCATACCTATGAAGAATAAGGATGATACCTTACACTTTTGCATTGACTATAGGATGTTAAATAAGGAAACTATAAAAAATAGATATCCTCTCCCAAGGATAGATGAGCTTTTTTATAAGATGAAAGGTTCTATTGTATTTTCAAAATTGATCTAAGATTTGACAAAGGATTAAGGATGAAGATGTTTCAAAGACTACTTTTAGAACTTATTATGGTCGTGATGACTTCATTGTGTTAACTTTTAAGTTAACTTATGCACCAAAACTTTCATGAATCTAATGAACAATATATACTAAGGGTTGTCTAGATTATTTTGTGCTAATATTTATTGATGACATCCTAGTTTTTTTCAGACCTACAGAGGATCATGAGAACTATTTTGCATCATTTGAGGGAGTGCAAGCTATATGGAAAGTTACCCAAGCATGTCTTATATCAATTAAAGGTACATTACCTAGGCCACATCATCTTTGCTAAAGGAGTTGCAATTGATTTAAAGAAAATTAAGGCAAACATGGAATGGTCTACACCTCAAAATTTTATCGAGGTTCAAAGCTTTATGAGACGTGCAAGATTTTAAAGAAATTTTGTTGAAGAGTTTTCAAAGAATCCAACATCAATCACCTCACTTCAAAGAAAATGAAAGAAATTTTAATTAATAAAAAAATGTGAACAAGTTTTCCAACTTCTAAAACAAAAAGTCACTATTTCTCCCATCTTGACCATACTTGATCAAAATAGATGATCCACAGTAATAACAGAAGCATTAAGAGAAGGTGTAGGAGTGTTAATGAAAAATGGGAAAGTGGTTGCAAACAAAACAAGGAAATTGAAATTGTATGAGATAAACTATGTACCACATGACTTGGAATTAGTAGCCATGGTACATGGATTACAAATATGGATGCATTATCTCCTAGGGAAGCCTTTTGAATTAAAGATAAGATCATTTAGCCATCAAGTACATATCCACTCAACTAATAATGTTGGATAGAGAATATTGTTAGAAATCTTTAGTGAGTATTATTTTGGGATTAAGTATAATAAGAGTAAGCAAATTAGAGTTGTTTATGATATTATTAGGAGAAGACATCTAGTAGTCATAACCATCACAAAGCCAAGTTTGAGGTAGCAAGTCTTACAAAATCTTTAGGGAGATGAGAATTATTTATTGGTGAAGTAAACCCTAAAGGAGAATCCATTAGTTTATTTCTTTAATGGATATACATTTGAACATGATGGGATCCTCAATTATCAAGGAAGGATGTGTGTTCAAAACCAAGGAGGATTGAGGAAGTTGATCTTCGAGGAAGTGCACCTCATTTAGGCACCCCAGTGTAAACAAAATAGTAGTAAATTTGAGACCACTCTATTTTTTGGCTAGTTATCAAGAAGGATGTGATAGGATTTGTGGCCCAACATTTTGAATGCTACCAAATCAAGGATAATAATATTCATCCAACATAGCTATTATATTTTCATGGTATACCATATTACATGATGTTATCCTGGTAGTTGTGGATAGGCTCACTAAGGTTAAACACACTTTATTCTAGGGAATCTTAAGGATGGTCCATTGACCTTGGCTAACAAAATTGTTCAAGACGTTTTAAGATTGTATGGAGTGCCCAAGATGATCATATCAAATTGAGATACACAAAAGTCATCTAGGTTTTGGACAACATTGAATGTTGCCTTAGGAATGAAGCTTAATTTTAGTACATCATATCATCCATAAAAAAATAGATGGATAGAGTATGTGAATCAAGTAGTGGATGACTACTCAGATTGTATTGGATAGATCAAAAATATAAGTAGGAATATTATCTTCCCTTTATTTGTATTTTCATATAACATTCCTACCATGCATATTTTGGGTTGACACCCTTTGAGCCTCTTTATGAGAGGAAGAGTTTCATACCTATCATTTGGGATAAGGTGGATGATAAAGTTGTTATTGGACTAAATATACTCAAAGAAATGGAAGAGTTGATGAAGTTGATTAAGAGGATACTAAAGGAAGCCACATATAGATAGAAGAGATATGAAAATAAGAATGTGACTTTCAGACAATTTAGTTGGAGACAAAGTCTTCTTGAGGCTCAAAATTCATAATAGATCAATCTATGTTGGAAAATATTCCAATCTTGCACCTAGATATGTGGGGATCTTTGATGTATTGGAAGTAATCAACCTAGTTTCTTATCGACTAGCTCTACTACCTTCTCTTACTCGAATCCAAAATATATTATATATTTTATGTTTAATTTGTAGTACTCTAAAATTTCTCACACACTTGATTGGCATTCCTTATAGGTGTAGGATCCAAGACTGGTGCTAGTGGGGCCTACTTGAATCCTTTATAGGCACACAACTAGGTTGTGCGATAGATATATAGAGTAGTAAGGTCTGGTATGACCAATATTTCTTACATAGTGCTATGTGGGAGAATGTTGAGGATAATGAACAATATTTTCCAAATTTGATATCATAGAATTTCTTATATAATTTGGTGTCACAACTCAAATTTATTCAAACTTTATTGTTATTGATTCTTAGACTTGAGTTGACATAATTAGAATAATAATCAAATTTTGATTGTTGAACTTATATGTACTATTGAATATGATTAAGGATTTCTTAATCCTTAGGTGTTTTATTAAATATAGGTTTTATTTATGATTATCAATCTGTAAACTAACATTACTGATGAATCTCTAAGTTTGTGAGTGTGCAACAAGTGTGAAGACAAGAATATGGTCTAGGCAAGGGTCACCTGGCCTTCTTATTTGATCAATTCATTCTTATTTACTTTCCCATTACTGGAAAATATTATTGTGTTGGCTTCTTTAATGTTCTTGGTATTATTTTGGTTATATTTGCCCTATTATATAGCCTAGTGAAATAAGTCTATGAAAATTGCTAGCAAGTTAATAAATTATATTTTTTAGACTATAGGAATCGAGTATAACACCCTCTATAAACTACAGTGTGTTGGGTAAACTTTTTTAACATGACTGGTGATGCTAGCACTAACATGTCCTCCAATACCACTTGGGCTAGGGGGAGACTAGACCTTGCGATCTCATGCTTTACCAGAGGAAGCTCTCACCAATCAAGTTAGGCCCCAGTCCTAATAAATTGCATTATGAATGAATATATAGATTTTTCATTGTATTTTTGCTTCTAAATTTTGCATATTTATATCCTCCAAAGCATTTCCAACCTATGTTTACCATTTTCCTTCTACTAAAAACCATGCATTTATTCCTAGAAAATAATATTGGAATGTTTAGCTTCCCCACACTTTTTGCATACAAATATACTAGAAACATTTTCAGCCATAATATTGACAAAGTTCACCATTTATTATGTTTAACCCTATGCATAGGCCACAGTGGTATCTTTTAGGATATAACCCAATCATTGTTTCCTTTATTGGCCAAATAGACATAACAGTTAAATTTAGGAAATAGTAATAATTGATTGAAGTTTTGACAATATTTTAAACATGTTTTATGTTATTTTACAATCAATGAAGTTTACAGTCATAGATATGGTGCATACTTATTAATTTTTCCCAACATTCATCTTTCAAGTGGCTTGGTGGGCTATGGGCCTAGAGAAGGGGGCACATCGTGTCCAACTTGGATTTCCATAATTAGGGTTATTGTGCATGTTGAGTAATCACTCAAGAGCATGTTGTATGCATGTTGATTAATTATTGTGGAGAATGTTGTGTTGATGCTTGGGAAGCATCTAAGTTGGTTTTGAATAAGAATTGGTTCCTCCTAGATGCATCATAGCTATGAGGGTGTAGACCATTAAAATATTCTTAGAGTGAGAATGATTGTTCAAAGTGCTCAAGCTTCAAATAAGTATTGGAAAAACCTGATGATAAAATATATTGAGAATATAATATATGAAATTTGGTGATAATATGATTGATTTAAGTGGTTGTGCTATTCAATTTACTATGTAATAATACTCTTATGCTAATAACACTCTTATGCTAATAATACTCTTTCCCTGCATGCAAGATGATTCTCATCCTAAATCCACTGACACAAGTGGATTTGATATCCATGCAATTGAAATAAACTCAAGTACCAAATAATCTTAATTTGTATCAACAACCGTTCCTAGTTCCTTAGGATGGCCTAATGATGGTTGAGTGTCTAGGAGGTTAAGGGGCCCCTGTTGTTTGATTGCCTTATCAATTTAAACAACAACCTTAGCAATTCATGAATTAATTATTCTTACATTTCATATTTATTTGATTTTACATTTGCTCGTCTATTATATACATAAATATATGTTATTTAACATTATCTTGTGTTTCTTGGTGTTGTATGTATGTATGTATTTATTGCCTTATCGATTTAAACAACCTTACCAATTCACAAATTAATTATCCTTACATTTCATATTTATTTGATTTTACTTTTTCTCATATATTATATACATAAATATATGGTATTTAGCATTATTTTGTGTTTCTCGGTGTTATATATATAGTTTATTTTAATGTTGCACTCATTGTTTCCTCATAAGTTACTCTAATTTTGTGATATCAGATGATTATGTTTTTGGTTTATTTATGGGAACTCTTGTTGTAGGTGGTAAGAGTAACCCCCTCTTGCCAACTTGGCAAGAGAGAGTTACGATTGTCACCACCAAGAAAAAGGCTTGGAGGACAACGATGCAAATTCATTCTTGCATCTTGTTTTGAGAGAGTGAATCTCCTTCATGGGGGGGAAAACATCATTCTTGTCTTTTCTTGTTGTTGGTTGCCACTATGGAAATGGCTTGGTCTATGAGAGCTTCTAAAGCTCAATCTATCATTATTTGATTTTTGAGAAAGCATGTGAATGTTTTTATTTGTTGATGGAAATCTATTTTCTTTATAATGACTAACTGATTTGATCATTTCCTTATGCGATCAAGCTGTCTGAAAAAATAGATGCATGTTTGCATTTCAAATACTTATATTATGTGACATGGAGTTATAACTATGTCTTTGAACTATGTATTGATCATTGAATTTTATGTCTGCATATGAGTCATGTGACATGCATTGTAACCTTATGTTTCGCATAGAGATTTGATTAGGGAGCATCATAGTTTCATTATGTTTTTAAATTTGCAACATGATAAGACTAGTCATATTATGGCATCTCACTTAGTGTTGAGTTCTTATTAGTTGCATTATGGCATATCTTTCAGCATTGAGATTCTTATCAACCGCATTACAACATTATAAGTTGCATCATAGTAGTTCATTTAAGTATCAAGAAATTATATATTTGTTGCATGTCATCATGCAAATACTTCTTGAATAATGACATTTATGTCATTATATATGTTATTTGAACCAAGGTTTTTCTATGCAACCTTAATAGATTTTTTTGATCATTTAAATTATTATGTGAGTTGTACTCATTAAGGAAATAATGGCTTTAATTAAGGAAACAAAACATGTAATAAAATTTGTTAGGACATATTCTCAAGGATTAAAATAACATGCATATTGTTCTAGCTATGATCTGTCTATTGGGTCTCCTAGATCATTTTTTATTGTTCCTCTAGGTTAAATTTGATTTCTAAGAGAACCTCCAACTTGAGTTTTGGTTGAATCTTTGAAACTCTTATCCGTATTGATGTAAGACCAACCCTGGGAGGGGTAGAATATTGTCTTCCTAGAGACTTACCAGCATAGAGGTTTATGTCATCTGGGTTGTATTAGTTGATGAAACAGACTAGGAGGTCCACAAAACAAGATTGGTGATGGAAATGATTACACAAGGTATGTGCTTGTACTTATAAAACCTTGGCCAAGGTGGTAGTATGCTACAAATATTATACATCTATCTCTCAAACCAGGAGTGCAACATCTAGCTAGGAAGGTCACCTAGTAGGATAGGATGTCTTTAGGTTGATTGGCTATGACAGTTGTGGGTTCTACACCAAGTCTCAGATGGCAAGAAAATGGATACCATACTCATGTACCCCTAGGAAGGGTTGGGCTACTTCCTTCTGAAGTTGTGCAAGTGACAGTTAGTCACGATCGAAAGATCCATGGTTGGGTGGAAAAAACCCTTGATGATACTCTTTCACCCATGAAGGATGAAACACTAGTAAAGAACAACCAAAAAGGAAACAACATGAATCAAGTTTAGTTATGTTATTAATTTGATGAATATTTTGATTTCATTTATCCTTGAATGTATGATAGAAAGTTTGTTAAAGTTTCAGTTGTATTGAAGAGTAGACAGTTGTCTTTTAGTTTGTAAATTATGTTAACTCTAGCATTAATGACTTTATTTTAATTAACTCTAAGGGAAGAGTGACATTCAAAGTGGTACATCCATTCCTAGTGACATTATTTTATAACTATAATAACTAATTCCTATTAACTATGGTAGTTAAAAGGATTTTAGTTAAATGAAGTTACATGAATTTTAATGAGAATGGAAATGTTAAATTTTATTAATTTTGGTTATGTGGATTTTCATGTATATTTTGTCATGAAAGAAAAAAAAAATTTCCTATATGGAAAATAAGAAATGAGTTCTTGATACAACTTAAGATTATTTGGTAGTTGATTTTATTTCAATGACATGGATATCTAATCCACTTGTGTTAGTAGATGGAGGAGGAGAATCATCCTACAAGCGGGGAAAGAGTATTATTAGCATAGGAGTGCACAAGTAAAGGTAAAAGTCAGGAATGTCACCCAAGCAAGAACCGCAACCCTTCCTAGTTCCTTAGGAGGGGCTAGTGATAGTTGAGTGTCTAGGAGGTTAAGGGGCCCCTAATGTTTGATTGCCTTATCAATTTAAATAACCACCTTTGCAATTCATGAATTAATTATCCTTACATTTCATTTTTTTTAATTTTACTTTTGCTCATATATTATATACATAAATATATGTTATTTAGCATTATTTTGTGTTGCTCAATGATATATATATATATATATATATATATATATATATATATATATATATATATATATATATATATATATATATATAATGTTGCACTCATTGTTTCCTCATAAGTTACTCCAATTTTGTGATATTGGATGATTATGTTTTTGGTTGATTTATTTATGGGAACTCTTGTCGCAAGTGGTAAGAGGAACTCCCTCTTGCCACCTTGGCAAGAGGAGAGTTTCATTTGTCACCACTAAGCAAAAGGCTTGGTGGAGGACTATGTGGATTCATTCGTGCTTCTTGTTTTGAGAGATAAAAGCTCCTTCATAGGGGGGAAAATCATCATTCTTGTTGTTTCTTGTTGTTGGTTTCCACTATGGACATGACTTTCTCTGTGAGAGCTTATGAAGCTCAATCTCTATCATCATTTGATTTTTGAGCAAGCGTGTGAATGTTTTTATTTGTTGATGGAAATCTATTTTCTTTATAATGACTGATTGATTTTATTATTTCCTTGTGCAATCAAGCTGTCTGAAAAAATAGATGCATGTTTGCAATTCAAATACTTGTATTCTGTGGCATAGAGTTATAATTATATGTCTTTGAGCTATGTATTGATCACTGGATTTTCTATCTGCATCTGAGTCATACGACATGCATTGTAACCTTATGTTTTGCATAGAGATTTGATTAGGGAGCATCATAGTTTCATTATGTTTTTAAATTTGCAACATGATAAGACTAGTCATATTATGGCATCTCACTTAGTGTTGAGTTCTTATGAGCTATATTATAGCATTTCTTTTAGCGTTGAGATTCTTATCAACTGCTTTAGGACATTATAAGTTGTATCATAACAATTCATTTAAGTATCAAGAAATTATATCTTTGTTACATGTCATCATGTAAACACTTCTTGAATAGTGGCATTTATGTCAATATATATGTTATTTGAGCTAGCATTTTTGTATGCAACCTTATTGGATTTTTGGATCATATAAATTATTATGTGAGTTGTACTTATTAAGGAAATAATAGCTTTAATTAAGGAAATGAAACCTATGAAAATTTTTGTTAAGACATTTTCAAGGATTAAAATAACATGCATACGATTCTGGCTATGATCTTCATGTTGGGTCTCCTAGATCATTTTGTATTGTTCATCTAGGTTAAATTTGATTGAAAAGAGAACCTACAACTTGAGTTTAGGTTGAATCTCTGAAACTCTTATCCATATTGATGTAAGACCAACCTTGGGAGGGACAGGATATTGTCTTCCTAGAAACTTACCAGCATAGAGGTTTATGCCATCTGGGTTGTATTATTTGCTGAAATGGACTAGGAGGTCCACAAAATAAGATTGCTGATGACAATAACTACATAAGGTATCTGCTTGTACTTACAAAACCTTGGCTAAGGTGGTATTATGCTATGAATAGTATGCATGTGTCACTCAGACCATTAGTGCAACATCTAGCTAGGAAGGTCACCCAGTAGGCAAGGATGTCTTTGGGTTGACTGGCTATGACAATTGTGGGTTCTACACCAAGTCTTGGATGGCAAGAAAATGGATACCATACTCGTGTACTCCTAGGAAGGATTGGGCTACTTCCTTCAAAAGTTGTGCAAGTGACAATTAGTCATGATCAAAAGATCCATGGTTGGGTCATAAAAACCCTTGATGGTACTCTTTCACCCATGAAGGATGAAACACTAGTAAAGAACAACCAAAAAGGAAACAACATGAATTAGGTTTAGTTATGTTATTAATTTGATGAATATTTCAATTGTATTTATCCTTGAATGTATGATAGAAAGTTTGTTAATTTTCAGTTGTATTGAAGAGTAGTCACTTGTTTTTTAGTTTCATGTGCACAATTGAATATTAATTCTTGCACTCAATTGAATGTTAATTATCATTATTTTCATGCTCTTAGGAAATTGAAAGTTATTTGTAATTTGGTTTTCATGTTCGATAATTAATGTTTTATAAAAATTTATTATGTTAGTAGGATTTGGTTGTTACATATGGTATCAAAGCTACTAGGTTCAACTCTAGACCTCGAAGCTCACCAGCTTTCTACCTGGACAACCAAAACCAATTTATTAGACTTCCACCAAGAGTGGAACCAAAAAAATTTATGGATAAAGATCCATGAACCAAGAGTCATTCATTTATTGATGACCAATAATCATGCAAAAAGAAAATCTTGTTGATAAATCATGTTTGGTGATGAGATGGTAACAGAAGCTACCTGATGATTTTGGTATGAGAGGCTCAAGTAGCCTTCAATCTATAAATAAATGAACACTACTATAATTGGATTAACTTCTAAACATGTATCCCAATTGAGAAAGTCATGAAGGAATTAAATGTGACTTGGGTGAAGAAGACCATCAATCCATCATGAAATATTCTCTGAATTACTAGGACAAGAAGATCCCAACATTGATAATGATAGTGAATCTCAGGAAGAGATCAATTATTGGTTCGGGTGATTTAGAAACCCAGTGAACATAGAATTGAATATATGTAAACAAGAAAACCCTTGAGCCAAACCCACTCAGAATCTGAATCTTGAAATAACTTTATCAAGGTTAGAATAAGACCAAGAATGAGGATGAGATCATTACACTCGTAGTGAGTATTGAGAAGAAGACTCAAATACCCTTGCTCGAGCTAAATAAAGAAACCAAATGGTTGGTAAAGGAACTATTGGAGTGGAAGGAACCTATCTTATAAGGGCCCAACCAAGTGTCGTGAGGTGACATGGGTTCTTGTAGAAACTTATCAAGGAATGTTAAACCATGAGGAGAACATACAACTGTTCAGGTGGCAACCACTTGGAAGGAGGAACAAGAAGGCCAAGTAAGGTCCAAAATTAACTAAGATTACTCATAAATAGTTGGACAATAAGTTTTGAGATAAATTCCAATGACTAACATATGTGCCACACCAAGTGGAAAATGATGGCTTACAAAAAAAGAGTCGCGAATCGAACAAAAAGGTGCAACCTTCCCAATCTTCATGGAGAAGGGAAAAATAGGACTCTATAAATGAAAGAATGTATAATCAAAAGATTCCACAATGAAACCTAGAAAAGCAATAGCTAAGGGTGGTAGAACTTATAGTTAATAATGGAAGACTCTGTACACACAAAAGTAGTGCACTTCTATGGATCCTTACAATCAAGAACACTCAAGAATGAGGCCTCAAAAATCAATCCATAGCTCTCTATGTATGGAGTTGCAAGATGTAGAGTTGCTCTCAGCTAGAGCTATGAAGCTAATGACCTTGCTAGTCAACCACACAATGAGAGATTCAAGGTTGAAGACAAGGGCAAGAGTGCCAATATCTCCAATGAATCCAAATGAAAATGCAATGCAAGCTAGATTAAAGATGAAGATGCAAGCTAAGATAAATGATAAAAATGCAATGCTTGAAAGGAAATCTAATCTATGAAAAGAAAGTGCAAACTAAACTATGAAAGGAAAGTACAAGTTTTACAATCCCTCCTAATTAAGCTATGTGAGATTAATCTATTGCATAAAAGAAACTAAGCTAACATGCCATGATTATGCAACTAAAAAAGAAAATATGAACTAGATGAAATGCAACAAAGATCTTCAAAGCTTGGATGCAAAAGTGTCTTCAAGGAGAACTCCAAATAACCTAGAAAACCTGCAGCATAACATTAGCATAAAAATGATGGATATGCAAATGAAGGAGAGAGCTCTCCTTTTATAAGAAATGAGGTGAAATGGACCATTGAAATTAAGAGGCAAAAGACTTAATCAACGCTGGAGAAAAATAGAAACTTGATCCTTGTGCACAAATATCCTCCAATGAGAAAATAGGAGTTGACTTTTGTGTCCATATGAGACAAAAAGTACTCTTCCCTTTTCATAAAATAAGAATAATACTTTATTTGTGCAACTTAGGATAAGAAGAAAAGGTGGGGTTTTTTATTTAAATAAAAGGGGAGGAAATTTCTTTTAATTAAATAAAGGCTTAGGATAAAGTGATTAGCCCAAGGATAAAAATCCAATATATGATCGAAACTAAAATTTGATCAAGAAATTGATAATGTTGAAAATATTGATTATTAATAAAACTGATTTAGGATTGATAAATCAAATAAATGGGGCCCAAAGTTTAGGCGACCATTTTTGGGTGCATGCATTTGCCCCTCTTTGACTAATGTGTGATCGATTTGGGAACACATGTAGTCAAAGAATGAAGTTGAAATGTGAGATCGATTTGGGATCACAAAACAACTCAGATATAAGGTCGATTCGGGATCACATCCGGACAAAGCATAAATAAAGGCCTTTGAACATGAGGTCGATTCGAGATCACATTCAAAGTAAGAGATAAGAATCTCAATATTTGAGAAAAATCTCACAAAAGATGTCTGAATCATGAAAATCAAGGAATCAGGGATGAGAATCCCATAAATACTGCCCCCTCAGAATCGAAATCAAAATCAGATGAAGAGGAATAGCAAAATCGATAAGGTTGATCAAATCATAATAAAATCACAATCGAAGGTAAGGGTCAATAGGTTAACCATTAGGCCATGAAACATGCCCCAGTGAGGAAGTAGAAGAATAGAAATAGAAGACTAGAAATAGAGTGAATGAAACACTAGAAAATTTGAGAGACATAGAAGGAAGAAATTCCACTTAAAATCAAATTATGCCTCAAAAAGTCAGTCAACTGCGCAGAAGAAGGGAAGATTTTGAAACACGATTTTGACTAGCAAGATGACCTCAAATTTTGATTTTGAGTCTGAAAATGGATCCAAGACGTCGAAATTATCAAGGGGTGCAATTTTTGCACAATTCTGAGGTGTTTTAAAATTTGGTCAAAAATTCAAAATGCTATAGGAATAGAAAAGGATGTGATATGAAAGACAAGTGAAAGACATGATTGAGAAGAATCAGAAGATGAACACAGTTGACCGACTAGTCCGTAAATGATGAAAAGGAGCACTCTCTCCCTATGCAAAATGCAAAGAACTAATCTAATCATCAACCTAAGAATGCAAGCTACTATGAAAAGTGGTTGACTTGCAAAGTCATAACGCTTATAGACATCTAATTATCATCATCGAGCTTTATTGATAGCGTCGTAAGATCATACAATATACACTAGTATGACTATGTGAATCTGAATATGATCTATATCAGATAAAATGTGGGAATCTCACCTAGGCATCAAAGACATGTAGGTCAAGATGACTAATGCAGTGAGATTACCTAAGTTTGATATGGCGAGATTATGCTTGTATCAAGACACATGAAAGTCAAGATAACTAGAAGCATGCACTCGCAAAACAGTCAAGGATAATACCTTGTCAATCCATAGTGTCAAGTAAGACCAACATAAATACTCATGACAGTTAGGATCAACAAAATATACCCATAAGCAGATAAAGAAAGAAAACATGTTCTCATACCCTCAGTCTTCTAGCTATGCATCATCGAAAACTTCTCAGGGAGAGACCACTCATCAAAGAAATCCTCATAGACAACACACAAAGAAAAATAAAGTCAACATATCTCAAGCGAGTTGATTGTCTAAGTGTGTGTGTGTTGGTCATAGAGTCCAACTTTGGTTATCACATATGCCAATGAGAAATATCACACCATACTTAGACTATTGGGTAAGACATCTGATAAGTGTTAAGAAACACTCGACGCAAGGGTAGTGTTGAGAAACACTATTTGGGGTGGTGTTGAAAAACACCTGTTGTGAAATGCCCCAAGAGACAAACGCACCAAAAGGACCTATGCGAACAGTTATGCCCCCCAGACAAAGGTAAAGACCAATTCTAGACTAAACCAAATAAGGTCAAGACATGATGGAGAAAGGCTCAGTGTCAAGGACGCATGCTAATAAATAGGAATGCAAAGGCCTCAAGTAGTGCCTGTTTCCAAGTTTTCACCACTTGGAGATTTTTTCATTTTTTGATTTGTTTTCTTCTTTTTTTTGTATTTTTGCTACCAAGGCGCCTGTTTCCTGTATGCACCCTAAAATGGTCACCTAGACTTTGGGCCCCATTTATTTGATTTATCAACCCTGAATCAGTTTTATCAATAATCAATATTTTCAACATTATCAATTTCCTTGATCAAATCCTAATTTTGTCATTTATTCGATTATTTTCTATGAGCTAACCATTTTATCCTAAGTTTTTATTTACTTAAAAGGAATATTTCCTCCCCTTTTAATTAAATAAAAATCCCCCACTTTCCTCTTATCCTAAGTTGCACAAATAAAGTATTATTCATATTTTATAAAAAGGAGAAAATCACTTTTTGTCTCATATGGACATAAAGTCAACTCTTATTTTCCTATTGGAGGATACTTGTGCACATGGATTGCTCCTCTTTCAAGCTCCACCGTTGATTAAGACTTTTTGCCTCTTAATCTCCATGGTCCATTTCACCTCATTTCTTATAAAAGGAGAGCTCTCTCCTTCATTTGCATACCATGTTTTTATGTTAATGTTATGCTGCAGGTTTTAGGTGCATTTGGAGCTTTTGAGGATATTGAAGACTTGTTGCTCTCATCATTTAGTTGCATATTTTCTTTCTTAGTTGCATGATAATGGCATTCTTAGTGTAGATTTCTTTTTATGCAATAGATTAATCTCACATAGTCTAAATAGGAGGCATTATAATCCATTGCTAGTTCCTTTCATAGATTAGTTGCATTGTACTTTCCTTTCATAGCTTAGATTGCATCCTCATTTTAATTGCATTGTATTACATCTTCATAGTGATTCTTGGAGATATTGGCATTGTTGCCCTTGTCTTCATTGTGAATCTCTCATTGTATGGTTGACTAGCAAGGTCACAAGTTTGTAGCTCTAGCTGAGAGCAAATACATCATAGTCCCTTGCAACTCCATGCATAGAGAGCTATGAGCCGCTTTGTGAGGCCTCATTCTTGAGCAACCTTGTATGTAATGGTTCATAGAAGTGCACCATTTTAGTGTGTACATTTCCAGGTTTTCACCAAGACACTTTTTCAATTTTTTTTGTATTTTTTCAAGACTTTTTATGCTTTTTAGAATTTTTTCAGCATCATATATGAATTTTTTTGGTATTTTTTTCAGGATCCATAAGATATATACAAAGGATGCCCCCAGATAAAAATAGGCCTCAAAGATAGAACTTCTTGAGGTGCAAAACATTGATAGGATCAGGGAGCTGTTCTCCATCTTCATTCGACAGTAAATATGCACCTGTACTAAAAGCTGTTGTAATAATGTATGGTCCAAGCCAATTAGGTTCAAACTTGCCCTTTTGTTCTCTGTTTTGTTGATTCTTAGGGTTCTCTCTCAAAACAAGATCACCTATTTGAAACTCTCTAGGGTGAACTTTCTTGTTAAATGCCTTGGACATACACTTCTGATATACTCTCATGTGATCAAAGGAAGCCTTACGCTTCTCATCTAGAAGTTCTAGTTCTTGTAACCTCATGGCACGGTAATCTTCATCTGTAATCAAACCTTTGAGACTCTAAGTGAAGGGATCTCTACTTCTAAAGGTAATATAGCTTCAGCGCCATAGGTAAGGGCAAAAAGAGTAGCTCTTGTAGGTGTACGAATGCTAGTTTTATAGGCCCATAGTGCCGGATTGATTTGTAAGTGCCAATCCCTACCATTCTTGTGTACTGTTCTATGAAGGATTTTAAGAATGGTTTTATTAGAGGCTTTTGCATGTTCATTTCCCTGTAGAAAATAGATGGAGGACCAATGTTGCTTAATTTTAAACTTCTTGCATAAATGCTTTAGGTCCTTGTTCTTGAATTGACCTCCATTATCAGTAATAATCTCAGAAGGCACTCCAAATCGACAAATAATATGATTCAGAATAAATAGGGAAACTATTTTGCCTGGGGCAACAAAAAGAGGGACTGCCTCTACCCATTTCAGGAAATAATCAGTAGCTGTGATGATAAAATTATGTCCACCTGATGAGTTGGGGTGAATTTTCCCAACAAGGTCAAAGGCCCAATGCTGAAATGGCCAATGAGAAATAGAAGGAATTAGCTCCCTCCCTGGAGCGTGAATCAGGTTTCCATGTTTTTGACATTTCTCACAAGATTTAGAGAAAGCTACTGCATCAGTTTGCATTGTGGGCCAGTAATACCTTGCCCTAAGAAACCTTCGGGCCATGGCAAGACCATTAGAGTGTCCACCACAAATGCCCTTGTGAATTTCAACTAACGCTTGGTTAGATTCCTCCTTTTCCAAGCACCTAAGAAGTGTCCCATCTAAACCCCTCCTATATAAATCACTAGAGATAAGGGTGTGGCGAGAGGCATTATGGATGAGGTTTCGGCGTTCAGAATGGTTGAAAGTGTCAGGGATGATGCCATCACGTAGATATGAATAGATAGCACCATAGCAGGAAGACTCATGTGTGACAAGGGTACAAATGACATTGCTTTCAGATGAGTCAAATATGGGGTGGCGTAGCTCTTCCACCAGGAATTCAAATTTGGATTCATGTTGTTCCAACTATAGGAGTGAAGCTAATGTGGCCATAGCATCTACAGCTTTGTTTTCTGCTCTAGGGATCTGTTGGAATGTCACAAAGGTAAAGTAACATCTCAATGAATCAACCATCTTTTTGTAAGGTACCAATTTATCATCCTTGGTTTGATACTCCTCATTGACTTGGTTGATAATTAACTGTGAATCCCCAAAGACATGCAACTCTATTATGTTCCATTCTATAGCTAGTTTCAATCCATTGGTTAATGCTTCATATTCTGCAATATTGTTTATACATGGGAATAAAAGTTTGTAAGATTTTGGTATATTATACCCATGAGGAGAAACAAACAATACTCCCGCGCCTGATCCATTTTACATGTTGGAACCATCAAAGAACATCTTCCAAATGCGAGTGGTCATGTATAGAATGTGTTCATCTGGGAACTCTACCTAAATAGGCACACTATCCTTAACTGGAAAATCAGCTAACTGATCAGCAATAGCTTGCCCTTTTATGGCCTTTCTCTCAATGTACTCTATATCAAACTCAGATAAAACCATCATCCACTTAGCAAGTCTACCTGTGAGAGAAGCCTTACTAAGCAAGTACTTAAGAGGATCAATTTTTGCAACCAAATGTATAGTATGAGCAAGCATATAGTGTCACAACTTTTGGGAAGCAAACACTATTGCAAGACAAGACTTCTCAATGTTATTATAATTGATCTCATAAGATACTAGAGTATGACTGATGTAGTATATGGCCCTTTCTTTCCCAGTGTCATCTAATTGAGCCAACAATGCCCCCAAGGAAGACTCTGTTGCTGAAATGTACAAAAACAATGGTTTCCCTGGAATAGGAGGCATCAAAATTGGAGGATTAGCCAAATAATGTTTTATTTGATCAAGGCTCTTTTGGCAATCCTCATTCCACACACATGTGACTCCCTTATGCAATGTTTTATTGAAATTTTGTGCTTTATCTGCAAGTTGTGAAATAAACCTTCATATAGATTGGAGTCATCCTTGAAGACTTCTCATTTGACTTATGTTCTTTGGAGGCGGCATATCTAAGATAGCTTGGACCTTTTCAAGATCAACCTCTATTCCTTTTGCTAAAATTATGAATCCTAGAAGTTTACCTGAGGTAACTCCAAATGCACACTTTTTCGGATTCAATCTAAGTTGAAACTGTTCCATGCGATCTAGAATCACTTCCAAATCATCGAGGTGTGTATCCTGTTTCCTAGATTTAGCCAAGGTATCATCCACATAATCTTCCATGTTCTTATGCATCATATCATGAAAAATTGTGGTCATAGCTCGTTGGTATGTTGCTCTTGCATTCTTTAGGCCAAATGGCATGACGTTCCAACAATAGGTTCCCCATGCACATGTGAAATTTGTTTTCTCTTGATCTTCAGGAGCTATTTTTATCTAGTTATATCTAGAAAACCCATCCATTAAGGAATATATCTCATAACCCGTTGTCATATCCACTATCATGTCTATGTTTGGGAGTGGAAAGTCATCCTTTGGGCATGCTTTGTTTAAATCTCTAAAATCTGTACATACACGTATGGACCCATCATGTTTAGAAACGGGTACTATGTTTGAGATCCATTCTACATAATCTATGGCTCTGATAAATCCAGCTCTCAAAAGTTTTTCTAATTCCGCTTTGACAAGAAGAGCTATGTGAGGATGCATTTTCCTCAACTTTTGTTTAACTGATTTTATTCCTGGAGCTATAGATAGATGATGCATAATAAGATCAGTGTCAAGCCCTGGCATATCAGAATATGTCCAAGCAAACTTGACTTTCTTCTTTTGCAAAAACTTTGTATATGCTTCTTTTTCTTTAGCTGATAGAGATTGAGCTAGATGTACTATCTGGGGAGCCTCTTCTGTATTCACATTCACTGGTTGTGTGGGCTCAATGAGAACTGATGACCTATCCTGGAAGTAACTTGGCAAGTTATTAAGTACCCCATCCTTAGGCGCCTCAAAAAGGTTTTCACCTTTGGATACATCTTTTCTTTTTACTATTTTGGGTTCTGACACCACCACAAAGTGGTTTTCGCCATCAGAACACCTATTCTTTTTCTTTTTTTCTTTTATTTTTTGACTAAGGTACTTAATATCAGGCTCTATCATACTTGTTGTCAGTTCGCTGGTGGAAGAGACTATAGGTTCAAGAGCATTCAGATAGTAGGCAATTTCATAATCATTCTGAAAAGTGAGGAGTTCAGGCTCTTGATGTTGCTAAGACCAGTCAATTAGGTCATAGTGAACAAGGGGTAAGTCAATGACTGGTTCAACATTGTTTATGTGGAAGGTGTTATCTCTGGTGACCATACAATCGGGATTCATCAAGTCCCCTCCTAAGATACCCGAGTCAGGATTTGTCCTACCAAACAAAGCGTCGTCCACTAAGGCAATTCAAGGAGTACAATCCTCTAGTCCTACACTAAGCTTGTTGGTCACATCAGGTTGAGTACTATAAGTATGGACAACATCCATGTCCAAATCAACTATTTCATCTGAAAGTGAGTCCCATTCGAACTCATGTGAGTCTGTTTCTGAATCATTATTTGGGCTTTGTGATGTAGAAGCCTCAAGATTGGGAAGAGTTTCCCCTTCTCTAACACTAGCATTGTTACTATCTGTCGCAGCTAGGATAGCAATACTTTCCATTGTCAATCTAGCATTCGTATAGTCACTATCTGTCACAACTAGAATAGTAGGACTATCAATTGTCAAATCTTTTGAATCTCCCCAAAGGAGATTTGTTGAAGGCACCCAATCATCGAACATGTCTTGTTGATTATAAAAATTAGGTGTGTAGTCTGAGTCATTGTCACTATCCATCGCAGCTGAGACAGGGTCACTTTTTTGTTTCTTATTTTCAAAACCTAAGCCAACTGTTGACTTATTCCTTCATCCAAAAAGGGCATGGTTAAGAGGTTCAGCTTTAGCATCCAACCTATGACTACGGGGACCATGTCCTGGATAACCCATATTCTTGACCAATGTATATCCTCTCCCATAAGCTCTAGGGGAAGGTGCAAAATTCTCATTATGCAGGTATTTCTCTTCTCAGTAAATCTAGTCCCTAACGACAACTTCTTCTTTTTCCTCTTGAATCAGAACTGAGGATTCTACAAACTTGTCGAACAATGTCATGGCTGAAGACGAGGGTTTCATATCTTGAGAAGGTTCACCATAAGACCTAGGGGAAATTGGAAATTTTGTGAATGAATCAATTTTGTCATCCCCCATGCCAAGATCCATGGCCTTGAATTTGTCTTTGCACTATTCAAATGTAGTATCAAAAGTGTCAGCCTCCCTATTCAAAGGAATGTGAGACCCTGCTGAAATTGTGTTGACTGACAATGTGCTATCACTGGGTATGCAAACTTCTACTCCATTGTAAGGGAACTTCACACACTGATGATAAGTAGATGGGACTGCTTGCATCTCATGTATCCAAGGTCTACCCAACAAAATATTGTAAGCCAAAAGACCAGCATCAACAATTTGAAACAAAATATCTTTCTTTACAGGACCAATTCGGATAGGAAGAACAACCAATCCTTTAGAACTTCATTTTGCTTCATCATAATCCTTGATAGTTATCTTCTTCCTTGTATCAATGATTTCTTATGAATAACCCAAGGCCTTCAATAAGCTCAAAGAACAAATATTAAGCCCAGCACCCCCATCTATCAATACGCGCCTAACACGGGTCTTGTGGATCATAACCTCTATATGAAGGGCCAAATTATGTGGGTGGCTTAATGACTTGTCATCTTCTTCTAAGAATGTAAGGTAGTGAGGGCTAGCCAAGTGGTTGACCATATTCTAGAATTGATCTACATCTATGTTATTAGGGACATTAGCCGCTCACAAGGCATCCTCAAGGACACGCTTATGCTTAGGGGACAATTCCAAAAGCTCAAAGATTGATATCTGTACTAGTGTACATTGTAATTGGTCAACAAGATTATAATTCAACTCAAGACCAACAACAAATTTAGGAAGAAAACCTTTTGACACTGGCTGCTTAGATTTACTAGAGCTAGGACCTCTAATAACAATGGGAGCTTGAGACTGGCTCCTAGTGATAGCATTGAGGGGTTGAGACATCCTTCGTGAGTGAGGACCTCTTAGGACCACAATGGGTCCTTCATCAAGCATAGGATTTGAATCCACATCATATCCATAAGGGTCTTTCCCTCTCATCATGTTGACATTGTCATCAACAACTTCAAGCATATTAATAACATTTTCAGCATTTGTGTAGGTGTAGTTGATAGCAACCTTGCCATTCTTGTTGTTAGAATTCTCTCCTTTCTCATATTTGGGCAAGGGTTCTTTAAAAGCTTTGTGATCCGCATTAGTGGTTAAACCATCAACTTTTAATCTTCTGCTTTCAATAAGATCTTGGACAAGATGCTTAAGTTTAAAATAATTTTCTATATCATGTCCAATTCCATTATGAAAGACACAAAAAGCCTTCTCATCCCACCAATGAGGTTTAGGATCCGGTATGCGGAACTTTGTAGGATCCTGAGGTTGTGCCAAATTATGAGCAATTAATGTCTTGAAAATGTCTGCATAGGAGTCCCCAAGTTTGGTAAATTGTCTCTTTTCTATTTTAGGTCTCCCTTGATACTTGGGTTTATTCTCCTGTTGTGCTGAAGATGTTTGTAGCTTCATGGCTTGGACTGCATTAGAGAGATTAAGAAATCCTTCATTCTTAGGTTGTGATGAGTCAACAACTCCATCATTGACCACTTGCTTATTCTTATTCCAATAGGAGGTCTTTTTGTCCTTGTTACCATTATTATTATTGTTTTGGTCATTGTTGTTGTTAGTTGTTTTGGCCAAAATTCCTTGTTCTTTCAGGACATCCTCTATGTGACACGCCACTTCTACCATGGTATCAAAAGAATTAAATGGGATCTTCCTTACTTCATACCTTAATTCTGGTACCAAGTTGCTCACAATGATGTCTATTCTTTCCTCCTCAGGAATTGTCCTTGGATATTTCGAGCACAAACATCTCCATCTTTGTAGAAAGGTAACAAAGGATTCCCCTTGATTCTGCTTGAGTTTGCACAAATCAAGCATGGTGACCGACATTGATAAGTTGTAAGCAAAATGTTGAACAAATCTTTCCACAAGCTCTCTAAATGTCTTAACTGGAGGAGTAAGGTTAGTAAACCACTCCATGGCTTGACCCTTGAGACTCCTTGGGAATAATCTCATCAAATAGGAGTCTTCATGGTGAAAAGAAAATCTCATTATATAGAACTATCTAACATGGTCATGAGGATCACCAACACCATCATATTTGTCATAGGTTGGAAACTCAATTTTCTTAGGAAACTCAACCAACACCACATTCTTGTCAATTGGGTTGGGGCATATGGAATCCAAATTAAATGTGCTCTTAAGAGCCCTCATCCTTTCTATATCCTTTTGAAGTTGTTTGATCACCTCATTAGTTGATGGATCTTGCTTCTTTACCTTTCGGTTCACATCAAAATTATATGGGACCTTAGCACCTTTGTTGATGAGACTTTCTAGGAACTGATCTTTGTTTTGTTCCACATACCTTTCTACATATGCTTGAAAGGATGGTTCTTGTTGCATAGTCATAAAATCTATATGATTGAAGTTGACATAACTTCCTCCGTGTTGTGAGCCATGATGTGCTCATTGGGAGGGTTTCTTTGAAAGCCTAGGAGACGACTGTCTCCTATGGTGATCATATCTTGAAGTCCTTCTACCTCTAAGACTTGGGGATCTTGAGGGCATCCTTAACCTTCTTTTAGGACTTGGTGAAGGGGTAGATGGGGGTGAGTTGGTCCCACTATTGGTACCCCTCCCATTAAATTGATTTTAGAGTTGTTGTGCATAGAGCCTATCTTCTTCTTCTTGGGTGACTCTTTTTTTTATGTCCAATAATGCATGTTCCTCTTCTTCTATTTGTCTAAATTTCTCATTTTTGGCGGCTTGTTCATCTAGATAGGCTTGCTTCTCCCTTTAAATGCTTTTCAACCTCGTATTTGCATATTGAGAGGCATCTTTAAGTGGAGAAGATTGTCTTAAATGCCTTATTGTGTTGGCTGCGTTGATGTGATAGTCACTAGATTCATTGTTCTGGTCCTCGTGTTGTGACCCAAAATCTAAGTGAGTTTGTCTATAATGTCTCTCAGCTCATTGGTGAGCATCAAAATACCTTATGTTGTTGGGGGGTGACTCAGGTGGCCTAGCATGAGAAGAACCACCATACATTCTAGTACTCCTATGCCGTTGGAAAATATCTTCAAGAGTTTGATTCATGGCTTCTCTTTGTTGTGGAGTGAAAGTGTAACTCATGTCCATACTTGATGAAAGTGGTGCTAAAGAGGTGCTCACTTCACTAGGATTACCTTTTGGATTAAAACAAACCTCAAATTCACTTTTAGGAGATTGATCGAAAAGGGGTTCTTTTCCCTTGTGCTGTTGATGAGTCTTAACTGGTGGTAACTGGCTAAAGACAACAGGGGGTCGCTTCCCTTGATTGACTTGGTATCTTATTGTAACTGACATGAAAGAAAGAGATTCTTAATGATAAGATGACCTCCCAAAATTTCAACACCAGACTAGGATAATCAAAGTTCTTTATTGTCCAAAATGAAATGAAAAGATAGAAAAAGGAGTTTTACCAACACTGTCAAAGAGGTGCTTCAAATCAAAGGGTGACTACCCTTGCACTTTTGAATCAGGAGGTTGGACTAGGCTGAAATATAACTGAATTTGATTAAATGAAAGTGATTTAGACAATAAGAGCACTAAAATTCTCCAAGAATGTAGCTAACAATTCTAGAGATAAGCTTTCTCACCAAGAATAACCTTTTAACCTGACAACTATTTTTGAAGTGGCCTTGTAAACCAATTGATGCTATTCCTAGAGGGCAAAAACTAGAGATTTAGAGCCAAAATAGGTCTCCAACAATAGAGCAAGAAACCTACTCCCAGACTTAATTTGACTAGCAGCAGCTGAAACTGACTAAAACTAAAAACCCAGCAGAAACTGCCCAGGCGACACTTTCCAAGCAAGAAAGTTGACAGTTTATAATTAGGCAACACTTTGCCTGAATCCAGGCGACAGTTTCCAGGCTATCAGCATGCCACTTTTCATCAAACAGGGTGACAGACTTGCAAGGGCGAACTGGCGCGCGACAATTCTCATAAGAGGACGTGCCACTTGTTTAGTGTCGTATGACTCTATGACCAGTGAGTGTCAAAATCTCAATTTTAAGGCTTGTTCATTCAAAATTTTCAGTCTGAGGGTTAATTTTTTGAATGTAATCACAATGACAGCAGCAAATTGATAGGTTTGCAAACAGTATGGGATCAAACGTGTCTTCAAGCACTTGGAACAAGGGCAAAAGCAACCTTGCCAAGACAAACAATTATGATATCAAAATTGAAAAAGCACCTTATGAATGCTACCAATTGTTTTTATGTTGAGAACGTTTACACTAGTATCACACAATCGAAGGCACCTCAAGCAATATCTACCTACAAGACAAGGCTCAATACTTACCAACTTAGCCCACAACTTGATGTCCCCTTGCCTCACACCAAGTGGTTTCCCACAAGAGATATTAGCTTTGTCGTGGAAGTGTTAAACAACACAACCAAAGGGACACATATGGTGAGTATCTTGGGGTGATCTGGGTTAGTCCACTTGGATCAATAAAGGTGGCTTCTAACCTATGGTTCTTAATAAGGGCTTCCGTTCATAACACCCTTTTTGCTCCTCATAAAGGACTAGGACCTCGCGGCCTCAAGAGTACCTTAAGCATTCTTTCTCAATGCTTTCCCTATGGTCACAATCCTATGAGTTACTCACATCAAGTGAAGACAAGTGGTATGTCTACCAAGGTTTTGTGTCCTCGATAGCCTTGAAATTATAGTGAGTCAAAATAGCTGACAAAAGGCTTGTCCCCACTTGGGTCGTTCCTCTTGATTGCTCAAGAGCAGGCCCGCTAAAGGATTCTTATACTAAACAAAGAGTGGATTAACTCTTGAGGTTCAAAATTTTTGGTTCACCACAAGGGTGAAGATCATAATCCCTTATCTCAAAAACTTCTCCCAAACACACCAAGCAAATTCAATTACCCCCTTGCTTTCAAAATCCTAAGATGGGTCAAGATTTCAATTTCACCACAAGGGTGAAGAGCATACTCTCCTACCACCTCAAAATTCCTACAACAAGGTATTAAGTGCCTATGAAATGAAACAAGTAGTATATACCGCACTCAATAAAGAAAGCAATCAAACAAGCACTTGGTTTGGTTTTTATGCTTAGAGAAGCCCTGCAAAAACCATTAGTAGCCCTCTTTGACATGCATTTTTTAGAAAATTTTCAAGCAATGAGAGCACCTACAAGCACAACTTGTTAGCTCCACAATGGTTAGAACAATCCTAAAATCCAATTAGCTCCAAGAAATCCACTATCAACAAGTATTTAAAGCACTAAAGGTGGAACACTTAACTCTTCAAGTAAACGTGAAGCGAGTCCAAAAGTGGGACACTTAACCCTTCAAGTGAATGCGAAACGAGTCCAAAAGTGGAACATTTAACCCTTTAAGATAATGTGAAGCGAGTCCAAAAGTGGAACATTTAACCCTTCAAGAAAATGTGAAGCGAGTCCAAAAGTGGAACATTTAACCCTTCAAGAGAATGTGGAGTCCAAAAAGTGGAACACTTAACCCTTCACACAAACTCAAAGTGAGTCCAAAAGTGGAACATTTAACTCTTCACACCAACTCAAAGTGAGTCCAAAAGTGAAACATATAACTCTTCATACCAACTCAAAGTGAGTTCAAAAGTGGAACATTTAACTCCTCACATCAACTCAAAGTGAGCCCAAAAGTGGAACATTTAACTCTTCACACCAACTCAAAGTGAGTCCACACTTAAGAAAACTAATGAGATCAAGAAAGCATAAAAAGGGCAAAAATTTATGGAACACTTAACGCTCTTTTCAAGTAGACCCATCCCCCATGTATGAATGCTGACCTTGCACCCAAAGGGCAAATAACGAGAGCCGATTAGAAATAAGCGAGTCCAACACCCAATTTAGCTAACAAGCTCAATCGAAAGTAATCTAAAGTTGCTTATCAATACTACTCACAAATGAAAAAGGGTTGAACAATGGAATATTTAACTTTCCAAGTAAACATAGAGTGAGTCCACAAAGTGGTGCATTTAACTCCCTATGTAAACAAGAAATGAATCCATGCCTTCAATCACTCAAATGAGATGTCTAATATTGGAAACCAAAGAGAATTTACAAACTATCAAAAGCAAATCTATGTCCTTTTATTAACCCAAAAGAGATGTGCCTATGAAAGCAAGTAAACCAACTGAAATCTAGAAATGCAATCTATTTAGCCACAGCAAATCAAACTAACAAATAAATCAATCTAAACTTGGCTAAAAGGGCTTAAAAAACTCACTATCGGGTACAGGTGACAGTACAGTCACTAGAACTGTCATACACCACTTCTCTGTATACTGGGGTGACAGAATTTCCTTGTGCGACAGTTCGCCCTACTGTAGGCGACAGAACTCCTCAAACAATGCGACCCTTTCTGTCAAACAGGGCGACACTTTTAACTAGTAAAGTGTTGCACCGATATACAAATAACTGTTGCACGACACTAGAAAAATGTCAAGCGACACTCCGAGATAGAAAAATCAGAGACCGAAAAATAAAGCCGAAAATTGACAAAAATTTTTGTGAAAATGCAGAAAATAAAGGACAAAGTTAAGCTACTCTACCCCACGGTGGGTGCCAAAAATGTAAACACAAAAGTAGTGCACTTCTATAGATCCTTACAATCAAGAACACTCAAGAATGAAGCCTCAAAAATTGATCCATAGCTCTTTATGTATGGAGTTGCAAAATGTAGAGTTGCTCTTAGCTAGAGCTATGAAGCTAATGACCTTGCTAGTCAACCACACAATGAAAGATTCAAGGTTGAAGACAAGAGCAAGAGTGCCAATATCTCCAATGAATCCAAATGAAAATGCAATGCAAGCTAGATTAAAGATGAAGATGCAAGTTAAGCTAAATGATAAAAATACAATGTTTGAAAGGAAATCTAATCTATGAAAGGAAAGTGCAAACTAAACTATGAAAGGAAAGTACAAGTTTTACAATCCCTCCTAATTAAGCTATGTGAGATTAATCTATTGCATAAAAGAAACTAAGCTAACATGCCATGATTATTCAACTAAGAAAGCAAATATGAACTAGATGAAATGCAACAAAGATCTTCAAAGCTTGGATGCAAAAGTGTCTTCAAAAAGAACTCCAAATAACTTAGAAAACCTGCAGCATAACATTAGCATAAAAATGATGGATATGCAAATGAAGGAGAGAGCTCTCCTTTTATAAGAAATGAGGTGAAATGGACCATTGAGATTAAGAGGTAAAAGACTTAATCAACGGTGGAGAAAAATAGAAGCTTGATCCTTGTGCACAAATATCCTCTAATGAAAAAATAGGAGTTGACTTTTGTGTCCATATGAGACAAAAAGTACTCTTCTATTTTCATAAAATAAGAATAATACTTTATTTGTGCAACTTAGGATAAGAAAAAAAGGTGGGGATTTTTATTTAAATAAAAGGGGAGGAAATTCCTTTTAATTAAATAAAGGCTTAGGATAAAGTGATTAGCCCAAGGATAAAAATCCAATATATGATCGAAACTAAGATTTGATCAAGAAATTGATAATGTTGAAAATATTGATTATTGATAAAACTGATTCAAGATTGATAAATCAAATAAATGGGGCCCAAAGTCTAGGTGACCATTTTTGGGTGCATACAGACTAAGTGAGTCAAAAGGGTAACTATCTCAACAATATTATGTTTACAAGTTATCCTCCCACCTTGAGAAGGGAATAGTGAAAAGAAATCAAGGAATGGATACTCCTTGTTGAGAATTGAAGACTTATTCAACCTATGCAAGAATTTGCAACATTCCTAAGAAATATTTGTGGTCAAGAAATCACTAGCTCAAATTGAAGTATATATTTAGAAAATCATTTCTCGAACTTAGAGTGGACAATACAAGTTGACAAAAGCCACCTACAAACTCATTAATGCCTCGATAACTTTTATGAGTCTATTGAGTAAGGTGTCTTAATGCTCCTTGACCCACTCTAAACACGAGGAAGAGTATTTTTCTATGGTTACGAATGAGTTTCATAAATGACTAAGAGGGTACAAATGATCAAAAAAAATATCCTAAAAAGTAAGTGTCTTGCTTAGGACACAATTTTATATCAAAAGAATAGCAAGGAAAGATAGTAATAGGCTAATCAGTTATTATGAAAAGATCATAATGAAATTCTCATGTACAACTTATCCTTCCACCACATTCGAGGGGAAATAGAAAAAAATCAGAAGACTCCTAGTTGTTGAAGGAAAGACTAAGCTCAACACCAATTCAAAAAGTATGTGACTCCTCAAGCATAGTACGATTGTCCCACACCAATTCAAAAAGTATGTGACTCCTCAAGAGTAGTGCAATTGTCAAAGATGAATTTGGGAAGGATCAGAATGCATGCTCTCCAATGTAGTGGTGATGGTTGCTAGGAAATTATTTGAACTTAAATTTTATCAAGGAAAGAAAGTCTATAATGACTGCAAGAAACCCAATTCCAATAGAGTTTATCTATACAACTAAAGAAGCAGGAGGAAGGGATGTCGGATCTTTGTAGTCAAAATGGAAGAAGCTAGAGAGTTGAGGAAGATAATCTACCATGATGAAAAGATGTTTTATGGGATGTCAACTCAAATGTCAGAAGATCATGTTGTGACATAATCTTTTGCAAAGAAATATCTATACCTACAAGAATTTCAAGATGTGTTTTCAAAGGAATTACCAAGGCTTCCCCCTAAGAGGATGCTTGACTTCTTCATTGATCTAATGCCTCTAAACCCATTTCAAAGGCCCCCCTATAGGATGTCCACTGTCAAACTAATAGAACTCAAGGCACAACTACAAGAATTACTTTCCAAGGAATTAATTAGACCAAGCATGTCTCCTTGGGGTGCACCCATAATATTTGTGAGGAAGACAAATGGAACTCTTCGCCTCTACATTGTTTATAGAATGTTGAATAAGGTCACTGTTACTATAATTGATGGTGGTGATGATGAAGACCGACTAAGATCATAGACATACAATATTATAGGAAGATTAGATCAATTATTATATTGTCATTGATGTCAATTAATTGATATCTAATTTATATTATGTTGTCATGTCATTTAGAGTATGATATAAGTTGAATGAGTTAAGGAAAAGAAGAAGCGAAATATTGTAAAGATGAAGAACTTAATTGGGCAACTGATATAGATTAGACAATGTTAACATTATGTTGATATAATTATTTTCTACCTAACATATGACTATATCAAGTCGGTAAAGAAGATTAATCAAGTTGGTAAGCAAAATAGTTTTGGCTACCAAGCAAAAAAGGTCATTCGGTAAAAAGAAAAAGTCATTCGATAAAAGCAAAGTAATTTTTGGTAAAGACAAAGGAACTCAAGTCACCGAGCGAAGTTAACTAAAATTCAATTGAAATAAAAGGTGTTAGTCACCGAGCAAGGAACATAAATTAAATACAAGCATCAGAACGACATTTAATATTGAGCTATGATGAACTGGAAGATTCTAAAGATGAGGAAGAGTTAGTTAGAGAGATTTACGATCAGGAAAATTCATGATGATGATCTATGGTACAAATCTAAGCGACAAAAAGAGAAGGAACAAGTTTCAAGAAAGTTCAAGTTCCAAGGTGATGATAAAATGTTTTATCGAGATCTATATTCATTGAATTGGTTTGTGAAATGAATTGGACGGCTGAGATTAATCAAAAGAAAACATGATAAAGAAGATTAAGCAGCAAAATAAAGTATATATAAAGGATGAATTTGTATAAAAAATGGCAAGCAAATTGAAGGGTTATTGAGTCACTAACCGATGTAGTGAAGAAGGAAAAGATTGAATTCTGAGTCAGTGAGTTGAATTTGATGAAGTGTTGAAGACAGTGGAAAGTGAAGGATTGAAGTGAAGAAGAAGAGCGCACAAAGGATCTGATTATGCAAAAGATAGTTGTGGATTTATCTGTCAATTTATTTACTATTGCTTATTAACATTTGTAACAGAAAAATCTCTTAACCGAGTGGACTTAACAATCTTATTGTAAAATCATTGCAAAAGGTAACATTATAAAGAGTGTTTGAAGACTTTTAACCAGACCACTCCTAACAGGGTGAAGATCTTAACAGATCTGAGAAAAATCTATTGACTGGGTCACACTTAGCAGTATGCATTGTAATCTTTAACAAGATTGGCTTTTAACTGAGCATACTTCAGAAGAGTATTTCTTTAGTGGGTGACAATTCTCATAGTAGTTTTTCATAAATTTAGGTTTCCACGTTAAATATTGATGTTATATGTGTTGAATGTATTATGTTTGTTATTGTTGATTGATAAAGTTTATTTACTATTGTCGGTAAATATTGAATTGTGTCTAACCAAGTTGACATTGAATTTAATCAGAGAAAGTTTTAAAGATACAGAAAATCAAGGATTATTAATTCACCCCCCTCTCTATAATCTAACAATTGGTATCAGAGCTAAGTAATCAAGGATTATTGATTCAGCCCCCCTCTCTGTAATCCAAAAATTGGTATTAGAGCTAAGTACTCTAAAAGGATAAGTTTAAAAGACTTGAGTAAAAGATTGGAAGATGTATAGGAGAGAAGTACCTAAGTTGAACAAGGAAATTTTCTCAACATGGAAAATCAGGATAAGGTTATACCTATTTTCTATTGGAGATTCTGCACTTAATCTTTTGGATAATGACTACACTCCACCACCTACTGGACCTATGACAGTTGATCAAATGAGAGAAAAGCAGAAACACAACTTAGTAATGATTAAAATTACTTCTTCCCTGACTGATGTTGAATACAATGACATTAAGGATTGTATTACTACAAAAGAGATGTGGGATAAGCTTAAACTTATTTATGGAGGTGATCTACATGCACAAAAATCTAAGGTTGACAGTCTCAGAGGAAAATTTGATGAAATGAGAATGAAAGATAAAGAGAACATTGCTTAATATAGTTTCAGAATCAAGGAAGTTGTTAGTGCCATCAAAGGTGCTGGTGGAACATTAACTAGTGAAGAAGTGGTAAGAAAAATTCTGAGAACTCTTTCATCCAAATATGCTATTTGAGTATCTATTATTTAGGAACTGAGATCCATACCAAATAACATTGTTACACTTTGTGTTTTGATCGGTAAGATGACTGCATTTGAACTTAGTAATTATGATAATAGTCTACCGACTATTGAAACAACTTTTAAATCATCTCTAACCATTGGAAGTTCAAGAATAAAAAGAGAGAATCATAGTAGTTCATGTGGAAATGATTATGAGAGTGTCATAACCAAAGAGAAAGAACAAAAAGAGTTAGAAGCACTGCTGGCACAAACATCATGGGTTCAACCATGGTGATATGAATACCTTTTCCCTTTATATGTTGCATTCTCATTCTTGGTACAACTATCATTGATTGTAATCAATCATGAGAATATGAATACCACTTTCATTAGATTCTATATTGCAAGTGGATTCTGGTATTATGATATTGAACATCAAAATATCCAAGGTATCTTGTTGTGTAAACAAACAGAGATCTTGGTTTCACCATATGTACATGTCTTCGATGATTCTTTGATGATCACTTCCTTAGACAGATGATACATGCTTTAAGACCTTGATCTTAAGACACTCATTTAGAACCAATAAAATACCATGCTTTCATCATTGCTTATCTAGTTCAAGACTTCATCCATTTATTAGAAAGACATGATTTCATCAATCAAGTAAACACTTAGAAAAAATTTGCACTATTTTTCAAATCCATATTTTAAGTATAGTTCCATCCATTTCATATTTTTAATCTTGATAAAGATAAGGTATTTGTTGTTAGGAATAAGGTGTCTCAACCTTGGATAATTCCTATTCTTATTATTTGTTTTGTAAATGTATTTTTTGCAAATAATGTAATTAAGTGTGAGTGTACATGTCTAGTTGGCATGTTGATGTGTCACTCCACTTGATGTGTCGGCATCTTTTGCATAAAGAGATCATGACTGAAACGGTCATGACGGATTCTTATGATGCGTAAGACCTATTTAAGGAATGTGCTATGACAGGTGTAAGAGCATCTTATGACTTGGGCCTATTTGGGCACCCAAGAAGAAGTGGTTGGTGTGTGTAAGAGAATATGCCAAAAATAGGTTGTTATGACAGATTCTCTTACACTTCTCTTGTGACTGTTATTTTTAGCGGATTCTATGACAAGCTGTCATAGTCTATTCTAGGGATGGACGTCTATTCTTGGGATTGCATGTTGTATGCACCCAAAAATGGTCGCCTAGACTTTGGGCCCCATTTATTTGATTTATCAATCCTGAATCATTTTTATCAATAATCAATATTTTCAACAATATCAATCTCTTGATCAAATCCTAATTTTGATCATATATTGGATTTTTATCCTTGGGCTAACCATTTATCCTAAGTCTTTATTTAATTAAAAGGATTATTTCCTCCCCTTTTGATTAAATAAAAAGCCCCACTTTTCCTCTTATCCTAAGTTGCACAAATAAAATATTATTCTTATTTCACAAAAAGGAAAAAAGTACTTTTTGTCTTACATGAGGCTCAAAAGTCAACACTTCACTCTCATTGGAGGATACTTGTGCACATGGATTGCTCCTCTTTCAACCTCCACCGCCGATTAAAACTTTTGCCTCTTAATCTCAATGGTCTGTTCCTTTGCATTTCTTATAAAAGGAGAGCTCTCTCCTTCATTTGCATACCATGTTTTTATGCTAATGTTATGCTACAGGTTTTAGGTGCATTTGGAGCTTTTGAGGATATTGAAGACTTGTTGTTTTCATCATTTAGTTTCATATTTACTTTCTTAGTTGCATGATAATGGCATTCTTAGTATAGCTTTCCTTTTATGCAATAGAATAAGCTCACATAGTCTAAATAGGAAGGCTTTGTAACATTTGTTATTTCCTTTCATAGATTAGTTGCATTTTACTTTCCTTTCATAGCTTAGATTGCATTCTCATTTAAATTTGCATTGCATTGCATATTTGGATTCTTGAAGATATTGGCATTGTTGCCCTTGTCTTCATTGTGAATCTCTCATTGTGTGGTTGACTAGCAAAGTCACAAGTTTGTAGCTCTAGCTGAGAGCAATTTTCAATCTTGCAACTCCATACATAAAGAGCTATGAGCCGCTTTGTGAGGCCTCATTCTTGAGCAACCTTGCATGTAATGGTTCATAGAAGTGCACCATTTTAGTGTGTACATTTCTGGCGCCCACCATGGGGCTGAGTAGATTAGCTTTGTCCCTTTAATTCTGTATTTTTCGTCAAAATTTTCATCAATTTTCGGTTTGATTTTCAGTCTCTGGTTTTCTATCTCAGAGTATTGCATGATACTTCTCAAAAATATCACACGATATACCTTTGTATAGCGGTGCGACACTTCGCGTGAAAGAAGAATCGCCTGCCAGTACTGAGAAATATCGCCTGTTATCGGGCGAAGTATCGCCCACCCATAGTGAGAAGTATCGTGCGACTGAGAAATATCGCCCAGCTATAGGAAACTGTATCGCGTGATACTGGTGAAGTCTGAGAAATATCGCCTGGTCTGACAGAGACTTGCGTTTCCAGTTTTCTTGTCCGAATTTGATTATTTTAGCTTGCTGTTTTGTTTTGCTGTGTTTAGATAGGTCTAACCCGCATCTTTTAGCTTAAATCTAGCAATTTATTACATGTTTACATTTGGATTGTGATTTTGCTAACCTTGTGGGTCTAACAAGTTGTGTTTGTAGGTGCTCTCATTTGCTTGAAAATTGCTGAAAACGCATGTCAAAGAGGGATACTAACAGTTTTTGCAAGGCTGCCCAAGCATAAAAACAAAAAAAAAAAATTTGCTTGTTTATTTGCTTTCCTTTCAAGTGTGGCATTCACTAATTGTATTAAGAATCTTAATACCTTGTGAAAGGGATCTTGAGGTGGTAGGAGAAGTATGCTCTTCACCTTTAGGTGAATCAGAAAATCTTGACCCATCTTAAGGTTTTGGAAGCAAGGGAGTAATTGAATCTCTTTGCTTAGTGTGTTTGGGAGAGATTTTTGAGATAGGGGAGTATGCTCTTCACCTTTGTGGTGAATCAAAAACTTTGAACCTCAAGAGTTAATCTATTTTTGTTTAGTTTAGGATCCTTTAGCGGGCCTACTCTTGAGCAATCAAGAGGAACGACTCAAGTGGGGACAACCTTGTCATCATTTTCCTTGGTGGCAAGTGATTCCAACTCACTATAATCTCAAGGCTATCAAGGACACCAAAAATCTTGGTAGACATAACACTTGTCTTAGTTTGATGTGAGTAGCTCATGGGATTGCGACCATGGGGAAAATATTGAACAAGAATGCTTAAGGTACTCTTGAGGTCGCGAGGTCCTAGTCCTTTATGAGGAGCAAGAGGGGTGTTGTGAACGAAAATCCTTATTAAGAACCATTAGATAGAAGCCACCTTGTTTAGCCGCTTATCTTCTTAGTGCAAGGATTGATCCAAGTGGTTTACCCGGATCACCTTAAGATACTCACCATATGTGTCCCTTTGGTTGTGTCATTTGACATTTCCATGACAAAGCCAACATCTCTTGTGGGTAACCACTTGGTGTGAGGCGAGGGGGCATCAAGTCATGGGCTAAGTTGGTAAGTATTGAGCTTTGACTTTTTAGGATAGATTTGCTTGAAGTGTCTTCGTTTGTGTGATACTAGTGCAAATGTTCTTACATACAAACAATCGGTAGCATTCATAGGGTGTTGTTTCAATTCTGATATCACAAATGTGTCTTGGCAAGGTTGCTTTTGCCCTTGTTTCAAGTGTTTGAAACCATGTTTTGATCCCTTACTGTTTGCAAACCTGCCGAAATTCTGTTGATATTGTGACTGAAATCGAAAACATCAACCCTCAGACTGAAAATTTTGACCAAACAGACCCAAAAATGCAAATTTCACACAATTCTGGTCAAGAGTTAAATAATTCTGCAACAGTATCGCGCCCTGTAAAGCGAAGTATCACGCGATACTTCGCGCTTGCTAGAAATATCGCCCGCTTTGAAAATATCATGCGATAGTTCGCCCCTAATGGACTATCGTCTGACCTGCCTGGAGTATATCGCCCGCCAGTACTAAGAAGTATCGCCTGGCTTCGGGTGAAGTATTGCCCGGTTATAGGTTTATCACCCCAGTAGCCTGGAGTATATCACCTGGTTTATTTCTGTCGTGCTTAAATTTTGGTCAGTTTCAGTTGCTGTTAATCGGGCTAGGTCTTAGAGCAAGCTTCTCACCCTGACGTTTGAGATCTGTCTTGACTCTAAATTTCTAGTTTTTAGTCCTCTGGGATAGCATCATTTGATTTACGAAATCACTTTGAAAAAATTGCCAAGTTAGAAGGCCATTCTTGGTGCCAAGGTTCATCTTTAAAATTGTTAGCCTCATTCTGGAAAAATTTTAGTACTCTTATTATCCAAATCGCTTTCATTTTCATCTCAATTTCAATTATCTTTTGGCCTAGTCCAACCTCCTGATTCAAAAGTGCAAGGGTAGTCACCCTTTGATTTGAAGCACCTCTTTGACAGTGTTGGTAAAGCCCTTTTTTTTTCTTTTCATTTCTCTTTGGACAATAGAGGACTTTGATTATCCTAGTTTGGCGTTGACACTTTGAAAGGTCACCTTATCATTGAGAGTATCTTTCTTTCATGTCAGTTACGACAAGGTACCAAGTTAATCAAGGGAAGCGACCCCCTGTTGCCTTTAGCCAATTACCACTCGTCAAGACTCGTCGACAACCTAAGGGAAAATGACCCCTTTTTGACCAATCTCCTAAGAGTGAATCTGAGGTTTGTTTTAATCCGAGAGCTAATCCTAGTGAAGTGAGCACCTCTTTTGTACCACTTTCATCAAGTATGGACATGAGTTACACTTTCACCCGACAACAAAGAGAAGCCATGAATCAAACTCTTGAGGATATCTTCCAACGACACAGAAGAGAGTATGGTGGTTCTTCTCATGCTAGTCCACCTGGGTCACCTCCCAACAACGCGAGGTATTTTGATGCTCATCAACAAGCTGAAAGACATCATAAGCAAGCTCACTCAGATTCAAAGTCACAACACGAAGACCAGAACAACGAATCTAGTGATCACCACATCAACGCAGCTAATGCAATGAGGCACTCGAGACAAACCTCCCCACTTAAAGACACCTCTCGATATGCAAATACAAGATTGAGAAGCATTGAGAGAGAGAAGCAAGCCTACTTAGATGAACAGGCTGCTAAAAAGGAAAAATTTAGACAACTAGAGGAAGAGGAACGTGCATTGTTGGATATACAGAAAAGAGTCACCCAAGAAGAAGAAGATAGACTCTATGCACAACAACTCCAAAGCTGATTTAACGGGAGGGGAGCCAATAGTGGGACCAACTCACCCCCATCTACCCCTTCCCCTAGCCCTCGAAGAAGATCAAAGACACCCTCGCGATCCCTGAGTTCTAGAGGAAGAAGGGCTTCAAGATATGACCATCATAGGAGACAGTCGTCTCATAGACATTCAAAGCAACCTTCCCAACGAGCACATCATGGCTCACAACATGGAGGAAGTTATGCTAAATTTGATTATATGGACTTCATGACTATGCAACAAGAACCATCCTTTCAAGGATATGTGGAGCAATATGTGGAACAAAACAAAGACCAATTCTTGGAAAGTCTTATCAACAAAGGCGCTAAAGTTTCATATAATTTTGATGTTCACCAAAAAATCAAAAAATAGAATCCTTCAACTGATGAGGTGATCTTACAAATGCAAAAGGATATAGACAGGATGAAGGCTCCCAAGAGCACATTTCATTTGGACTCCATATGTCCTAACCCCATTGACAAAAGTGTGGTGATGGTAGAATTCCCTAAGAAAGTTGAGTTCCCAACATACGACAAATATGATGGCACTGGTGACCCTCATGACCATGTTTGACAGTTCTACATAATGAGCTTTTCCTTTCACCATGAAGACTCCTACTTGATGAGATTATTCCCAAGGAGTTTAAAATGTCAAGCCATGGAATGGTTCACCAACCTTTCCCCTCCAGTAAAGACATTTAAAGAGCTTGTCCAAAGATTTGTTCAGCATTTTACTTACAACTTATCAAGGTCGGTCACAATGCTTGATTTGTGTAAACTTAAGCAAAATCAAGGGGAATCTTTTGTCACATTTTTACAACGATGGAGGCGATTGTGTTCGAAATACCCAAGGACAATCCCTGAAGAAGAGAGAATTGATATCATTGTGAGCAATCTAATACCAGAACTCAGATATGAAGTCAAGAAAATCTCATTTAATTCCTTTGATACTATGGTAGAGGTGGCATGTCGCATTAAGGATGTCCTAAAAGAACAAGGAATTTTGGCTAAACCAACAAATAATAACAATAGCCAAAATAACAATACTAATGGTAACAAGGACAAAAAGAACTCCTATTGGAACAAAAACAAGCAAGTGGTCAACGACGGAGTTGTTGACTCATCTCAGGTCAAAAATGAAGGAGTTCTTAACCTCTCTCATGCAGTTCAAGCCATGAAGTTGCAAACGTCTTCAACACAACAAGACAAACCTAAGTATCAAAAGAGATCTAAAACGGAGAAAAGACAATTTACCAAATTGGGAGAATCTTACGCAGATGTTTTTAAGACATTAGTTGCTCATAATTTGGCACACCCATAGGATCCTACAAAACATCGCATACTGGATCCTTTACCTCATTGGTGGGATGCTAAGGCTTTTTGCATTTTCCATAATGGGATTGGACACGACATAGAAAATTATTTTAAACTCAAGCATCTTGTCCAAGACCTTATTGAGAAAGGACAATTACAAGTGGATGGGTTAACCACTAATGCGGATCATAAAGCCTTTAAAGAGCCCTTGCCTAAATATGAGAAAGGAGAGAATTCTAACAATAAGAATGGCAAGGCGGCTATCAACTACACCTACACAAATGCAGAGAACGTCATTAACATGCTTGAAGTTGTAGATGATAGTGTCAACATGATGAGAGGGAAAGAGTCCTATGGACATAATGTGGACTCAACTCCTATGACTGATGAAAGACCCGCTGTGGTGATAAGAGGCCCTCACTCACAAAGAATGCCCCAGTCCCTCAATGTTGTCACTAGGGGCCAGGCCCAAGCGCCCATTATCATTAGAGGTCTTAGCACTAGCAAGTCTAAACAGTCCGTGTCCAAAGGTGCTCCTCCCAAATCTGTCATTGGTCCTGATTCCAATTATAATCTTATTGACTAGCTACAACGTACACCCGCGCAGATATCCATTTTTGAGCTTTTAGAATTATCTCCTAAGCACAAGCGCGTCCTTGAGGATGCTTTGCAAGCAACCAATGTCCCTAACAACTTAGATATTGACCAATTCCAAAACATGGTCAACCATTTGGCTAGCCCTCATTACCTCACCTTCTCCGAAGAAGATGACAAATCCATCAGTCACCCACATAACTTGGCCTTACACATCGAAGTCATGATTCATAAAACCTGTGTTAGGCGTGTACTGATAGATGGGGGTGTGGGGCTCAATATTTGTACCTTGAATTTGTTGCTAGCTCTAGGATATTTCGAGAACGTCATTGACACAAAGAAAAGGATCACAATCAAAGCATATGACGAAGCAGAAAGAAGTTCTAAGGGATTGGTTGTTTTGCCTATTCGCATTGGTCTCGTAGAAAAAGATATATTATTCCAAATTGTTGATGTTGGACCTCTAGCCTACAACATTTTGCTAGGTAGGCCATGGATTCACGAAATGCAGGCAGTCCCATCAACATATTACCAGTGTGTTAAGTTTCCCCATAACGGTGTAGAAATTTGCATCCCTGGAGATAGTGCTTTATCAGTTAATAACATTTCTGCAGGATCACATGTACCTTTGAATAGGGAAGCTGACAGTCCTAGTAGTTCACTTGAACAATGCAAGCAGAAGTTCAAGACCATGGATCTTGGGATGGGAGATTATAAGATTGATTCTTTTACAAAAATGCCAATCTCTCCTAGGTCTTATGGGAGACCATCACCAAGTACAAAACCTTCGTCATCGGCAATGACATTATTTGGGAAATTTGTTGAGTCTTCGGTCCCCATTCAGGAAGAGAAAGAGGAAGTTGCCATAAGGGACTAGATCTATCACGAAGAGAAATACAAACACAACGAGAATTTTGCTCCTCCACCTGACGCTTATGGGAAAGGATACACAATGGTTAAGAATATGGGTTATCCAGGATATGGTCCCCTTAGTCATAGGCTAGATGCTAAAGTTGAGCCTCTTGATCATGCTCTTTTCGGACGAAAGAACAAGTCCATGATTATCTTAGGTTTTGAGAATAAGAAGAAGAAAGGTGTCCCTGTCCTAGCTGAGACGGACAGTGACAGTGATGCAGATTATACACCTGATCTTTCCAATCAACAAGATGTGTCTAATGATTGGGTGCCCTCCACGAATCTCCTTTGGGGAGATTCCATAGATTCGATACTTGATAGTCCTACTATCCTAGCTGCGACGGATAGTGACTGTGTGACTGCTAGATCGACAAAGGAAAGTGTTACTGTCCTAGCTGTGACGGATAGTACCAATACTAGCACTAAAGAGGGGAAAACACTTCCTAACCTTGAGGCTTCTACATCACAAGGCCTAAATGATGACTCAGAGACAGACTCCCATGAATATGAATGGGACTCGCTTTTAGATGCAACAATTGATCTAGATGTGGATATTATCCATGCCTATAGTAACCAACCCGATGCGACTAACGATCCTAGTGTCGGACTAGAGGATTGCCCTCCTCAAATCGCCTTAGTGGATGACGCTTCGTTTGATAGGATGAGTCCTAATTCGAGTATCTTAGGAGAAGACTTGATGAACTCTGATTATATGGTCACCAAAGATGACACCTTTCGCATAAACAACATCGAACCCACCATTGACTTACCCCTTGTTCACTTTGACCTAATTGATTGGTCTCAGCGCCATCAAGAGCCCACATTCCTCACCTTCCACAATGATTACGAAATTGCTTGCTATCTGAATGCTCTTGAACCCGTGGCTTCTTCCACCAGTGAACCAACAACCAGCATGATAGAGCCTGATATTAAGTACCTCAGTCTCAAAATAAAAGAGAAAAAGAAAAATAGGTCTGATGGTGAAAACCACTTTGTGGCGGTGTCAGAACTAAAAATAGTAAAAAGAAATGACGCATCCGAAGGTGAAAACCTCTTTGAGGCACCTAAGGATGGGGTACTTAATAACTTGCCGAGTTATTTCCAGGATAGATCATCAATATTGATTGAACCAACAAAGCCAGTCAATTTAAACACAGAAGAAAATCCTCAGATAGTCCATCTTGCTTAGTCTTTATCAGAGGAAGAGACCAAGGCATATGTACAATTTTTACAGGAAAAGAAAATTAATTTTGCATGGACCTACTCAGACATGCTAGGGCTTGACACGAATCTCATAATGCATCACTTATCCATAGCTCCAGGAGTCAAGCCAGTAAAACAGAGATTAAGAAAAATGCATCCACATGTAGCTCTACTTGTCAAAGGGGAATTAGAAAAACTTTTGAGAGCTGGATTTATTAGAGCCATCGACTATGCAGAATGGATCTCAAACATAGTACCTGTCTCCAAACATGATGGGTCCATTCGTGTCTACACAGATTTTAGAGATTTAAACAAAGCATGCCCAAAGGATGATTTTTCACTTCCAAACATTGACATGATAGTGGACATGACGACGGGCTATGACATATATTCTCTAATGGATGGTTTCTCAGGGTATAATCAAATCAAAATAGCTCCTGAAGACCAAGAGAAAACAGCATTCACATGTGCATGGGGAACCTATTGCTGGAACGTCATGCCATTCGGGTTAAAGAATGCAGGAGCAACCTACCAAAGAGCTATGACGACTATCTTTCATGATATGATGCACAAAAATATGGAAGATTATGTGGATGATACCCTGGCAAAATCAAGAAAAAGGGACACACACCTCCATGATCTGGAAGTAATTCTAGATCGTATGGAACAATTTCAACTCAGATTGAATCCAAAGAAGTGCGCATTTGGTGTCACCTCAGGCAAACTTTTAGGATTCATAATATCAGCAAAAGGTATCGAGGTTGACCCCGAAAAGGTCCAAGCAATCCTAGATATGCCACCTCCTCAAAATATCAGCCAAATGAGAAGTCTTTAGGGACGTCTTCAATCAATTAGGAGGTTTATTTCTCAGCTTGCAGATAGAGCGCAACCCTTCAACAAGACATTGCATAAGGGTGCTTCTTGTGTTTGGAACGAGGATTGTCAAAAGAGCCTAGATCAGATCAAACAATACTTGGCCAATCCTCCGATCCTAATGCCTCCTATTCTAGGGAAACCATTGATCCTATATATTTCAGCTACAGACACTTCCCTGGGGGCATTATTGGCTCAAACAGATGATACTGGGAAAGAACGGGCCATATACTATATCAGCCGTACTCTGGTCTCCTATGAGATCAATTACAATAATATTGAGAAGTCTTGCCTGGCGGTGGTGTTTGCTTCTCAAAAGTTGCGCCACTACATGCTTGCTCATACCATACATTTGGTTGCCAAAATTGATCCCCTTAAATACTTGCTTAGTAAGGCTGCCCTGACGGGTAGACTTGCTAAATGGATGATGGTCCTAACTGAATTTGACATAGAGTACGTTGAAAGGAAGGCAATAAAAGGGCAAGCTATTGCGGACCAATTAGCTGATTTTCCAATCCAGGATAGTATGCCAGTCCAAGTGGAATTCCCATACGAACACATCTTGTATACAACTACTCGCACTTGGACAATGTTCTTTGATGGTTCCCGCATGCAAAATGGATCAAGTGCTAGAGTGTTATTTATTTCTCCACATGGGTACAACATTCCGAAGTCTTACAAACTATTATTCCCATGTACCAATAATATTGCAGAATATGAAGCTTTAACTAATGGCTTGAGAATGGCTATAGAATGGAACATCACAAAGTTACATGTCTTTGGGGATTCCTAGTTAATCATCAACCAAGTCAATCAAGAGTATAAAACCAAGGATGACAAATTGATACCCTATAAAAAGATGGTTGATTCTTTGAGACGCTATTTCACCTTTGTGACGTTTCAACAGATCCCTAGGACAGAGAACAAAGCTGCAGATGCCATGGCCACATTAGCTTCACTTCTTCAGTTGGAGACACATGAATCTCGATTTGAATTCCTGGTGGAAGAGCTACACCATCCCATCTTCGACTTGTCTAAAAGCCACATCATTTATGCCATTATCACACACGAGTCTTCCCGATATGGTGCTATCTATTCATATCTTCATGATGGCATCATCCCCGACACATTCAACCACTCCGAACGCTGAAACCTCATCCGTAACGCCTCTCGCCACACCCTCATCTCTGGCGATTTATATAGGAGGGGTTTAGATGGGACGCTCCTTAGATGCTTGGAAAAGGAGGAATCCAACCAAGCGTTAGCTGACATCCACCAGGGCATTTGTGGTGGACATTCCAATGGTCTTGCCATGGCCCGAAGGTTGCTTAGGGTGGGATATTATTGGCCCACAATGCAAATAGATGCAGTCACCTTTGCTAAGTCATGTGAAAAATGTCAGAAACATGGCAACCTAATTCATGCTCCAGGTAGGGAGCTGATCCCTTCTGTTTCTCATTGGCCATTTTAGCGCTGGGCCTTTGATCTGGTTGGGCAGATTCATCCCAACTCATCAGGTGGACACAAGTTCATTATTACTACCACTGACTACTTCACAAAATGGGTGGAAGCTGTGCCACTTTCTGTTGCTTTAGGAAGGACCATTTCTTTGTTCATCTTGAATCATATCATTTGCCGATTTGGAGTGCCTTCTGAGATCATTACTGACAATGGAGGTCAATTTAAGAATAAAGACCTAAAGCACCTATGCAAAAAGTTTAAAATCAAGCAACACTGGTCCTCCATCTATTTTCCACAGGGAAACGGATAGGCAGAAGCTTCTAACAAAACCATTCTTAAGATTCTTCATAGAATAGTACACAAGAATGGTAGGGATTGGCACTTACAAATCAATCCAGCACTATGGGCTTACAGAACAAGCATTCGCACACCTACAGGAGCCACTCCTTTCTCTCTCACCTATGGCGCTGAAGCAGTATTGCCTTTAGAAGTCAAGATACCATCACTTAGAGTCTCACTCAAAGGTTTGATTATAAATGAGGATTACCGCGCCATGAGGTTACAGGAACTAGAACTTCTAGATGAGAAGCGTAAGGCTTCCTTTGATCATATGAGAGCGTATCAGAAGCGTATGTCCAAGGCATTCAATAAAAAGGTTCACCCTAGAGAATTTCAAATAGGTGATCTTGTTTTGCGAGAGAACCCTAAGAACTAACAACACAGAGAGAAAAAAGGCAAATTTGAACTAACTGGCTTGGACCATATGTTATCACAGCTGCTTTTGGTACTAGTGCGTATTTACTGTCAGATCCTGATGGAGAACAGCTCCCTGATCCCATCAACATTGTGCACCTCAAGAAGTTCTATCCTTGATGCCCAGTCTGTTTGGGGGCATCCTTTGTACATACTTATTGATCCTGAAAAACTACCAAAAAAATTGATATATGATGCTGAAAAAAAATCCTAAAAAGCATATAAAGTCCTGAAAAAAATACAAAAAAATCAAAATATTCAAAAAATTAAAAAAATTAAAAAAAGTGCCTTGGTGAAAACCTAGCAATAGGCGCCTTGGTAGCAAAAATTCCAAAAAAATGAAAAAAAATGAAAAAAAGAATTCAAGTGGTGAAAACCTGGAAACAAGCACTACTTGAGGCCTTTGCACTCCTATTTGTTAGCATACGTCCTTGACACTTAGCCACTTCTCATCATGCCTTGACCTTATTTGGAATTGGTCTTTGTCTTTGTCTAGGGGGCATGACTATTAGCATTGGTCTTTTAGGTACGTTTGTCTCTTGGGGCATTTCACAATAGGTGTTTTTCAACACCACCCCAAACAGTGTTTTTCAACACTACTCTTGCGTCGAGTGTTTCTTAACACTTATCAGGTGTCTTACCCAACAGTCTCGTATGATATGATATTTCTCACTAAGCAGATATGATACTCAGAATTTGACTCTATGACCAACACACACACACTTAAACAATCAATTCGCTTGAGATATGGTGACTTTACTTTTCTTTGTGTGATGTCTATGAGAATTTCTTTGATGAGTGGCCTCTCCCTGAGAAGTTTTCGATGATGCATAGCTAGAAGACTGAGGGAATGAGAACATGTTTTATTTCTTTATCTACTTGTGGGTATATTTTGTTGGTCCTACCTGTCATAAGCATTTATGATGGTCTTACTTGACATTATGGATTGACAAGGTATTATCCTTGACTGTTTTTGCGAGAGCATGCTTATAGCTATCCTGACTTTCATGTGTCTTGATACAAGCGTAATCTCACCATATCAAAACTTAGGTGATCTCACTGCATTGGTCATCTTGACCTACATGTCTTTGATGCCTAGGTGAGATTTCCACATTTCTATCTGATAAAGATCATATTCATATCCACATAGTTACGCTAGTGTGCATTGTACGATCTTACGACACTACCAATAACGCTCGATGATGATAATTAGATGTCTATAGGCGTTGTGACATTGCAAGTCAATCACGTTCATACTAGTTTACATTTTTAAGTTCATGTTAGTCTAGTGTTGCATTTTGCATATGGAGAGAGCTCTCCTTTTCATCCTACATGGACCTGTCAATCGACTGCGCTCACCTTTTTTTCTTCTCAATCATGTCTTTCGCTCCTTGTCTGTTTCATCTCGAACCTGTTCCTGTTCATCACAAGGGGTTAATCATATCATCATATCTATATCAAAACTGTCATTTTTAAGAAACACGAGTCTATATCATACACATGAGAATTAAACATACATCTATGAGAGAGAACATACATAAGCATTTTTGAGCAAAATGACAAGATAATATACATAAACTGATACATCCATCACAAGTGAGACAAATACACATGATACATCGAACATCCAGTAATCTCATAACTCTATATACAATGTCATGATATACAATACAATATGAGATCCCAAAATCTACATCAAAAGTCTCAAAATATGTCCAAAACATCTAAACCTAAGACTCGCTACCACCTTCGTGAGGAGCTCGTGGTGGTGGAGGAGGCATAGCTCTCCTATCGAGTACCACGTCTGATACCCCTGCCCACTGAGAGTATGATGGTGCTCTCTCACCCTCTGGGACGGCCTGCAGATATAACCTGTGATAATAGGCTGCTCTCGCTGACTCTCGTCGGAGCTCCAGTGCCTCAGCTTGTGCCATCGTCTCACGGCGTGCTATCTCTGCCCTAAGATCAGATATCTGCTGATCTCGCTCTGCCCTCAGATCTAGTAGTTTCTGATCTCTCACGACTATAGTAGTTCGAAGCTGCTGTATCTCTACCTCCTGAGCCTGTATCTGGGCTCTCAGATCTTCTCCCCCTGTAGGCTGCTCCTGTTGTACCTCTGCCTGCCGGTGAGCTGGTCTCGCCTCCTCCTCGGGTGTCGCTGATCGCTGTCCCTGTGACCATTTCTGGCCACCTGATCTCGACCCCTCTCCCCTCTCCATCCTCCTCCCTCTCCCCCTCCTGCCATCTCCTCCATCCCCTCCCTCCCCTCCTCCCTCTCCTCCGTCCCCTCCGTCTCCTCCATCTCCCCCGTCATCTCCTCCATCTCCTCCCGGCACTGGTACTTGTGCATCGGGTACTGTAAACTGAGAGAAGGGCACCCTCCGCCGCTCTGCTCTATAGGCTCCATCAGCCCCTGCATCTACCATCTCTGGGAAATACTCCCAGGGCTCACTCTTGATACCTGCTATCTTTGCAACAGCCTGCTGATAATCCAACATGGGTAGCCACCCATGACCCTCCTCGTCTCTAGCCCTGGCATATGTGGTAGTCTCTGTCAAGACTCGCTGCTGCCTCCCGAATTGCCGCCATACCCGAGTGATGCAGAATCTCTCTATGATCTCTGTATACTGACCTACCAGTGGCCGACTGCACAGCATGTAGCTCAGCTCATCCGCTGCATCTTCCCAAACCTCAACCTCCCTGTAGGGCCTCCATGTGAATGAGGCTATCTCGTCCAAAATCCGCTGATAGTAGGTCACATCCCCAGAATGGGCATGTGATATAAACCCAAGGTACCTGTAGATATAAGGGTACCTCCTCTCCCTCGGCTGAACCCTAGGGCACACCACAGCGATGTGCTCCCATGCCCATACCTGTGCTAGGATGGCACCGCATGCCCATGTCCGACCGTCTCTGTAGACGATCTCATGCAGCTCATGGTACATCTATGCCAATATGGCAGGACCCCATGCCATCCATCGCGGCTTACTGATCAAGTCCACCAAAAGCCGAGCCCATCCAAGCGGAAAACCCTTCTGATTGCGGTCAGTCATCAAGATCTGTGAAATGATAGATGCCACTATGCATGGCACTGGGTAGTCTCTGCCGAAATCATCTATCAGCCTCTCCCAGCTGATATGCCTATCCAAAATAGTGACATCCTGGAACATCTCCTGAACTAGTCGGCGCCCCTTAGTGGCATCCTAATCATAGTACACCTGTGCCAACAAATGAATCATGTCAGTTTTCATCATATGGAAACATTATATTTATGACTAGATCTTAAAACATAATTATACTCACTGGCTCGCCATGACATGGCACTCGTAAGATCCTGTAGACGTCCTCCAAAGTGATCGATGCCTCTCCAGTAGGCAGATGGAAGGTGTTGTGCTCACTATGTCATCTCTCGGCAAGAGCAGTCAACAACCCATGGTCCGCTCGGATATATGGGTATCTCAGCAGATACTGGAATCCCATCACTCTAAGGTCAGCATTGCCCGGATCGTCTAGATCCCGGACACACCGCAATCCTGTCACCTTCGGCGCTCTGATGATGAGCGCCGAAAAAAACCTCCTGCAAACCAAAACCAAGCTAGTTGTTAGCACATATCATGATGGATGTCCAAAAACTCAGTATAAAACATCCCAAAAATGTAACATTGTCTAGACCCATGTCATTTTTGCTCAAAAATGCATTAAAAATCAAAATTTTATGCTGGGCGATATTCTTTTTTTAGAGAAGTATCGCGTGATACTTCTCCCTATAGCGGGGCGATAAACCTTATATCACGCGATACTTCACCCAGTATCGTGCGATCTTTTGCCCAGTATCGTGCGATACTGGTGCCTTAGGTCACGCGATACTTTGGGGACTCGCGAAGTATTGCAAGATACTTCTCCCCAAAGCGTACGATACTTCTAAAGTATCGCGCGATATTTCGCCTAACAAAAAATTTTAAAATTTTAAAATTTAAAAAAATGTGCTAAAATAAGCTATTAAATACAAAAAAATGACTAAAAAGCTCGAGTTTTTCGAAAACATATCGGGGCAGGATAGTGTGGTGGCCGGTTGTGCAACCGGGCGCGCTCAAATCGATGCTTGTGGACGGAAACTCCTACTTACTGGGCCATTTTCTCTCTCTAAAGCTCTAAAATTCTCAAATCACTAAAAGACAAAAAATTTTTGAAAATGACATTTTGACCCCTTTTATAGTCTTTTAACTTTTTGACCTCATTTTCAAAACACCTCGGAATTGCGCAAAAATTGCACCCCTAGCTAATTTCGACGTCCTGGATCTATTTTTGGACTCGAAATCAAAATTTGAGGTCATCTTGATAGTCAAAATTGTGTTCCAAAATCTTCCCCCCTTCTGCGCAGTTGGCTGATCTTTTGAGGCCTAATCTTTCGATCTTTGTCAGGGCGTCGTCATTTCTTCATTTCCATGTCTTCCAAACTTTCAGTCTTTCATTCATATTCATTCCATTCCCTCATTTCTCACGTTTGACTGCATCTTTTCAGTCAGGCTGGGGCATGTTTTATTGCCTAATGGTTAACCTATTTGACCCTTACATTCGATTATGATTTCATTCTGATTTGATCAAATCCTTATCTATTCGCTGTTCTCCTCTTACCTGATTTCAATTTCGATTCAGAGGGGGCAGTACCCATGAGATTCTCATCCCCGATTCCTTGATTCAGACATCTTTTGTGAGCTTTTGCTCAAATTTGAGATTCTTATCTCTCACTTTGAATGTGATCCTGAATCGACCTCATGTTCAAAGGCCTTTTGTTTATGCTTTGTCTGGATGTGATCCCGAATCAACCTCACATCTGAGTTATTTTGTGATCCCAAATCGATCTCACATTGCAACTTCATTCTTAGACTACATGTGTTCCCAAATCGATCACACATTAGTCAAAGAGGGGCAAATGTATGCACCCAAAAATGGTCGCCTAGACTTTGGGCCCCATTTATTTGATTTATCAATCCTGAATCATTTTTATCAATAATCAATATTTTCAACAATATCAATCTCTTGATCAAATCCTAATTTTGATCATATATTGGATTTTTATCCTTGGGCTAACCATTTATCCTAAGTCTTTATTTAATTAAAAAGAATATTTCCTCCCCTTTTGATTAAATAAAAAGCCCCACTTTTCCTCTTATCCTAAGTTGCACAAATAAAACATTATTCTTATTTCACAAAAAGAAAAAAAAAGTACTTTTTGTCTCACATGAGGCTCAAAAGTCAACACTTCACTCTCATTGGAGGATACTTGTGCACATGGATTGCTCCTCTTTCAACCTCCACCACCGATTAAAACTTTTGCCTCTTAATCTCAATGGTCTGTTCCTTTGCATTTCTTATAAAAGGAGAGCTCTCTCCTTCATTTGCATACCATATTTTTATGCTAATGTTATGCTGCAAGTTTTAGGTGCATTTGGAGCTTTTGAGGATATTGAAGACTTGTTGTTTTCATCATTTAGTTGCATATTTACTTTCTTAGTTGCATAATAATGACATTCTTAGTATAGCTTTCTTTTTATGCAATAGAATAAGCTCACATAGTCTAAATAGGAAGGCTTTGTAACATTTGTTATTTCTTTTCATAGATTAGTTGCATTGTACTTTCCTTTCATAGCTTAGATTGCATTCTCATTTAGATTCGCATTGCATTGCATATTTGGATTCTTGAAGATATTGGCATTGTTGCCCTTATCTTCATTGTGAATCTCTCATTGTGTGGTTGACTAGCAAGGTCACAAGTTTGTAGCTCTAGCTGAGAGCAATTTTCAATCTTGCAACTCCATACATAAAGAGCTATGAGCCGCTTTGTGAGGCCTCATTCTTGAGAAACCTTGCATGTAATGGTTCATAGAAGTGCACCATTTTAGTGTGTACATATGTAACAACTGTGTGCATGTGGCTTTGTGCATGGGTCTTGGTGGTTGTGCCTATTTTTGGGTCTAGATGAGTCTATATATATGATGTTGCTCCTATGGGAGAGATATAACAAAATGTAAGTCTTGCTGGCTTTGTCTCTCATTTTCTGAAAGAACTTGCATTGCAAGTGTATTGTAATCTTTGTGTTGAAGATAATATATTGTGCAGGTTTTGGAGTGCTGGGGTTTTTTACCGAAAGGTTTTCCCCAAGGTATATCATTGTGTCATTCTTTATTTTTCTGTATGCATTGTATGTGGTTGCAATATCTTTGTTAAAGTAGTTAACGAATCTGAAATTGTAAGGATTTATAAGAATTTGCACAATACTCTCCTATAGAGATTAGCGTAGGAAGTTGTTTCCGCACCTGAGTTTCCTTACATTTGTGAGATCTTGGATCAAAAATTTGCATTTGTTCGATTTTAAAGTTTGGATTAGGATTTGATCATATAAGTGTGTCACTTGTGTTTTGATGAATTGATTTTGTGTCAATGATGTTTTCTTTGATGAATCATGTTAGTCCATTTTCCTGAAAAATGCAAGATCCTAGGAAAATGGTCTATTCCTGCAAAAATTTTGTGAAGTTGTCATGTTTGCCTACAAGCTTGTTTTGACATGCGAAGAATATCTATCATGTTTCATGACTTGTGACCTTAGACTGGCATAATTTATAGTGTCCAAGCTCCATTTCAGATTGCATGTTCTCAAGTGTAAAGACCAGGGAGATATACTAGTTTTAAGGTCTGAGAAATGGGGTTTATCCATGTCGAGGATTTCAAAAAATTTCTAAGTCCAGAAAAACCCTAACCTTTTCTATTTCTCTGTTACTTTTTTCAGGCCACTCAAATCTTTTTTATGCACATGCTTTATTTCCTTGCTCGGGCAATCTAGTCTTCTATTCAGCGATTACGCGATTGAGTGTTCATGTATTCTCCAAGTCCTGGTGGTCAATGGCTTAACATCTAGTGACATGGCAAACGGTTAACTTTTCCTTCAGTCGTTGATTCTCTAGATGAAATGGCCAAGGCACTTAGCATTTAGAGATTAAGCGAGGACCATCGATGTTGATCTTGATCAACGGCTGGCGCATGTTCTCAAGATGGAATCAGGGTTAAGCAAGGCATCCAACAATCCAACGAATATTGCATTTGTGTGTTATCTGAATATAACCCTGGTCAAGATAAAGATTCAGAGATCATGAGTTTTCTTTAGTTATGTGATCTCGTGATCCAGGTTGAGTTAAGACAAGGTTTTGAGTGGAATATGAGAACCGTTGATGTAGATTTGATCGGCGGACAGCGCTAGTTCTCTAGATTAAATCCAGAGTAAGGTAAAGACTCAACGATCATGCGAATGCCTTTGTTCGCGTGATCTCTAGACATGACCCAGGTTAAGATAAAATTATAGCGATCAGTCGAAGTATTTGGTCACATGATCGCCAGATAGAAGATGCATTAAAGGTAAAGACCCAGAGATTAGATCTGGGCCATAGATGATAGTGGATCAGGTGGTGGTCATGTGTTGGCTTGATGGAACCCAGGGTCAAATAAATGTTCAGCGATCACGTGAATGCTTTGTTCGTATGATCTCCAGATAAGATCTTAGTTAAGTAAAAAGTTCTAAGATCTAGCGACTGCCTTAGTCGCGTGTTCTCATGATTAAGGATGAGTTAAGTAAAAGACCTTGAGACTCAGTGTGGACCATTGATAAGCACAAGATATAACGGTGGTCGCTTGTTCTCCAGATGATACCCAGGGTTGAGGATATGTTCAGTGATCAAGCGAATGCAATGTTCGCATGATCGCTTGATCAAATTAAGGTTAAGTAAATTGTTCAGCGACTTGGAAATTGCCTTTAGTCACGAGATCTCCAGATCTAGTATGGTTAAGACTTGTCATGGTTAAAAGATGAAGACAGTGGGTCTATTTGCCAAGTCATACTGAGGTGCTCAATTCTGATTGGTTACCAGGAAAGGATGATGGGGCCGGGTAATTTTAAAAGGCTCAGTTGACTATTGCCAGATTTTGAAGACCGTCCAATGTGTTGGGAAAGACCAAGATCAATGGTCGTGTTTTAAACCTGATTAATTAACCGTTGTTTTTAAATTTTAAATCTTCTGCTAGGGTTTTTGCCAGGGTTTTGGGTCGGTGAACCAGAAGCGACAAGGTTGAGTCAGTTTTATTTTCTAAGGATGGTTGCAGGTGAAGAATTGGTGAACAAGATATGAGGTAGCCGCTCGAATCAGAGTTGTTTGCCTGAAATGCCATACCAGTTAAATACAAAGGACTGATACTTTGAGAAAGGTGGCCAAGGGTATTGTTTGTTTGACAGGAAGAGGCTGATTGGGACATTTTGGCAACACTTGGCAGAATTAGAACTATTTTTAGAAATTGTTGCAGAAGACTTGGCGCTCAATTTAACCTACACTTTTGAAGATTGCAACTAAATGCAATCTCTGAATGCTTTGTGTCCTTTGTCTCATCTAGGTAATCTTTGATACTGTCAAAGCCATCCCAAGCTTGTTGCATCCTTTTCTCAAGGATTCCAAGATGGTTTTTTCTATATATAGTGAGTTCTAGGAATTCTGAGGTGGTGGTGAATTATTTAGTGTAATAGGAGTTTTTGCATTAGTATTTTGATTCTAAGGAGTCTCAATTTCTGAATGTATTGATACAGAAGATTGGTTAATGAAAATATACTAAAATTTCTTGTATATGTTTTGTTATCTTCATACATGGATTTGATTTCTTTATGCGTTTAATCTATAAGGTAGTTTTAAAAGCATCATTCTACAAGGTAGATAGTGGGGTTGAATCTCAAGTTTCTTTCAAGGGAAGGGTAATCCTTGAGTGAGGTCTCGGAGATTTCAATATTTGTGCATGGATTTGATGATATAGTGTATACATGAGAGGGTAATTTGTAAGGCATCTTATATAGGTTTTGGAGTTATTTAAATTACAAAGTTTTATGTAGATGTATGTTTGTTGACTCTGATGCCCTAGGATTTAGCACTGGTCATTGCTTAGGTTGCACTGTTTCACCATCAAAGCAAAATGAATAATGATTTACTTTAAAGTTTTACTAGAAGGTATATGTTTACATATGTATCAAGCATACATATAACACTTGTGATATTTGAAGAATTAAATTTGATAGGCAATACTCACCTGTAGCTTAGAGCTCAAAGTGAAGAAGGATTTAAAATCCTTAATACCTTAGTGTTTATTACTGACAGATGCATTTATTGGGACTACAAGTGTTAATAATCAGAGGTTTTTCGATTAGTTTTGATCATCTACAGTTTTAGGTGCTAACAAATTGGTGACTCTACTGGGGATAACAATAACAAAGGAATCTCTGGTTAAATCACAAATTATCAATATCTTACTAACTAGACAAGTTTGGCCCATCTGAGTCACTAACAAAATTGGTGACTCTACTGGGGAAGAAATAAAGGACAACAAGTTTAAGATGTTATTTCCTTACTTTGTTGAATCATCCCAGAGTCTGGTTAAGTGATCATAGAGTCTATTATTTTCAAAAAAATGTTATATCTTCTCACCAAGTGTGAGTGGCGACTCTGAGTTCTCTGTTTGATCAGTAGTCTCTAATAAACAATGTGTATAGGCCTAGTGAGGTTTTGTGTTGATTGGACCTGATGGAGCTAAAAAAAGAGCTCTAGATTTGCCCTGCTTCCCAGTCAACAAGTTAAGTTTCAACTGTAGTTCCCAGGTATTTTGATTTTCATGTGCTTAATTTTTTATGAAAATTAAGTGTAAAGAAATATTTCCCTATCAAGTGTTCAACACTAGTGTAAAGGGATGAGTATAAGTGGGTAGTTCCTTATGGAGGAATACAGGCCCTTTTGTTTTGATGGCATTGAAGGTGCCCCTAATGAGCTTTCTATTGAGGATGGGGAAGGCTTGCCAAGATTCATGACTGATGGATCATTTTTAGAAAGCCAACATGTATATGAACTCATGGGTCTTTTTGGTGAAATGGATGTTGAGCATGAAGATGTTGTCATGAGGTTGCTTGTGCAGTCTCTTTCACATAGTGCAAGGGATTGGTTCTTATCCCTACCTTCATGTTCGATCCCTTCTTGGGATGTATTGAGAGCAACATTTATAGATTATTTTGATGAAAGAGTCAGTGTGGATCAGTGTGAAGAAAAAGCTGAAAATCAGTGCCAAGACATTAGTGTCTCTGTTGATCCCATCATGAGTGATTCTGATTATGAAAATCTGCTTATCAAGATTGCTACTCTCAAGAAGAAGCTTGCAGAGAAAAGTGTTGAGATCTGGCAGTTAGAGGAGGAAAAGAGATTGTGGGCACTGGCGGTTCTTTATGTTAATCATGAAGAGGCCAGTGATTATGATGTTGATTCTCATCATGCAGAGAGTGTTGATTATGATGCTGACTTTGAGGTCAATGCATATGAGGATGCTGAAGATGAATCTGAAGTTGATAATATTTCCAATCTGTCTATAGATTTTTCTTCTTATCAGCATGAGAAGGCTTCCTTCTTGTCCCAGTTTGAGGATGTTTTGTGTGAAGGGAAAGAAATTGAATATGATGTAGATGATGATTCCTATAGTGTTTTCTTCACACAAGATGATTTGAGGCTAGAGATGTTGATTCTTGTTTTTGACAGGGATGATATTTGTAGCACTAGGGGTGAGGCCAATGAAGATGATAGTAAGGTCCAAAGTCCATTGAGAAGTGAAAGGATCTCAACACTCTTGGCTGATGAATTCCAAAGCTATGCACCCGATATGGATTTTGATTTGCAACTCCCCTTTGATATATCCTTTGACAATGATAATGAGGTGGGTGTTCAAAGTGATGAAGAGTATGATCCATGTTTACCAGAGTTCCCCTCATGTAGTGACTCTGCAAAGGAAGAGGTTGAAGACCATGATAGTGTGTTGTCCTGTTATGAAGATTGCAATGATGAACAAGTCTCTAGTTTGGTTTCTTTTCCTTCTTTTGCCAAATATGATAGTGAAGGTGATAGTATTGAGGACTTTGTCTTCAATGATTGGAATAGTAAATCTTTTGATAAAAATGATGATGCAAATCAGTTGTCCCACTGTCAAAATACTTGTGAAAGAGACCTTCTCTTGGTTCAAGATCTAGTTCATGAAGACATCATGGAGGAACCAAGTTGCTCAATGGCTGAAGCAATGCATGAAGGTAAATATGAGGATCCAAGTCCTTCTCAGCTAAGTAATTTTGTAGTAATGCATGATAATCATTATGTTCTATTTTCTGATGCATTACTAGATCAGTCTTATATTTCCAGTTCACAACAAGAGATGGATGATGTTCCATACTTTTTGGAGTATGAACATGATAATGGATATGACTAGAAAAACATGGGCAAATTCAACTATAGCTTTATTTTTTAGCCCATTAGTATTCACATATGTTGGCAGCAAGATGATCATGACACTTTTAGGTGGTAGGTTACATATGTGGATGAAAATCAAACCTTTGACTTAGGAGGGTTTTGATTTTCCTTTGGTGGCCCGGGGCCACCAAGTGAGGTTTTTGTTCTTGTAGATTTTGTACATATTTTCCTTTCAGTTGTGTGTTTCCCTTCCTGTTTCCCTGGTTCTTTTCCAGTTTTTGAGAGGGTTCCCTATCAAGTTTTGTCCAGTTGGTGGTCTTCTTCCTCCATAAATTCTAAGCTCTATATATGCTTGAAAGAGGCATACATCCCTAATAAGAGCCACTGTTAGTCCATTTTCCTGAAAAATGCAAGATCCTAGGAAAATGGTCTATTCCTACAAAAATTTTGTGAAGTTGTCATGTTTGCCTGCAAGCTTGTTTTGACCTATGAAGAAGATCTATCATGTTTCATGAATTGCACCCTTAGCCTGGCATAGTTTATACTATGTCCAAGCTCCATTTCAGATCAAATGTGCTCAAGTGTAAAGGTAAAGACCACAGAGATATACTAGTTTTAAGGTCTGAGAAATAGGGTTTATCCATGTCCAGGGTTTCAAATTTGGTCTAAGTCTAGAAAAACCCTATCCTTTTCTATTTCTCCATTACCTTTTTTCGGGCCACTCAAATCCTTTTTATGCACATGCTTTATTTCCTTGCCCGAACGGTCTAGTCTTCTATTGAGCAATTATGCGATTGAGTGTTCGTGTATTCTCGAAGTCTTGGCGGTTAATGGCTTAACATCTAGCAACCTAGCGAATGGTTAACTTTTCCTTCAGTCACTGATTCTCTGGATGAAACAGCCAAGGCACTATGCATTCAGAGATTAAGCGAGGATCGTCGATGTTTATCTTGATCAACGGCTGGCACATGTTCTCGAGATGGAATCAGGGTTAAGGCATCCAGTGATCCAGTGAACACTACATTCACGTGTTCTCCGAATATAACCCTGGTCAAGATAAAGATTCAGCGATCATGACTTTTCTTCAGTCACGTGATCCCATGATCTAGGTTGAGTTAAGACAAGGTTTTGAGTGGCAAATGAGAACCGTTGATGCAGATTTGATCGGCGGCCAGTGCTAGTTCTCCAGATTAAACTCAGAGTAAGGAAAAGACTCAATGATCACGGGAATGCATTTGTTCATGTGATCTCTAGACATGACCAAGGTTAAGATAAACTTCTAGCAATCAGGTGAAGTCTTTAGTCATGTGATTGCCAGATAGAAGATGAGTTAAAGGTAAAGACCTGGAGATTAGATATGGGTCATAGATGATAGTAGATCGGGCGGTGGTCGTGTGTTCACTTGATGGAACCCAAGGTCAAAGAAATTTTCAGTGATCACACGAATGCTTTATTCGTGTGATCTCCAAATAAGATCTTGATTAAGTAAAAGGTTTTGAGATCTAGCGACTGCCTCAGTCGCATGTTCTCGTGATAAAGGATGATTTAAGTAAAAGACTTGGAGACTCAACGTGGACCACTGATAAGCACAAGATCTAACGGTGATTTCTTGTTCTCCAAATGATACCCAGGGTTAAGGATATGTTCAACGATCAAGCTAATACAGTGTTCGCATGATCGCCTGATCAAACCAAGGTTAACTAAATTGATCAGCGACTTGGAGATTGCCTTCAATTGTGAGATCTCTAGATCCAGTGTGGTTAAGACTTGTCGTGGTTAAAAGATGAAGACAGTGGGTATGTTTTCCAAGTCATGCTGAGGTGCTCAATTCTAATTGGTTGCCAGGAAAGGATGATGGGGCCGAATAATTTAAAAGGCTCAGTTGACTATTGCCAGATTTTGAAGACCATCCGATGTGTCGGGAAAGACCAAGATCAATGGTTGTGTTTTAAACCTGATTGACTAACCGTTATTTTTTAAATTTTAAATCTTTTTCTAGGGTTTTGCTAGGGTTTTGGGTCGGTGAACCAAAAGTGACAAGGTTGAGTCAGTTTTATTTTCCAAGGATGGTTGCAGGTGAAGAATTGGTGAACAAGATATCAGGTAGTCACTTGAATCAGAGTTGTTTGCTTGAAATGCCATACTAGTTAAATACAAAGGATTGATACTTTGAGAAAGCTGGCCAAGGGTATTGTTTGTTCAACAGGAAGAAGTTGATTGGGACATTTCAGTAACACCTGGCAGAATTAGAACTATTTTTAAAAACTGTTGTAGAAGACTTGGCGCTCAATTTAACCTACACTTTTGAAGATTGCAACTAAATGCAATCTCTGAACGCTTTGTGTCCTTTGTCTCATATAGGTAATCTTTGATATTGTCAAAGCCATCCCAAGCTTGTTGCATCCTTTTCTCAAGGATTCCAAGATGGCTTTTTCTATATATAGTGAGTTCTAGGAATTCTGAGGTGGTGGTGAATTATTCAGTGTAATAGGATTTTTTGCATTAGTATTTTTATTCTAAGGAATCTTAGATTTCGAATGTATTGATACATAAGATTGGTTAATGAAAATATATTGAAATTCCTTGTCTATGTTTTGGTGTCTTCATGTATGGATTTGATTTCTTTGTGCATTTAATTTGTAAGGTAGTTTTAAAAGCATCATTCTACAAGGTAGATAGTGGGGATGAATCTAAAGTTTCTTTCAAGGGAAGGGTCATTCTTGAGTGCAGTCTCAGAGATTTCAATATTTGTGCATGGATATGATGATATAGTGTATACATGAGAGGGTAATTTGTAAGGCATCTTATCTAGTTTTGGGGTTATTTGAATTACAAAGTTTTCTGTAGATGTATGTTTGTTGACTCTGATTGATGCAGTCAAGGATGGTGGATCCAATTAAGGATAGTCCAACCTTGCAGCCAACTAGCAACACAGTAGAATAACACAACAAGATATGCTCAAATCATATTTTCATTAATAAGCCTGGCTGTAAGGCCTTCCAGACTATGACCAATTACAATCAAGAAACAGTTCTGCAAGATCAACAAAGATCCAATCCTAGTCCCAGCTAGTATAATTTTGAAAATAATCAATGACTGATGGAAACCCTAAGGTAGATTTGAACTTGAGCTCGCAAGCCTCCAAGAAATCTCCTTGTCTCCAAGAAGACAACCCTTAGCTCTGCTATTACAAACCATCAGAAATCAATCTGATCTTCAAGATCTCGCAAGATCCAAGTCTCACTTCCAAAATTGATATCCCTCCCCTCTCCTAAACAACTACCCCAAACACTCCTTAAATAGTAATCTTCAGCCACAAGTTGGTTGGAAGAAACAATTAACTTCTACAAATAAATATTAAATGCAATACAAGTCGGCTCTAAATTAGCCTTACAATTATTTAATTCTCCATGTCAGCCTCTAGATCTATGTAGGAGAATGCAACAATAGCTACCAATAATAAATGCACCAAGTCAGCCAACCAAATCACCAAGAACTCTAGTCGGTAAACCAGAACTACCGAGCACCAGAGAAATAACCGAGCACCAGTGAAACAACCAAGCAAGCCAAGCATCATCGAGCAAGCATGTCGACTGAGCACCACAGGCATCATTGAGCACGAGTTCCACCCAGCACAAGAGGTTTCACCGAGTTCCTTAAGCGACTGAGCTTCCTTCAATAATCGAGACCATCGGTTAAAGCTGCAATCGAGTAACACAGAACCAAAATAACACACCTCCATGCATATTCACCGAGTACTCTAGAATGCCCCTGCATCAGACACCCTAGGTTTGAAAAGATGTTCTCATATGCGGGAAGAACATCTTCTGAGATTCAACACATAAACCCCAAACTGGTTCTTCACATACAAGTCCTCCAACTTTTAAGCTTGCATACTCATCCACTTATGTTTCCTTTGTCTTTTCAAGTCTTTCCTTGATGACACACAGGTTTGTTCTCCAAACTAATCATCCATACCTTCAAGATGTGCCAACTCAACTCAGCTACCAATACTCAGGCTTCTCTTACTGAGTGTTGTATCCAACAAAGGCATCAGGGAAAAATTCTTGTCATCTTTCTCAACAGTAAACACATTCTTTACACAATCATACATAGCTCTGCAATCATATTGCCAAAGTCTACCAAGCAATATATGACAACTATTCATCTCCACAACACCACACAACACAAGATCCTTATACTGGCCAATCTGAATATCAACAAATCATTGTTGCCTCACTTCCAGAGCATGATCATCTTGTAACCAGCCAATCCTATAAGGATAAGGATGCTTCATTCTATTCAAACCAAGTTCCTGAACCATGTCCTCAGCATCAAGGTTATCATTACTACCACTATCAGCATTAACATCACAAATTTTACCTCCAAAGTTGCATCGAGTCCTGAACAAGTTACTCCTCTGACAAGGTTCCACCTTCGTACCAAGCAATGTTCTTCGAACCAACAAGTTCTCATATTTAGGTTCATTCTCAACATTTTCATTCACCACAGCAGTCCGTCAGTCACAAAAAAATTTATGTGTACACTCAAAAGAACGGTGTCCTTCTTCACCATAGTTATAACAAGTACCCTTAAAGATAACTCTACCTATCTTCTTCTTCAATTCCATAGGTTTCGGTTCATCTTCTGCAATCGGTTTATCCTTCATTGAGTGATCGATCTTTTCCTTCCCTCAGGGATTACTATGTTGCCTCCTTTTTAACTTATCTTCTTCCTTCAGAGCATACTGATAAGCATCTCCAATAGAATCAATCTTCAGCATACCAAGCTCATCCTGAATATTGAATCTCAAACCATTCACATATTGAGCTACCTTTTCCTTACCAAGTTCTTTGTGTTTAGACCAAATAGTAAGTTTGTAGAACTCCTCGGTATAATCCTCAACAATCAAATCTTTCTGCTTCAAATTCTGCAACTTCTTAAACAAGTCAAGCTCATAGTCAGCAGGTATGAACTTAGCTTTCAATTTAGTCACCATCAACCTCCACCGATTGATCTTCATTTCACCTTCATCTTTTTTAGCTCTTTGTAATTATTTCCACCAAAGAGCAGCATGTCCTTTCAACTTAGTCTATGCCAATCTCACTCGAAGAGGATCTTCAATTTCTTCAAGTTCAAAGAAGTCTTATAATTCACCAATCCAATCAATCAGATTCTCAAGTTTCAAAGTACCAAAGAAAGTAGAAACTCCCATTTGGTAACTAGTACTTAACCAAGCTCCAGATCTATGTAATTGACCAATTCTATTTTCACAAGATCTATCTCTCCGGCCATCACCACTAGATCCAACAGCTTCAAATTCTTCAGCAGCTTCCTCATAACCATCTTCAATACCAACAATTTGAGGTATACCAGTCATAGCCCTCATGATCTCAGCAATCATGTCATTCTTCATCATCTCCATCTCAGATCTAAAATTGGATTTCACCTTCTCTATAATCTTCGATTCCACAACATCACAGAGATTTGCAATCGCTCTAGGGTCCAATATTCTTGAAGGCATCCTAAAAGATAAGAAAAGCCAAAGAAACAAAACCCTACACTGACCACCTTGTGACAACCTCCAGGTTGTATTTAAGTTAGATCATCCTGCCACCTTGCATGAACAACTAGGTCAAGATTCCACAAGTTCAGTGCCACAAATCTGCAACTCAGATCATACGATCTCTTCGCCAACAAGGTCAACTTTGCAAGATCAACCTTCGCTCTGATACCACCTGATGCAGTCAAGAATGGTGGATCCAATTAAGGATAGTCCAACCTTGCAGCCAACTACCAACACAGTGGAATAACACAACAAGATAGGCTCAAATCATATTTTCATTAACATGCTCGGTTGTAAGGCCTTACAAGTTATGGCCAATTACAATCAAGAAATAGTTCTGCAAGATCAACAAAGATCCAATCCCAGCCCTAGCTAGTCCAATTCTGTAAAAAATTAGCAACAGATGGAAACCCTAAGGTGGATCTGAACTTGGGCTCGCAAGCCTCCAAGCAATCTCCTTGTCTCCAAGTAAACAACCCCTAGCTCTACTATTACAAACCATCAGAAATCAATCTGATCTTCAAGATCTTCCAAGTTCCAAGTCTCACTTCCAAAATTGATGTCCCTCCCCTCTCCTAAACAACTACCCCAAACATTCCTTAAATACTAATCTTCAGCCACAAGTCAGCTGGAAGAAATAATTAACTCCTACAAACAAATATTAAATGCAATACAAGTCGGCTCTCAAATAGCCTTACAATTATTTAATTCTCTATGTTGGCCTCTAGATCTACATAGGAGAATGCAACAACAGCTACCAACAATAAATACACCAAGTTGGCCAACCAAATCGCCAAGAACTCCAGTCGGTAAACCAGAGCTACCGAGCGCCAGCGAAACAACTGAGCAAGCCAAGCATCACCGAGCAAGCATGTCGATCAAGCACCACAGGCATCGCTAAGCACGAGTTCCACCAAGCACAAGAGGTTTCACCGAATTCCTTAAGCGGTCGAGCTTCCTTCAATAACTGAGACCATCGGTCAAAGATGCAACTGAGTAACATAAAACCAAAATAACACACCTCCATGTAGATTCATCGAGTACCCTATAATGCCTTGCATCACTGATGCCCTAGGATTTGGCACTGGTAATTGCTTAGGTTGCACTGTTTCACCATCAAACTAAAATGAATAATGATTTACTTTAAAGTTTTGCTATAAGTTATATGTTTACATATGTATCAAGCATACAGATAACACTTGTGATATTTGAAGAATTAAATCTGATAGGCAATACCCACCTATAGTTTAGAGCTCAAAGTGAAGAAGGATTTGAAATCCTTAATACCTTAGTGTTTATTACTGATAAATGCATTTATTGGGACTCCAAGAGTTAAGAATCAGAGTTTTTCTAATTAGTTTTGATCATCTACAGTTTTAGGTGATAACAAATCCTTCTCCCTTTAGAATAGATTTGTCCCTAGTTTGATATTGTGGTGTTTGTTAAACTTGGACACTTTTCGGAGTTAGGACGAAAGCTTTAAGTATTTGCAAATTGTATTGTGGGGTTTTATTATGCAATATATACAAATGCTGGTAAAGGCAATATTTACAAAGATGACGACTAGGTATGAGACTGACTTGGACTTTCAATGGCCCATGTTTACCAAGTTTTCACTGATTGAATTGATTTTCTCTTTTTCTCTTTTTTCAAGTTTTAATCTTTTTTTTCTACCAAGGTGCCTATTTGCTAGGTTTTCACAAAGGCACTTTTTCTCTCTTTTTTTTATTTTTTTGTATTTTCTCTTTTTCAATTATTATTTTCATATCATCAAGGCGCCTATTTTCTAGGTTCTCACCAAGACAACATCTTTTTGAGGATCATTTATGAATATTTTTGAATTTCTTCATGCTCAATTTTCCACTATTTTTTATCTTTTCAGCATTTCCAATTTTTTTCCTTCTTTTCTATTTTTCAATATTTTTGGATTTTTTAAAATCTCTTTTGACTATGTACAATAAATAGATGCTTCCTCATCTGATTTTCTGATACTCTTTTTCTCTATACCCTTTCATCTGCTTTATGTGTAGAATCTTTTCAGGTGCATACTATTGATAGGTTCTTGCAAGTCTTCTCCCTCACAATTAGCTAGTTTATAAGTGCATGTTCCAAAAGAAGAAGTGATCACAAAAGGTCCTAACCAGTTTGATTCTCATTTCCCTTTCTTCTCTTTTTTTGCTTGATTTTTAGGGTTCTCTTGCAAGACTAGATCACCTATTTGGAATGTCTTTGGTTTGATGTGCTTGTTGTAGTTCTTTGACATTCGATTCTGATACACTTTTAAATGGTCAAAAGCTTGTTGTTGTCTTTCATCTAATAGCTCCAATTCTTGCAATCTAGCACCCCTATAGTTTATTCACTTAGTAATGCATGCAATGAGATTCTTAAAGATGGGATTTCTACCTCCAAAGGTAAAGCTACTTCAGCTGCATAAACTAAGGAGAATGGTGTAGCTCCTATTGGCATTCTGATACTTGTCCTATAAGCCCAGAGTAGGGTTTATTTGAATATTTTGTTTGTAGCCTCTGCTTGTCCATTTCCTTGCAGGTAATATATTGAAGATGAATGATGTACCACATGGAATTTTGCACATAATTATTTCAAGTCATTTGTCTTGAAATGTTTTGCATTATCAGTTATGATGGCTTGAGGTACACCATACCTACAAATTATGTGCTTTAATATTAACATGGAAATTTTCTTTCTTATGGCAGTGGATAATGGCACAGCTTCTACCCATTTGGTAAAATATTTTGTTGCTGAAATGATGAACTTATGACCATTTGATGATGGTGGATTGTTCATCCCTATTAAGTCCAACCCTCATTGATAAAAGGGCCAAGGTGTAGTCAGTAGATGCAATTCTTGAGTTGGCACATGAATTAGGTTCCAATGGTATTGGCATTTCTGACAAGTCTTCGCAAAGTGACAACATCTTTCTCCATAGTAGGCCAATAATATCCTATCCTAAGAATTTTCTTTGCTAGGGTTAAACCATTCAAATGTGACCCATAAATTCCTTCGTGGATTTTTTGTAAGGCTAAAGTTGATTCCTCCTTCTCTAAACACCTTAAAAGTATTCCGTCTAGACTTTTACTATACAATGTGTTGGATACAAGGGTGTAACAAGAGGCTTGTCTTATGAAACTTTTTTTTTTTGGTTTCAAGTTTGGTCCATGGGTAAAGTTTGGTCTTTTAGGTATGTATAAATGGATCTATACCAAGGTGATTCATCTCCCACAAATATGCAAATGGTGTGGGGATGGGAAAGGTCAAATGCGGGTTGTCCTACTTCTTCTACCAAGAATTCATATCTGGCACTTTGATCCAACATTTGGAGGAGTGAAGCTAATGTGGCCATAGAATATATTGCTTTGTTCTTATCTCTTGGCACTTGTTCAAATGTTATCAATGTGAAGTACTTATTGAGATCTTCTATCATATTTTTGTAGGGTATCAACTTATCATCCTTGGTTTGATACTCATCATTTATCTGATTAATGACTAATTGAGAATCTCCAAATATCTGCAATTATGTCACCTTCCATTCTAATGCTAATTTGATGCCGATGACTAGTGCCCCATATTCAGCTATATTGTTTGTACATAGAAATAGTAGCTTGTATGATTTAGGGATCGTCAATCCTTGAGGAGTAATTAGTAATATTCCTGCACTTGATCTGTGTTGGGTATAAGAGATATCAAAGTATAGCTTCCATGTCTTTGCTTCAACAGTGATTATCTCTGAATTTGGAAACTCTACTTGAATAGGATGTTCATCTTGTAATGGTGACTCTTCTAGTTGGTCTACTATTACTTGGCCTTTGATTGCCTTTCTATCCACATATTCAATATCAAACTCACTTAGAACCATGACCCATTTGGCCAATCTTCTTGTGAGGGTTGTTTTGCTTAAAAGATATTTCAATGGATCAATTTTTGCTATAAGTCTAATTTTATGAGATAGCATATAATGTCATAGTTTTGGGGAAGCAAAAAATACTGCCAAACATGCTCTTTCTATAAATGTGTAACTCAGCTCATATTTTACCAATGTTCTGCTTATGTAGTAGATGGCTTTTTCTTTTCCATTTTCATCCTCTTGAGCCAAGAGTGCTCCTAAAGCATGTTTTGTTGCTGAAATGTACAAAATCAATGGCTTTCCTCTTATTGGTGGCATTAAAGTAGGTGGATTCATCATATACTTTTTAAGTAATGTGAATGCTTCTTCACACTTTTCATCCCATCTAAATATTGTCCTTGTGAAGGAGTTGAGTAAAAGAGTTGCATTTATCCGCCAGTTGTGATATAAACCTCCTGATTGACTAGATTCTGCCTTGAAGTGATCTCATTTGGCTTACATTTCGAGGTGCCCCCATTTCCATTATTTCTTTTACTTTTGCGGGGTCTACATCTATTCCTTTGGTTGAAACTATGTATCCTAACAATTTTCTTGATTGGACACCAAATGCACATTTCTTAGGATTGAGTCTTACTTTGAACTGCTCCAACCTTGTGAATATTTTTTGTAGAATAGGTAGATGTTCTTCCCTTGAATGGGATTTTTCAATTATTTCATCTACATAGTCCTCTAGGAATTTATGCATCATATCGTGAAATATTGTAGTCATGGCTCGTTGATATGTTGCTCTGACATTTTTGAGACCAAAGGGCATAACATTCCAACAAAATGTCCCCCACGCTCATGTGAATGTTATTTTATCTTGATCCTCAGGTGCTATTTTAATTTGATTATAACCACTAAATCCATCCATGAGTGAGAACATGCAGTGACCCGTTGTCAAATCTACTATGGAATCTATGCTCGGTAATGGAAAATCATCTTTCGAACATGCGAGGTTGAGATCTCTGAAGTACGTACAAATTATGATATACTTGTTTGGTTTTGAAATAGGCACAATGTTTGATAACCATTCACCATAGTCGATGGCTCTTATGAACCCCACTTTCAATAATTTTTCCAACTCCATTTTGACAAGGAGTGCTATGTGTGGGTGCATTTTCCTCAATTTTTGTTTGACTGGTCTGACTCCTTTGATGTTTAAATGATGCATTATCAGATTAGGATCTAGTCCTGACATATCATCATATGACCATGCAAAATTTATTTGTCTTTCCTCGAAAAATTTTACGAAATCTTATTTTTCTTTACTTGACAACGATGTTGCTAGGTGTATAAACTTTGGTTCTGATTCTGACCCAATGTTGACTTTCTCTATCAGTTTGATCAAAATAGGTGACCTTTCCTCATAGTGTTTAGATAAAGTATCCAACCTCTCTTCCTTAGGTGTCTCTATTGGTTTTTCACCTTCAGAAACACTCTTTATTTCTTTCTCTTTTTTATCTAATGCTACCACAATGTGGTTTTCAACATTAGATTCTTTCGATTTTATTTTGTTTTTGTTTTTTGTACTTTTATCTGAACTGGGATATTGAATACTTCCCTTTGTCACTTCTTCTTGATATTCAATGGTAGAATAAGGTTCAACTGCATTAAGGTATTGGGACACTATTTTATCATTCAAAAATGTGGGAAGGATAGTAGGTTCGATGGAATCCCATTCAATGAGCTCTGGATAGATAAGGGATAAGGGATCAATATTTCAGTTTGGCTTGGCAGGGTTTAAGGACATGACCTCATTGGAAGGTTCGAACATTGTATCACTCAAATCTATAACTTGTGCCTCTTCTAGGTGCTCTAGAGAACTAAGGTCAAAATATTCCTCACTTGAATCTTCTTGAGTTTCTAATGGGTAAAAATCTCTTAGATTAAACCTAGGGTTAGATTCTCCTATAGTACGTATCCATGATGGAACATAAGGCTCTCCTATCCATTGATTTTCTTCAGTTTCGTGACTTGGGATATTTTATAGGACCTCTTGGCTAGAACTTGAAGCTTGATTCCGATTTGATCCTAAAGCTTGTTCTTTTTCTTTGTTGGGAGCATAAGTGTGAATTACATCCACCTCTTTATCTTGGCAAGACTCACTTGGCAATGAGTCACACTCCCAATTGTTTGAATCTTCATCACTTTGGGAACCTAGTTGCAAGATTTGATCATAAACCCTATGGTGTTTCTTTTGAGTGTATCCTTGTTCAAGATACCCCAATCCAGTTTTCTCTTTACTATCCCTCCAAGACATCTCGATGGGTTCAATTAATCCTTCATTTCTTGTTCCCAAAGCTCTTTTTCCTCTATATCCCATTTTCTTCATTATTTGGAAACCTTTGCCATATTGATGAGTGGGAATGCTTATGTTTTGAATTCATTTTTCATGGGCACTTGACTCCTCATCTTTGTATAGACATTTTAAGATTTCATTATCCTCTTCATACATAGATGAAGAAGTACTAGCCCTTACAAAGTGGTCGTTGTATTTATGGGGTGTATGTAGACTAGAGGGTTTTCCTTGGGACTTGGGAGATAAAGATAGATCCATCATATATAAAGAGTATTCACCCACACCCTTTTGCTTGATTTGGCATTGCTTCTGAAAATTCTTCATCATGTTATCCATCTTTTGATAATGGGCTTCCTTGATGTAGATTTGAATGGGTTTTTCTTGATCTTCTTTTGCTTCATGGGTATTTTCCTCACTAACTTTCTCATTTCCCTTAGTCGATGTGGCTAAGTTAGTGGGGATTTGGTGATTCTCAACAACACTATCTTCTTCCTTTGATTTTTCTTTGCCTTTTATGGATGGGAGATCCTTTGAATTTTGTCCTTGTTCTATCCTGATCGATATAGATCCTTTGACATTATGTGGGATCAAAGAGTCATTTATGGGTTTCATATTATTTCAATATTGAAAAAGATTCTAATCTCCACTTACCATGACCTCTTGTCCCATGTATAGAAATTTTAGGCATTGATGATATGTCGAAGGTACTACCTACATTTCATGGATCCATGGCCTTCCTAATAAGATGTTGTAGGCCAATTTCAGATCTAGGACTTGGCAAATGGTCTCTTTTTGCATTGGACCAACTCTAATGGGGAGTACTATTATACCTTTAGAGGATCTTTCTTCATCATCGTAATCTTTAATGGTTATTTTCTTCTTTGGGTCAATAGCTTCCTTGGAAAATCCTAAAGCTTTAACCAAGTTTAAGGTATAGATATTTAGGTCATCTCCCCCACCAATGAGGACTCTCTTAACCCTATGCTTGTGGATTAACACCTCAATATGTAATGGAAAGTTTTGTGGGTGATTCAAGGATGTATCATCTTGGTCAGAGAAGGATAGACAATGGGGTGCAACAAGGTGTCCTAGCATATTTTGAAACTTGTCCGCATCCAAATTCAAAAGTACGTTGGTCTCAACAAGGGCTTTTTCCAAAATCTCCTTGTGAGTAGGTGAAAGCTTAGGCAACTCTAAGATAGAAATGTGGGCAGGGGTTCTTTGTAGTTGGTCCACCAAATTGTATTGTTTTGAAGAAGGATATGTTTGATTAGGTAGGCTAATTCCAGGAGCACTTCCTGATAGAGTGATTTTTTATGCTTTCCCCCTAGTCAGAACATTAGATGTTGCCTCCTTTTGTTTTTATTTCACCACAATCACATTTATTATGTTTTCATCACCACTTAAGGTATTTATGGTGTTGTCATAAGTATGGGGAAAATTCACTTTTTCATCACCCCTTTTATTATTGTGATTGGTATTTGATGATGCCCCCTTTTCGTGATTTAAGAAATGTTTCTTGAAAGTCATGTGATCCTCATTATTTTGAGGTCCTTCTACCTTTATGGTTCCATCATCGATTAGGTCTTGGACTAGATGTTTCAATTTCATACATTTGTTTGTCTTATGTCCTTTGTTACAGTGATATTCGCAATGATCAGAGTCATTCCACCACATTGGCTTGACTTGTGGTTCATATGGCCTTGATTCGGGTAGAACAATAATTCTGTTGGCCATGAGAGTTCTCAACGCATTTTCCAAAGGTTCACCTAGAAATGAATTTCCTTTTTTGATATGTGGAAAAGAAAGGTTTAGGCTTATTAATATTCGAATTGTTAAAAGGACTTTTTTTGGTGTTGTTATTGTTGTTGTTGTTGTTGTTATTGTTAGTGTTGTTGTTGTTATTGTTATTGTAAGGAGCTTTGGTCATTTGATTAGCATTATATGTTGGGTTTGACCCGCTTGATAAATTAAAGCGAGTAGCCTTCAAGTTGTGTGCTTCCACAACTCCATCATTCACAAGATTCTTATTGGTGTTTTTCAACCATAATCTTGGTTTATCATTTTGATTGTTGGCTCCTTTATTATTATTATTATTATTGGTTAAGTTATTGTTGGTATTGGTGTTGGTATAGGTCTTGTTATCTTTGAATAGTTTAATTTCTCCTATTTTGACCAACACTTCTTCAATTTTTATCCCATTTTCAATGATCTATTAAAATGTAGGGGGACACTGAAGTTGGATTCTATAGTTCATCTCCATAGTTATGTTTTTCATAAATATTTCTATCTTTTCTTTCTTGAGTATGCTTCATGGATATTGTGCAAAGACCGTTCTCCATCTTTGGAGAAACCCTAGAAAAGACTCACCATCTCGTTGTTTAGTATCACATAAGTTGAGCATGGTGATTTCATGCTCTATGTTATAAGAATAATGAGTCACGAATTTTGAAGCTAATTCTTCAAATATTTTAATCCCTTGTGGAAGTTTGGAGAACCATTCCATGGCTTCGCCTCCTAAACTCCTCGAAAATAGCCTCATTAAATAGGTAGTGTCGTGCATGAATTCTATACTTAGAGCACAAAATTCTCTAAGATGGTCTTGTGGGTCTCATTTACCCATATATTTATCATATTTAGGGAAGACCACATTAAGCGGGAAATGTGTCATAACCAAGCTCCTATCGAATGGAAATGGGCATAAAGCCTCGATGGAAAAGGGCTTAGGTTCGGTCTCTTTCTTCATTGCATCGATTTGTGCTTGAAATATTTTTAATTGTTTATTCATAGCACCTATAGGATTATCTTCTTCCTCATTTTTATTAAGTGTTGCGATGTCATAGTTGTGAGGAAGTTTTACCCTTGATTGGTTTTCTTGGTTAGTGTCTCATTGATTTGTTGCTCCTTTCTCTTCATTGTTTCCCCCACGAAGATAGTCGTAAAATGGTCCATTTTGATCCATTGGATTGACTCTTTCTTCGAATAAGTTTGGGAGACTATCCTCTTGGTCATGAGTTTCAATGAAAGGAGTTTGAAATTCAAATTTGGGGATCTCTCTTGATATGCAAGTGTCATCTTCTTGTAAAGATAGTTTTAGTTTGTGAGATCATGTGAAAACTGACATCAACAAAGGTTTGATTCAAAATCATTTTCCCCCAAACTTGGTGATTGTTCTTTTTATGAAGATATTAAAAGTATAAGATGACTTTTCAAAATGGATGTTTCTCACTTGTTCTATGTATCTTCAAATAAAGCAACCACAAATACACTTGTTCTTTTTAACCCTCTACACACAATGTTTGAAATGTTTGAACGTTATCACGGGTTTTTCACAATAAATAACTTCAAGCAATCTACCTAGTTGTCAAATTGGTTCGTAAGCATGGCTTTACAAGGTAGGATTTTTAAGTTAACAAGGTATTTATTAAAGATTCCGTTCAAAATGGATATCAAGTTTCATCCCCCAAAAATTAAGGGGCTTCCCACCACTGATATGTCGGAGTTTTGCACAATCCCAAAGGACTACTCAAGGAAGTTCAAAACTTAATATCCTTTTGTCATACACCCCATTAAGGATGAATGTGTTTCTTTTTATAGTGGATCGGATTATTGTGGCAAAGGCAATTGTATCCCACTTTGGGTTGTCCCTCTCACCGGCCTCGTTAAGGAAAATCTCGAGAGGCAAGCCCACTAAAGATTTAACATGTTCATTTTTAAAGCGAATAAATGGAATTAAGAGATAGGTTTAGGAGTTTGATTCACCAAAAGGTGAAGAGCATATCACTACTATTCTGGTCTCCCAAGCATAATTAACAAGGTTCAATTATCCAAACCCTTTAACTAATAGGAATCAAGCATTTCTACTCTCCTCCACAAACAAGGAGTTTTTTTATTTAAGTGCTTGATTTATTCCTTAGTTTTTATCTTAATCAAGGAATTTGATAGTTTGGGCATTTTGATTCACTTAAAAAGTGAAGAGCATAGGCCTAGTATCAAATTCCTCAAACAATAATAAGTTTTTTTAATTACTATATTTGAGAAAAAACAAGGCCACAATTTAAGAAAAAATTGACCAAGTTTAAGGCTTACCTTGTTTCAAAGCTAGCTAAGGCTAGGGGTATTTTTAATGAAGATTTTCATGTTTTTAGCTCACCTAGTGGTGATCGTTCCATCTCCTTTGCCTCATATCCGAAATAGTTAGTCAACACAACCAAGAAAAATGAAGAAAACCAACAAAAAATAAGAATTATAAGCCTTATTTTTTAAATTTTACTAAAAATTGATCAAGGCATATAAATCTAATTTAAGGATACAAACTTTGATTTATAAGCTTCTACAACTTGTAAATAATGTTCATAATTCTTACCTTTTTGTTGGGAACCCTCCAAAACGTGTTTGATGTGTGCTATATTCTCATTTTTAATCCTTTTTACCAAGGCTTTATCTTTGATGTTACTTCTTCTCTTTGGATTTTTTATCTTTTTATGACCTGCCATAATAAAACCACAGGAAATTCATTTTCGGACTGTCAGATTTTGCAAATTTTAACTTTAATCAGATGCGCAGCAGAATTAATTAAATACGCTGCTAAAATCCTAAAATGTGTAGCAGAACTAATTAAATGCGCAGAAACAAAAATTGAATGCTTTGTTTTAATTAGAAAATGTGCATAAAAGAAGTCTTAAAAGCACTGAAAAATCTTTCAAATGTGCTCTGGAGTCAGGGTGAATGCGCAGAAAGATAGACAAAATAGAAGAAATCATGAATGCACTATTTCCCTGTGCAAAGGCACAACAATTTATCTTGGATGCACAACTTCAAACCTTGAAAGAGCATCATAAATGCTTGGATGTGCAGCAGGAACTCTCAAATGTGCAGCTAAACCTGTAAAACAGAGAACAAAACAAGAAAAATTCTAGAATCTAGCAATTTTTCCAAATTTTAAACAATTGAGGCCTTATGCCCCATAGTGGGCGCCATTTTGTGTACTAGTAAAAGTACCTTCATAGAATTAGCTTGAAAATAAATGAATAAACTAGACTAAATACCACAATTAGTGAGCTATTTAATGCAAATAAAACCAATAAACACCCTATGGATCTCTATTTAAGTATGCTAATGATAAGCTCTCAGCAAGCCTCCATTAGTGATAGCCTTAAAATGAGAAATGAATATGATATTAAGCTAATTAAGTAAATTTCACATTGAAACTATGCTCAAAATAGCCTAAAATTATCTTTCTAGCTCAAAATCTCAAGAGGTTTGATGCAATTCTCAGATTTGTGGATGATTTCTCCTTGATTTATGTCTTGCTTTTATAGATTTTGGCAAGTGTAGGAGGTGGAGTTGAGTTGATCATGGTTGGATTAAGGTTAAGTCCATAGTTCCACCTTTGGGAACAATTTAAATAGATTGTCCTCAAAGCTTGGAACAAAGAGACAAAATGAGTGGTAAAGATGCTCTCCTTTCATGTGTGATTGAGATTTGATTTGAACTTGATCCATGTGAGTCCAATCCTTAATTCTCATTAGTTGAGGCATTTTCCTCCCATGTGGTGAGTGAGGGAGAATAGGGATTTAATAATGGAATTTAATTGATTTGTTTAGCCATGTGTACCCCTTGAATGGGTTAATTTGATTTAAATTGAACTATACAATTAATTAGATTAATTGTACAATTAATTGATTTATCTTGATTTAAATTGATTTATTGGCTTTTAATTTTCAATTAGAATTGGATTTTGGCTTGATTGCAATTAATATTGATTTTGGTTTGATTGCAATTAATACTTTGATTTTGCCTTAGTTGCTCACTTGATTTAGTCCTGGCCATTTTCAGGGGATTACAGGTAAACTACCTTTGAAATGTTTTAATTGCAACCAAATTGACCACATTACATCTAGATGTCCTAATAATGACAAGAACGATAAAAATGACAAAAAGGAGAACCGATACCGAAGGTTTAGAGATTACAAGGACAAAGGAAATAAATCATGCTACTTAACTAAGGAAGGAGTTACTGATGATGAATCTGATGACACAGAAGAAAGTTTTGAAGTTGTCTATGTTGCTATGAATGAATATTCAGAAGAAGAAGAGAGGTATGAAGATGAAAAAGCCCTTATCTCTTATGTTAGCAAAAATGACCCATGGATAATTGATAGTGGGTGTTCACATCATATAACTGGTGATATTGATAAGTTTGAGAACCTAGAAGAGTATGATGGATGATTTGTTAGATTTGGAAATGATGCTCCATGTTTTGTAAAAGGAAAAGGATCCATTATATTGAATGAAAAGATCAGATGTGATGATGCTTATTGGGTTCAAAGACTAAACTACAATTTGTTGAGTGTTGCACAACTGAACAACACTGGCCATCGACTAGAGTTTCAAAATAGAAAAGTGAATATTTATGGTATTGATGGAGTTTTGATTGGAACCGGTGAACAATCAAAAGGTAATTTATTCTATCATGATACTCCTGCAAAGAGTTGCTTATTTGTTAAAGTTGAAGATGTTTGGTTATGGAATAAAAGACTCTGTCGTGTAAATTTTGAAAACATGATTAAAGTGAGCAAAAAGAATAGAGTCAGAGGTCTACTAAAATTAATCAAACCTGATAAAGTGATGTGCAAGGAATGTCAAATGTGTAAGATGACAAAATCAAGTTTCTCAAGAAAGTCTTACTCATCTAATGATATTTTAAAATTAGTTCATACTGACCTTTGTGGTCCTATGAGAATTCAAAGTTATTATGATGATCGGTATTTCATTTTGTTTGTTGATGACTACTCAAGAATGATGTCGGTAATGTTTCTATAAGAGAAGTCTGATGCATTTCAAATGTTCAAGTGGTACAAGGCAAGAGTTCAAAAGGAAACGGGTAAGCAACTGAAATGTTTAAGATCAGATAGAAGAGTTGAATTTATCTCTGATGAATTTACTGTCTTCTGCAATGAAAATAGAATCAAAAGACAAGTATCTGCACCGAGGACTCCACAACAAAATGGTATAGATGAAAGAAAGAACAGATCTATAGTTGATTGTGCTAGAACATTGTTAATTAACAAAAAGGTTGCACAAACATTCTACAGAAAAGTGAGTAGTAATGTTGTCTACACACTCAACCGAGTACAATTGAAGAAAGGTACAAACAAAACACCTTATAAACTCTAGTATGGGCTTACATTGAATGTTAGTTACTTTAAAAAATTTGGAAGTAGGTGTTACATACTGAAAGATGATAGAAATGAAAAGTTTGATTCTAAAAGAGATGAAAGAATATTCCTAGGATACTCCTCAAAGAGTAAAGCTTATAAATGTCTGATTAAGGTTACTAATAAAATTGTGGAAAGTGCAAATGAGAGGATTGATGAATTTGCAGAAAGAAATAAAGAAGATAGCAAAAAGAAACCTAAATATTATCAAAGATTTGTATATATACAAGATGGTATTTCCTGTATAGTTTCTGAGCTGCAACAAGAAGAAACCGAGGAGCAAGTTGAGCCTCCACCAAGAGATGAAAATACTGAAGAACAGTCTACCAAGCCTGTATTAGCAAAATATGTAAAGAGACACCACTCACTGAGAAAAATTATTGGAGACAAGAATGTAGGAGTCGTAACAATAAGTAAGTTGAAAGATAATACATGTTTGATTTCTGAGTTTGAGCCAAGATTAGTCAAGGATACACTTGGAAATGAAGATTGAGTTAATGCAATGAAAGAAGAGATTGATCATATTGAAAAGAATAACACTTGGTCACTAGTATCATGACCTAAGGATAAGAATGTAATTGGTACAAAGTGGATTTTCATATATAAACTCAATGAGAATGGAGATGTGATAAGAAATAAAGCAAGATTGGTCTGCAAAGGGTATGCACAAGAAGAATGTATTGACTATGGTGAGACATTAGCCCCTATTACTAGATTAGAATGTGTAAGAATTTTACTTGTATATGCTGCCTATAAAGGATTCAAAGTTAAGTCTGCATTTTTTAATGAAATTTTTGAAGAAGTTTACATTGAACAACCTGAAGGATTTTTTGAGAATTCTAACAAAAACATAGTATGCAAACTGCACAAGGTACTCTATGTTTTGAAGCAAGCACCCCAAGAATGGTATGAAAAACTACACTCATATTTAATCAAGATTGGATTTCAAAGAACAAGTGACAACAACAATTTGTATTTGAAATGTGATAGTACTGAAAAGATTTTGATTGCTAAAATTTTTGTTGATGATATTATATTTGGAGGAAAAGAATCAATGTCTAAATCATTTGTTGATGAGATGAGAAAGGAATTTGAGACGTCCACGATAGGAGAGAAAAATTCTTCATTGGATTATAAATTCAACAAGTTAAAGATGGGATCTACATAACACAGTCAAACTCTATCAAGGAGATCCTAAAGGCATTCAATATGGATGAATCAAAATCGATTGGTACACCGATGGCTACTGATTGTAAATTGTCAAAGAAAGATGAGACAAACGAAGTAAATGAAACACTCTACCGACCCATGATTGGTAATGTACAGTATGTTGTTGACAGCCAACCTAATATTGCTTATGTTATTGTTGCTAGAATTTCAGCCAACCCAAAATAAACACACTTGTTTGCAGTCAAAAGAATATTTAGATATCTAAAAGGGGCTGAAGATTTTTGTATGCTATACACAAAAGGAGGAGAATTTGATCTTAAGCTATACACTGATGCAGATTGGGCTAAAAACATTGATGATAGAAAAAGTACAAGTGGTGGAGATTTATTTTTAGGAGAAAGATTAGTAACATGGTTAAGCAAGAAACAAAGTTGTATTTCACAGTCTACTGTCGAAACTGAGTATATTGTTGTAGCTATCAATTGTTCAAACATTGTGTGGATCAAACAATTACTTGAAGGTATGCAAGAAGAGATTACTGATCTAGTTACAATTTACTGTGATAATACAAGTGTTATAAACATATCAAAGAATTTGATGATGCATTCAAAGACAAAGCACATTTCTATCGAGTATCATTACTTAAGAGAGAAAGTTCAAGACAAGCATGTGATATTGGATTATGTGAATTCAAAGGAGCAGATAGCTAACATATTTACCAAAGCACTATTGCATGATGTTTTTGAGTATCTTTGAGGTAAGTCAAGGGCTCTTCCCCTATCCAATATTCACTAAGACAATATGCATGTTGCATCAATTCAAGTTTTCAACAGAATATATATTTTGTGAGTTGATGTTAGTGTTCACTCTTTGGGTGAAGCCTGAAGTTGTGAAAGATGTTTATGCCTACAATGAGAAATTAATACATTAGAGGTATGATTCATTGCCTGAGAAAAGTTTTCAGGAGTGTGTCTTTGGCATTGTTGTCAAAGAGGGAGAAGATTACTAAGATAAGAAGATCTATTAAGAGATGAAATATTCAAGAGGGAGAAGATGCACAGAAGAAGATAAAGCTTGGAGGGAGTACAGGACTTGATAGTAAGTTTGTCATCATCAATTCACAGTATGTGTTGCCATCAATGTCAAAGAGAGAGATTGTTACTATAACTGATGGTGTTGACGATAAAGAACGACTAAGATCAGAGGTATACAAGATTGTAGGAAGATTAGATTAGTTATTATCTTGTCATTGATGTCAAGCAATTGGTATTTGATTTATATTGTGTTGCCATATCATGCGGATTATGATACAAGTTGAATGAGTTAAGGAGAAGTGAAATGTTGTGAAGATGGAGAACTTAATTGGGCAACTGATACAGATCAGACAATGTGAAGATTATGTTGATATAATTTTTTTCTACCTAATATATGACTATATCAAGTTGGTAAAGAAGGGTAAAGATTAATCAAGTTAGTAAGCAAAACAGTTTTGGCTACCGAGCAGAAAAGGCCATTCGGTAAAAAGAAAAAGTCATTCGGTAAAAGAAAAGTAAGTTCGATAAAGGCAAAGGAACTCAAGTCACCAAGTGAAGTCAATCGAAATTCAGTTGAAAGAAAAGGTGTTAGTCACCAAACAAAGAATAGAAATTAAATACAAGGATCAAAATGACATTTAATGTTGAGTTATGACGAGCTGGAAGATTCTAATGATGAGGAAGAGTTAGTTGGAGAGATCTACGATTAAGAAAATTCATGATGATGATCTATGGTACAGATCCAAGCGGCACATCATCTCCATAGAAGTTATTGTAGTAGACTCGAGCAATATTAAAACTACAATAGAATGGCTCATTCTCCAAAATGTTCCAGTGGGTAAAAGTACAAAGTTGTGTCACGCTTTTATAAAGGAAAAGGTCAATAGCAAACAAACTTTTTAACTTTAACGACATAAAAATAGCATTTATGTTTAGAATTTGGAGATGATGTAAACTAATGAAATGTGTAAAAATGGATGAAGTTTATGCCTATAATTTTTTAATTTTTTTTTTAACAAGAATTCATATTATTTTTTAATTTTTTAAGTCAATTTCTTACTTGTTGAAAAATGAGTCTTGTTCCCACCAAAGAACTATATGCAAATCATCATTTTTTCCTTTGATTTCAATATATGTTATAGATGAAATGTATAGCTAGTGCAGAAAAGAAAAAAAATTAGTTTTCAATGTATATTGTCTCCATTATAAGTACTCAAAATCGAACATACCTGAAATCAATAGTTTTCATCTCCCACCAAATTTTCCCTATCATATCTACATCATTCAGAAAAAAAAATACACATTCTTGAAGAGAACTCTCTCCTCTAGTGTTAAATATAAAATTTCAATTTTTTTGATAAGCTTTACTATTTTTTTCTATTTTTGAAGCAACTTGTTCTCGAATGTTAAAATACCTAATTGCAGTATTTTGAAATTATAATATATTAGATCTAATTAAAATACTATAAAAATTATGTGATGATAATCTTGACTCTGTGCTCTAAAAAAGGGTATTTTTACATTTATAAAAAAATATCAATAAAAAGAGTAAGAGTTATTGAAAAATCATTTTTCTTAAATAATTTTATTTCTTTAGTAATTGGTATAAAACATGCATTTAATAGATATTTCCAATTGGAAAAGTTGAATCTAGCTAGACCATATGTTTGACAAAAAATAATTTTAGATAGAAATACTCAAATTCAGTTGTGCTGATAAGTTGGCCTGAAACATGACATAGCTTTCTGCGTTTACCCCGATAGTAAAACATTTTGTCCAGCTAGCAGGATATTACCAAAAATTTGTGATGAATCTCTCTTGTATTGCATGCCCAATTACCTCTCTTCAGAGAATAGGTAAAAGATTTCAATAGATCGGATAGTGCCAGAAGGTCTTTGATTATTTAAAATAGAAAATAACCACAACACCTATCCTCAAGGTTCTTGATCCAACAAGACAATTTGTTGTAGTCACTAATGCCTCCGAAAAAGGTTTAGGAAGGGTACTAATGCAAGTTGGGTAGGTGATCACCTATGAATCAAGGAAATTAAAGCATTATGAGCAAAACAACGCACTCTGTAACTGGAATTAGCAACTCTTGTTCATGCACTGCAAGTATGGAGACATTACATTTTGGGAAAATGTTTCAAACTTAGGTCAGATCATCAAGGCCTAAAATATTATTTTCACTTAGCCAAACTTGAATGTCAGGAAAAGGTGGTTGGAATTGATTTCTAATTATGATTTTGAGATTAATTATATTAAGGGTAAGGAAAACATAGTAGTCGATGCTTAAGCCACAAGAGGCATATTTTAGCAATGACAATGATCGATACTAGTTTCAAAACCAAAATCCTTTAGGAATTGGAAGGAGACGAATACTACAATCAAGTCAGAGCAACATTAAAAAGGGATCCTTGTGATTCCAATATAAAGGTTTCTAGGTTGAGCAAGATGGATTGTTGAGGTATAAAGGAAGAATGTGCATAGCTAATCGTCCCGCACTAAGAAGATTTGTTCTTAAGAAAGATCATTCCCTACCTTATTCAGGGCATCCACATATTACTAAAATGTTAGCTAATCGAAAACCCTTGTAATTTTGAAAAGGAATGAAAAATAATATCACCAAGTTTGTGGTGTGTTGTCTTGAATGTCAAAGAGTTAAATTTGAGCACCAACACCCAATAGGTTTACTTGAACCCCATGTCGTTTCAAATTGAAAGTGGCAGATAATTAGCGTGGGTTTTGTTCAAGCCCTCCCATTATCTAGGAATAGACACAATGCAATTCTAGTAGTGGTGGATAGATTTACTAAAGTATCTCATTTCATTCCCAAAAATATGACTGATGGAGCTCCTATCCTGGCTAAGAAATTTGTAGAAGAAATTTTCCAACTGCATAGCATACCGGAGAAAATCATCTCAAATAGATTTGTAAGGATAACCTTGAGGTTTTGGCAAACACTCTTTGCAGCATTTGGAACTCAGTCGAACATCAAGTTTGCATATCATCTAGAGACGAATGTACAGACAAAATGAGTTAATCAAGTGTTGAAAGATCTATTAAGAGTGTACTACGTAGATCAACAGTACAAGTGGGAGGATTACTTACCGTTGGTAGAATTTGCCTACAATAATTCCTATCAATCAAACATTAAGATGGCACCCTTCGAGGCAATGTATGGTAGGAAATGCAAAACTCCTATCAATTGGGATAGACTCGAGGACAAAATAGTCCTTGGACCTAAGATGCTCTCAGAAATGGAAGAACAAGTACAACTAATTAAGAAATGGCTAACAGAAGCCATTGACAAGTAGAAAAGTTATGTTGATACAAAATGCATCCTAAATAGTTTGAGGTTGGGGAGAGAGTCTTAGGGTTAAACCCCACAGGAGCCCTATTAAGTTTGGAAGGATGTCCAAACTTACACCCCGTTATGGTGGACCCTTTGAGGTCTTGGAAGTTATCAATCTGATTCCTTACATAATTGCTTTGCCAATAGCTCTCGCCCGAGTGCACAATGTTTTTCAAGTCTCTTATTTAACGAAATATGAACCATATGTTGAGCATGTTATTGATTGGAATTCCTTGTAGGTACAAGATCCAAGAGTGGTAATGATAGAGCCACTTAGGCTACTCAAGATACATAAGATATGCTTGTGTAACTGCAAGGTGAACCAATGTAAGGTCTAATGGGACCAAATGGGGAAGATAGTGCTACGAGAGGATTGGGGAGAGAATCTTCAAAGATTCCCTCATTTGTTTTAAAATTTTAGAATTTGTGTATTGAACTATGTTGAATTTTATTTTGTATTGCATAAATAATCACTAAGGATGATGAAGCATGAGGGGTGGATATGTTACATCTCTTCCTAGTGACCTTATTATTCTATAACTATAATAACTAATTTATATCAAATGTGACTATGTCAGTTAAAAGAATTTCAATTAAATATAGTTATGTGAATTTTAATGAGAATGGAAATGTTAAATTTTATTAAATTTGGTTATGTGGTTTTCATGTATATTCTGTCATGAAAGAAATTACATTTTTCTTACATGAAAAATAGGAAATGAATTGTTAATACAATTTAATATTATTTGGTGGTTGAGTTTATTTCAATGACATGGATATCTCATCCACTTGCATAAATGGATGCAAGAGGAGATGAATCTCCGTAGGAGTGCACAACTAAAGGTAAAAGTCAAGAATGTCATCCGAGCAAGAACCACAACCATTGCAAGTTCCTTAAGAGGGGCTAGTGATTGATGAGTATCTAGGAGGTTAAGTGGTCCATGGCATTTGATCGCCTTATCAATTTAAACAACCTTAGTAATTCACTAATTAACTATCCTTGCATTTCATATTTATTTGATTTTATGTGTGCTCATATATTTTATATATATATATATATATATATATATATATATATATATATATATATATATATATATATATATATATATATATATATATATATATATATATATATATATATATATATATATATATATATATATATATGTTCTTTAGCATTGTTTTGTGTTTATATATATATATATATATATATATATATATATATATATATATATATATATATATATATATATATATATATATATATATATATATCATTTTAAACAACCTTAGTAATTCACTAATTAACTATTCTTACGTTTCAAAATTTATTTTATTTTAATATTGCTCTCATTGTTTTCTCACGAGTTACTTTGATTTTGTGCTATCAAACGATTATGTTTTTGGTTGATTTATTTGTGGGAACTCTTATTGTAGGTGGCAAGTGTAACTCCCTATAGGAGAGATATGCTTGTCACTACCAAGCAAAAGGCTTGGTGTACGGCGATGCAAATTCATTCTTGCTTCTTGTTTTGAGAGAGCAAAGTTCCTTCATAGGGGGAAAGCATCATTCTTGTCTTCTCTTGTAGTTGCTTGCCATTGTGGACACAACTTGGTCTATGAGAGCTTATGAAGCTTGATCTCTATCATTGTTTGATTTTCCCACAGGCATGTGAATATTTTATTTGTTGATGGAAATCTATTTGCTTTACAATGATTGAATGATTTGATTGTTTCTTTATGCAATCAAGCTATCTGAAAAGATAGATGCATGTATGCAATTCAAATGCTTATATTTTGTGGCATGGAGTTATAATTATGTCTTTGAACTACGTATTGATCATTGGATTTTCTTTCTACATCTAAGTTGTATGACATGCATTGTAACCTTATGCTTTGCATTGAGATTTGATTAGGGAGCATCATAGTTTCATTATGTTTTTAAATCTGCAACATACGACTAGTCGTATTATGACATCTCACTTAGCATTGAGTTCTTATTAGCTACATTATGGCATCTCTTTCACATTTAGATTCTTATCGACTACATTATGACATTATGAGCTACATTGGGTTTTTGTATGCAACTTTATTGGATTTTTTGGATCATGTAAATTATTGTGTGAGTTGTACTCGTTAAGGAAATAATGGCTTTGATTAAGGAAATGAAACCTATGAAAAATTTTGTTAGGACAAATTCTTAAGGATTAAAATAACATGCATACAGTTCTGGCAATGGTCTACCTATTCCCTAGATCATTTTATATTTTTCCTCTGGGTCAAATTGTATTACTATGAGAACTTGCAACTTGAGTTTGGGTTGAACCATTGAAACTCTTATCCATATCGATCTAAGACCAACCTTGGGATGGGTAGAATATTGTCTACCTAGAGACTTACCAGCATAGAGGTTTATGCCATCTAGATTGTATTATTTGATGAAACAGACCAAGAGGCCCATGGAACAAAATTGGTGGTGGCAATGACTATATAGGGTATGTGCTTATAATTACAAAACCTTGGCCAAGGTGGTACTATGCTATGGATAGTATACGTCTATCATGAGGACCAATAGTGCAACGTCTAGCTAGGAAGGTCACCTAGTAGGCAAGGATGTCTTTAGGTTGACTAACTATGACAATTGTCGGTTCTACACCATGTCTCAGATGGCAAGAAAATGAATATCGTACTCATGTACTCTTGAGGAAGGTTGGGCTACTTCATTTAGAAGTTGTGTGGGTGACAATTAGTCATGATCGAAAGATCCATGGTTGGGTGGTAAAAACCCCTAATGATACTCCTTCGCCCATAAACAACAAAACACCAGTAAAGAACAACCAAAATGTAAACAACATGCATCAGGGTCAGTTATATTATTGATTTGATGAATATTTCAATCATCTTTCAATTTCATGTGAAAGCAATTAGTAACTAAAACTAAATGTTATCTATCATTCTTTCCATGCTCTTAGGAAAATGAAAGTTCATAATTTAATTTTCATGTTCGGTAATTAAAGTTTTATATTATTTTATTATGTTAGTAGGATTCGATTGTTCATAAAACTTTGATAAGTGTTCACAAAACATGAATAGCAAAAGACAACCTTCACATTCTTTGGCATTAGAGTCACCACCTTACAACAATAAAAAAAATCCTTGAAGCACTTAGACCTCCAAGGAATAAATTTATAATTATGGATTGCAATGACTACTAGAGCCTTTAATATATTTTCAACCTAGAAAACTTTTTCACAATTTTGTACCATTATGTTAGGTATGAGATGATGGGCTATCAAACTGACGCAGACCAAGGCAGGGAGGATCCAATTAAGGACAATCCAGCCTTGCAGCTTCAGAATTACACAGCGAAAAACTCAACACAACAAGATGTTTCAACTCAATTTTCATTAACATGCCCAGTTGTAAGCCCTTTCGGGTTAGGGCCAATTACAATCAGAAGTAATTCCGCAAGATCAACAAGATCCAATACAATCCTAGCTAGTTCAGCTCTGAAAACCATCAGCAACTGATCAAAACCCTAAGGCAAATCTAAACTTGAGCTTGCAAGCCTCCAAGCAATCTCCTTGTTTCCCAGCCTCGACCACTAGCTCTGCTACAAACAAACTATCAGAAATCAATCTAATCTGCAAGATCCCACAATAACTTTTCCACAACTTCACCACTCAAATCTGCTATCAAAGTCTCCTATCTGATCATCTAGATCTTCTTTTAGAACCTCTCATCTCACTCCTAAAACAACTACCCAAACATCTCTTAAATACTAATCATCGACCACAAGTCGGCTGGATGAAACCATTAACTCCCCCCTAACAAATATTAAATGCAATATAAGTCGGCTCTCAAATAGCCTTACAACAATTAAATTAAACATGTCGACCTGAAACAACATCTACCAACAATAAATGCACCAAGTTGGCCCAACAAATCACACAGAACTCTAGTCGGTAAACCAGAACTACCGAGCACCAGTGAAATAACCGAGCATGCCAAACATTATCGAGCACCAGTGTCGACCGAGCACCGCAAGCATCCCCGAGTAACACTTTCACCGAGCGCCAGAGATTACTGAGTTCCTTCAGCGACCGAGCTTCTTTCAATGACCGAGGTTGTCGGTCAAGGCTGCAACCAAGTAACACCGACCAAACACACACCTCCCATGCAGATTCACCGAGTACCCTAGAATGCCTTGGCATCAGACACCCCAAGTTCGAAAAGATGTTTATATGTGAGAAGAACATCTTATGGGATTCAGCACATAAACCCCGAACTGGTTCTTCACATACAAGTCCTCCACTTTTTCAGTTTGCATACTCTTCCACTTCAACTTTCTCTGTCTCTTCAAGTCTTTCCTCGACAACACATAGGTATATCCTTCACATTGATCAACCATACCTTTGGGATCCACCAACTCAACTCGGCTACCAATACTCAAGCTTCTCCTACCGAGTGTTGTATCTAGCAAAGGCATCAGGGAAAACTTCTTGTCATCCTTCTCAACAGTAAACACATTTCTGACATAGTCATACATAGCTCTGCAATCATATTGCCAAGGTCTACCGAACAATATATCACAACTATTCATTTTCACGATGTCACATAACACAAGATCCTTATACTGGCCAATCTGAACATCAATAAAGCATTGTTCTCTCACTTCTAGAGCATGAACATCTTGCAACCAGCCAATCCTATAAGGACGGGGATGCTTCAGTCTATTCAACCCAAGTTTCTGAACCATGTTCTCAGCAACAAGGTTATCAGTACTACCACTATCAACAATAACATCACAAAGTTTACCTCCAAACTTGCATCGGGTCCTAAACAAGTTACTCCTCTGACAAAGTTCCTCCTTTATACCGAGCAATGTTGGCCAAAGCAGCAAGCTCTCAAATTCAGGTTCATTCTCATTCACCATAGCAATTCGTCGGTCACCAAGCTTCTTCTGTGTACACTCAAAAGAACGGTGTCCTTCTCCACAGTTATAACAAGTACCCTTAAAGATAACATTACCTATCTTCTTTGGTTCTACAGGTTTATGTTCATCTTCTGCATCATTCGGTTTATCCTTCACCGAGTAATCAATATTTTTCTTCCCTCGAAAGTTACTATGTTGTTTCCTCTTCAACTTATCTTCTGCCTTTAGAGCATAATGATAAGCATCTTCAACAAAATCAATCTTCAGCATACCAAGTTCATCCTGAATATTGAATATCAAACCATTCACATACCGAGCTACCTTTTCCATTACCAAGCTCTCGGTGTCCAGATAGAATAGTAAGTTTGTAGAACTCCTCGGTATAATCTTCAACAGACAAATCCTTTTGTTTCAGATTCTGCAACTTCTTAAACAAGTCAAGCTCATAGTCCACCGGTATGAACTTAGCTTTCAGTTTTATCACCATCAACCGTCACCTATTGATCTTCATTTCACCTTCATCTGCTCTATCCCTTTGTATTTCTTTCCACCAAAGAGCAGTATGTCCTTTCAACTTTGTTTGTGCTAATCTCACCCGAAGAGGATCTTCAATTTCTTCTAGCTCAAAGAAATCTTTAAGTTCACCAATCCAATCAATCAAATTCTCGGGCTTCAAAGTACCAGAGAAAATAGAAACTTCCATTCAGTAACTACTACTCAACTGAGCTCCAGATCTAGGCAACCGAGCAGCTTTGTCTTCACCAGATCTATCCCTCTGGTCATCACCACTAGATCCAGCAGGTTCAAAGTCTTCAGCAACTTCCTCATAACCATCTTCAGTACCAACATTCCAAGGTACACCAGCAACAGCTCTCATGATCTCGGCGACCATGTCATTCTTCATCAATTCCATCTCAGATCTGAAATCTGATTTCACCTTCTCTGTAATCCTAGATTCAACAGTATCACAAAGATCCGCAATCACTCTAGGGTCCAATCTTGTCGTTGGCATCCTTAAAGATAAGAGAAACCCTCTGCAACAAACCCTACACCGACCACCTTGTGGCAATCTTCAAGTTGTATGCAAGTCAGATCTCAACCTGCCACCTTGCACAAACAACTAGGGCAAGACCCACAAGTTCAATGCTTCGGATCTGCAACTCAGATCATACGATCTCTTCACCAACAAGATCAACTTCACAAGATCAGCCTTGCTAGGTCAACCTTCGCTCCAACAAGATCAGCTTTGCTTTGATACCACCTGACACAGACCAAGGCAGGGAGGATCCAATTAAGGACAATCCAGCCTTGCAGCTTCAGAATTACACAACGGAAAACTCAACACAACAAGATGTTTCAACTCAATTTTCATTAACATGCCTGGCTGTAAGGCCTTCCGAGTTAGGGCCAATTACAATCAGAAGTAATTCTGTAATTCTGCAAGATCAACAAGATTCAATACAATCCTAGCTAGTTCAACTCTAAAAACTATCAGCAATTGATGAAAACCCTAAGGCAGATCTAAACTTGAGCTCGCAAGCCTCCAAGCAATCTCCTTGTTTCCCAACCTCGACCACTAGCTCTGCTACAAACAAACTATCAGAAATCAATCTGATCTGCAAGATCCCACAGGAACTTTTCCACAACTTCACCACTCAAATCTACTATCAAAGTCTCCTATCTGATCATCCAGATCTGCTTTTAGAACCTTCAATCTGACTCCTAAAACAACTACCCAAACATCTCTTAAATACTAATCATCGACCACAAGTCGGCTGGATGAAACCATTAACTCCCCCCTAACAAAAAGTAGATGCAATACAAGTCGGCTCTCAAATTGCCTTACAACAATTAAATTCAACATGTCGGCTTGAAACAACAGCTACCAACAATAAATGCACCAAGTCGGCCCAACAAATCACACAGAACTCTAGTCGGTAAACCAAAACTACCAAGCACTAGTGAAATAACCAAGCATGCCAAGCATCGTCGAACACCAGTATCGACCAAGCACTGCAAGCATCGTCGAGTAACACTTTCACCGAGCGCCAGAGATTACCGAGTTCCTTTAGCAACCGAGCTTCCTTCAATGACCGAGGTCATCGGTCAAGGTTGCAATCGAGTAACACCGGCCAAACACACACCTCCCATGCACATTCACCGAGTACCCTAGAATGCCCCTACATCACAAACTCACTAAAACTACCATGGCTCTCAAAATGTTCTTTTTCCTTTCATATACTCAAACAATGGTGCCAATCCATTAAGCATGAGTTGATGAGCTATCAATGTCATCTAAACAAAATGCAAACAATAGACTTGTTACTAAGATCTTTAAAATACATTCCATCACATAAGACCTGACAGCAACTAATTCCTCCTCAACAATGGTGTCTTATTAGGTGAGTTAATGGAATGCAAAACTTATCCAACCATGTTGAATTTCTTTTCAAATACTATTGCAGGGGTAAAGAGTATGACTTCGCAAGCAACAATGTCATTATGTTGGGTCAAAAAAATGTTACTCCACTTCCTCAAGCGAAATTTCACTCACATTATCAAGGTTGTCATGCAAGTGAAATTAGTCCGAATCTAAGGATAGATCTAAGTCCAAACGAAAATCCAAGACAATTAGTAACAACATATTGATGGCCCTTCCATTGATCAAGTTAGATGCATCCTACCACGTGAATCTTTACAAGTTGCTTTTTAGTGCATACAAATTATGATGGTGGGTAAGTTTTCCTCGTGACAACACAGGATTATGGATCAAGGGGAGTGATTTTTTTTAGTGATTGAAGGGTGAAAACTCTCGTACATTTATTTCACATGCTTAAGGTTAAATAAAAATAAAATTTATATAACCTAAATGAATGACTTAGGGGATTCAATTTATGTATCCTAAATGAATGATTAAGGGGATTCAATTTATGTATCCTAAATGAATGATGAAGGGGTGCATGTGACTTTTTAGAAGGGTGGTGTTGACTAGGGGCACTTGATGTCATACTCTGTTTAGGCTAGATGCATCTAATTTTTGTAGCTGTGACTATAATTGATAACTTCATTTCTTGTATACTATATCACCATAGCATACATCAAATAGGTGATAAGGTTCTTTAAAACCCTCATTTAATGTGTGGTTTGTTTGTTTGTTTACTCTAACTACTTTTATCTCTATGAAAACTTGTTTGACAAATAACATAGAACTTTCAAGGCCTAGAAGTTCCATCATGTTGATTGAATAGGATCGATGCAAATGTATTAACATTGTCTCTTCAGTATATGTTTTCCAAGAGCAATGATCTCTCTTTTATATTGAGAAAGAGGCTAGGAGAGACATGTCCCTTCATGGGACATGTCTATTCATTATAATGTTTCATTAATCAATCATATATATTATAATAATATAAGTTTGCATTATATATATATATATATATATATATATATATATATATATATATATATGGAGTGTTAATGTTTGTAGCTTCAGTCGTATAATCATTTAGAATACATATAATATATATATATATATATATATATATATATATATATATATATATATATATATATATATATATATATATATATTCTAAATGATTATACGATTGAAGCTACAAACATTAACACTCCCTCTAGCTAGGGAGGATGATCAAACAGAATGTGTAGAGGTCTTCCTTGTCAACACTTATGACCCTCACCATAGCTACACAAAACTGCTATAATCATTAACACTCCCTCTTAGCTAGAGAGGATAAATATATTACCTCAATGTAACATGTGAGTATAGATAATCATTTAAAATTTATATCATTTTACTAATGATATCACAAGCAATGGTCTTCAAGTATCAAATCCATGATACTCACCAAGTACTCAAAGCAATGGTCTCCAAATATCAACTCACAAGATATTCACCAAGTGCTAAAAAATGATTATCATGAGTAATGGTCTCCAAGTATCAAATCCATGATACTCACCAAGTACTCAGAGTAATGGTCTTCCAATACCAAGTCCATGATATTCACCAAGTACTCAAGACGTCTTGTATGATATGTGCACTAGTATCACATAAGTGATACTTACCATATAGACATGATATTATATAGACTGATCATGGCATGTCTACAAATATTACATCACATAATATCCACCATGAAGATATCTAAATCATCTATGGTTTATTTAATGATATCATCCTTATGATATCTACCATGATGTCTAAGAGATCCTAACCATCATGACATGTCCACGGATATCAAGTCACATGATATCCATCATGATGGAGATGTTGCAAAGTTGTCACCTCACAACATCAATCAAATACAAGTGTTCATTGTCAAAAAGTCATCACATTTCTCCAATGTTCACAAGAAGGCCCATAAGTCTTGGAGTCACACACATGAAATCCACCTTGACTCATCTCAGAGGGTGGATCCATCATGGCTCATCTCAAAGGGTGGAAACAAGGGCTTTCACCTTAGACTTCTCTCTCAAAGAGAAGAATGCAATAACATACAAGATAATAGATCTAAGATGTTAACACCCCTTTTCATCTAAAGCTCCATTCTCCATCATACCAAGTTTATCTTGAAAGTATACAACCTTCTCTCTAGCAAGAGACATGGTGAAAATATCAGCCATATGTTCTGCAGTGATAATGTACCTTGAATAGCATACTTATGCACTATATCTTTTATATAGTTTGCATCACTCTAGGTGAACCCCAAGTTATGTAGGAGTTAGCATAAAGGCATTTCAGTCAACACACATGGGACTCAATCTCATGATCACAGTCCTCTCGATGCTCCCTTTAAGGTCTTGTAACAACCTCCTCACCTCCTTGTCCAAAGTGGTTTTTAGATGAACTATCATTCTCCCTCTGAATCTAATATGAACCTTATGCAAGCAAGTTGTATCTTTGTTCTTTAGTCTGCATTAAGCTCTTTTCTTGAATGCCCAACCATCTATCTAGGAATACCATGACCTAGATATCTGCATAAAAGCCTTCTAGCTCACATACATGAAACTACATTATTTGGATCGCAATTTTTTTTCCTTTTATAGTTTCCTGGTCACTAGGGAAACCATCTCGATATGGTTTCCTCCCTCTGAATCAATATGACCAAGGTCCTTGGAAATCAAATAAGGTAGATCCTCTAGATGTTGTACTGACTCCCTCTGAAGCTTTGAGTACTAACATCAACATTTAACCTTCTCATCCAAGGTTGCCTCTGATGGTTCGTCAAACTTCTTCTGAATGTGATATCAACCTTTTGACCTTCTCGTCCAAAGTTGTTTTTGTAGGTTTGTCCCTCTAAATGATATTTTATTTCTTTGAATCAAGTTCTTCCTCTCTTGAATGCAATTGATGAGCCTCTTAAATGGCCATCTTTCTAAATGTTTTTTATTTCCTTTCAAGCAGTTTACTTGCAAACAGATACATGAACTTATAGTTTTTATATGTATATTTTATGTGTAAATACATGAAGTAGGAACGTGGATGGTAAAAGGACATGGTATATTTGTTTGAAACTAATGGACAGAAATGGTAGAATACAGTAATTACATATGCTAATGAATGATCATTTGCATGTGCTATGTTTTTGGGTAGTTTCCTTCTTGTGGCCATATGCCTTACAAGAGTATTAATTAGAGCTTAACACTTTCTTCCTAATATTGATGATGAGAATATGTATGTATCAAAGGTTGTGTGTGCATTAATCATTTTGTAGGTATTAAGTCATGGCATATTTAAAGATCAACATAGTGGTGTTGAAGAAGTCAAAGTGAGTCGCTGCTACAAGATCTTCACATGAGGAACAAGTCAATACCGTTTTCTAGCGGATCTAGTACCCACAATGCACTATATTCTAAGAGGACTTATTCTTGATAAATGTTATTTCTATTATAAGACATTATGAATCTATAACGATCCTCATTTATGGAGTGATCTTAGATTTAGAGAGTAGTTGTAGTTTTCTTTATAATAAGACGACTATTGCAACTCTTGGGAGTTAGTCGATTTTATGAATAGAACTATTGTAGCTATAATACTGTTTCAATCTAATTGTACTTATTTTCCACGAATGAATAGAATGCATAATTTGAGTTCAATCTCTTTATCTTGATTGTATTTATATTCACTCATCGAAGGGGGCCCACTTGGTGAGTGAATTATTAGTTAGAGTAGGAATTATTTTCATGCTTACTTAAAAGTGAAGTAGAACTTTGTTATTCCTGCAGCCACTATCAACAGAACTAGTAGATTGTTCATCCAACATAGGCGGTTAGAGTAATTCCTATCTGTAATTACTTATTTTTTTGGAGTAATTCATTTACTAGTATTAGCATAGATTTCCTGCAACCCAATGTATTTAAGTTCCATAGATTAGTCATGAAGATCAAGTGAGTTTGAAGCATATACTTTACAGATGTCATTCCAAGTTTACGTCCCTGGTCGATAATTAAATGAGACCGAATTATCTAATTAGCAACCATTTAGGGTGTCCAATCCTAAAATAAGCAGTTCAATGCTATGGGTTTCTAATACCATTGTTTAGCCAACCACTTTTGGCACCATTGTCGGGGATGGTGTTAATTCAAACTTATCCTAGTATTCATGTTCCCAGTTTTAATAGTTTAGAACTTTGTTTTAAGTAAGCATTTTATGCACAGAAGAAGAGACCACCTTGGGAGATTCCTTCCTCGCAATATCCAGGTTGAACCATTTGATATTTCTAATCTTGAACCTAAGGAACCCCAAGTTGAGAACGAAGAAGAAGAAGAACCATTTGAAAACCCATTCGCTGATGCACACAAGAAACTACCTTCACCATCATCTTTTGAAGGATCGCTACATTTCAATGACCTTTTTGTTGAACCTGAGTATCAGGACAACCTATTTGCTCTAGTTATCTATCAGCCACGAAAACCAGGTCCTCCTCTAAGGATAGCTCAGCCTACCTTTCCTTCTCCCATCCCTACTCAGCATGGTAACCAAAATCTGAAAAACATACTTGCCTCTGCACTTCCCAAATTTTATGGCCTTATTACTAAAGACCCCGAGACCTTCCTCTTTGAATTTGACCTTTCCCCCCTTTCTTTGGCACTATAACTAAGGGTGAAACCCATTGGCTATCAGAGATAGGGTAGATGAAACCAGCGTTTAACAACTTTTGCAGTTCAGTTTTAATTGTCTCTTAAGACATGGTTAACTCTCCTCTGAGGTTGTCTTAGAGGCTTATATTCTGGCCTGATGTAAATCTTATGAGTGCAAAGTTTAGGATCCAATCCTTTCATGACAATGGAAAATGGTCTTTCTTAGTGGAAAATGACAACAAAATCTATTGGATATTCCCAAGAGTTTAATGTAACTATGACATCCTCTACCATCCCGTCCAGTTTGATAGTAGAACTATCAACAAGCTGAAGTATAGTTGGTGTTTCTTTGAGGCCAATGATATGCAATTGAGACAATACTTCTTTTGTCATTACATTTATAGATGCTCTCAAATCAACTAAGGCATTTTGTACTTGCATTCCATGAATGGTGACAGTAACTACAGGACTCCCTGGGTCAGAATATTTAGGTACTGTCAACTTTTCCAACATATGGTCAGACAATTGTCCTAAACATAAATAGTTTTAGGATCCTTCTTTCTCCCTGGTTGTTTTATGCAAACTTCCTTAATAGCCTTAGTGTAAACAAGAACTTCTTTGATAGCATCTAGTAATGGTATTTTTACTGTCATCTGCTTCAGCTGGTTGAGCATATTTGTTACTGCTTGGTTCTCTGTGGCCTGAGTTTGGTCTACTAATCTTTGAGGAAATGGGGGTTCTTTGACTGCAGGAGAGGTCTGTGGAGTTGGCACATCTGATTTTTCAACAGGGGGATCTTCAACTTCTGTTATTATAGGTTTTTGAGGTGAAGCAAGAGTGGTTCCTGACCTTGGATATCATTCAAGGAGATAGCATAACTTTGATGTTGTGCTAGCGACTTGCGATTGTTAGGATTAGGATTAGGTTGAGCTGGCAGCTAGGTTTGGTTAGGAGGGTTGCTATTGGCTGTAGGAGGAGGCATTAGAGCCTATTGTTGAGGTGGTAGCATTAAGGCGTGCTGATTAGATTGGTCAATCGACTGATTAGGTTGCTGCCATCCTTGCTGAGGTTGTAGGTTGGCAACAACCTCAACAGGGTTTCGTCCTAAAAGTATTTCAGATAGAGATATTATAAATAGTTCATAAAACTAAACTATCTCAAAGGGAAATACCATTGATACAAGTATACAAGAGTTACTATCCCAATGTTAAAGCATGAATTAATGACTCAAAAAAATTATGACCAGTATTCAAGGGCATAATCATAGAATACTTATCTCTTGTAATCAAAGAATGCTCTTCAACTGCTCCCACTAACATAGATGCACACCCTTCGAACAATAACCTTCATTTCCGTATACTTTGGAAACACAAAACTCGACATTAATAATTTCAAGCATCGTTACATGAACACCTTTTAACAATCCATTCCACTACAGGCCTTACCTTATCTTGTGAGGTAATGACCTTAATGTAGTTAAAAATATAAATACATCTAGTATTCCATCCATATATCAACCAAATATCGTCAAGTCAATTACTCAAAGTAGGGATATTGGGGAAAGTATCAACGTCTACCTTAGATAACAAAGATTAGGAGTGCCATTGAACAAAGCAAGTCTCATAGCGATAGAAAGCTCAATTGATGACAAGCTTCATTGAGGTCCTCAACAAGTATTATGTTCACCCAAATACATATTTAGATGTCTATTTAGATGCTCGCCCAACCAGGATAGAATGCTAAGTTAGAAGCAATTATTTTAACTCGCACCTTCATAACCAATGTTATTGACCTCACTTAGACAAGTTCCATCGCCCAACATGGTATTAACTCCATGCCAATGTAATATCTCTGTTCCAATTGTACAAATCATCTCCCCTCTTCAAGCCATGCAAGGAAGGACGATCTGAGTGTATGAATGTTTTCATAATCAGCCAACGAACATGTAATAGATTCCAGAGGCTATGAAATCACGCCACTCTATTTCCTTTAGCTATGGCGTGAAGTGAACTCACCAGGAAGCAAATATTGCTTCCGTACATTGATGATAATAGCTATTTAATAGATACCTCTGGTGCAAAGATCATACACTCGATATTTCATGTTTATATATTTATGCAAATTGAATTGGTAATAAGTACCGTATTCGCAAGTTCTCAACTTCTATTCTCTGTATACCACTCCAAGGCAATATTTGGATATATTGTATCCACTGGCTAGTCACCATTTATTATTTCCATCACAGACTGCAGTGCTATCAACGATATCAAGAAATGGTTAAATATGTATTGTTCGATCCCTTCAATGCACTTTTGTATGTGTGAGCCTACTCACAAAGTCGTCATAGGATAGATGCTGCCGCCAAGAGTTTGGTATTCTAATTCTTTTTGCAATAATTACTTATCCCATTCCTTGCCTAGAGGTACTTTCTTCTACTTGTCAATGAAAGGAATAGATTTCTTCCTCATTATTTCCACCCAACAACCGAACACAAAGTGGCAATAGCGGCTTCCTGAACGTTGAGACGTCGTGGCACGAAACAAGTGCAGTTCTTATGAATTTTCCTCCATGTCATTTCTATTCTTTCACATTTACAGTATGTCTCTGATACCATGTTGATTTATTAGGATTGTTGCAAATGTATTAACATTGTCTCTTCAGTATATGTTTTCCATGAGCAATTATCTCTCTTTTATATTGAGAAAGAGGCTAGGAGAGGCATGTCCCTTCTATTCATGATAATGTTTCATTAATCAATCATATATATTAGAATAATATAAGTTTGCATTATATATATATATATATATATAGTAATCAATATCTCAGTATTATATGTATTCTAAATGATTATACAACTGAAGCTACAAACATTTAACACATCCCGTAAAATTAGTTAAACTGCCAAACTATTAGGCAGCTTAAATCATATCTTTAGGCATCCTCCCACGGTTTAAAAAATATTTGACATGCAGTTACCCATTGTCTGTCCTTGAAAAGTCTAAACGGAAACAAGATTGTGATGCACGTCCCCAAAATGCTTATTTTCCCCAGGAACAACAGAGAAACTAGAACCCAACGAAATTTAAATTAACAATTTAAGACAGTATTGGCAGTAGGTGATTTTCAACATTTAAAGTTCAGGTTTTAATTGGGCCACAACTAAATCTACACGTACACATTAGAGCCCTTAATGTAAAGTTGCAAAATTACACTTATTAAAAAAATTTCAGTTTCAGAAATTTATCTGCTTAAAAACCAGAATAACTGCAGCTACTCCATCCTTGTGTAAAGGGTTGCCCATTTGCAGGCATGTTAGAAGGGGGCTCCATAGTTCCTAGACTCAGACTCAGCAAGCATGACCCGACTCAAGACTCGGCAAAAACTCTGCAACACTTTGCAAAAACTCAGCAAGACTCGGCAAAAACTAGGTTTTTGGGGAGTTTTGCCTAGGCCGAGTTTCTGGAGAGTCATGGGTCCCTGGGACTCGGCCAGGGTGACTCAACTCGGAACTCGCCAAGACTCAGAGTCTTAGAGAGTCTGGGAACTATGAAAAGGGCAATATCCTCTCAATAGAATAACTTAGCATATGCTACTGGGACAATATACCTACATACTTAGGAAGCACAACCGAACAAGATAAATACGTTCCTAGTTTAAAATATGCATATCATGCTACAATATCTTCTTAATGAAATGATATTTGCTAATGCTATTGTAGTGAATTTGCAATCTAAATTACACAGAAATGTAAATGCATATCAAGTGACAATATCCCCTTAATAGATGAAATATGCACATGCTGTTGTAGTGAATCTGCAAACTAAGCCACACAAAAATGTCAGCACAAGGGCATTTGTACACCCAAATGTAGGATTACATCTGCAACTCAACATAAATAAAAAATCAAAACAGTCAATAAAACATTTCCCCAATGAGTTACATATTTTTTAGTAAAAATAAATTTGATGACAGTTGAAACAACATAAATAAAAATCTAACGATGCTTCGTAGTTTTATGTGATAATAGATTTGATTTCAGTTGAGGGCATAAACAAGTATCTTCTCACGCAAGCTACCAAACTAGCCAAATTGACTTAAGTTAAATAAATCACTAGTTGTTCACAAAAATCACCTGCACACACTGGAAATAACCTACAACTAAGAAATTACCTAGCTCTTCTTTCATTCATGAACCATCAAGGTATAAAGGCAAAAAGGAAAACCTTGAAGATTACAAAACCTGATACTTGATTTGTATAGGATCTTCACAGATACTTACAATATAGCAAAACCAATGTAAACCTTGACCTTGGAGAACCCCAAACGATTACATCTGCAACTCAAAAACAATCAAAAAACATTTCCCAATGGAGTTTTATCTTTTTTAGTAAAAATAAATTTGATAACAGTTGAAACAACATAAATAAAAATCTAAAGATGCTTCATAGTTTTATGAGATAATAGATTTGATCTCAGTTGAGGGCATAAACAAGTATCTTCTCAACAAGCTAACCAAATTGACTTAAATTCAATAATTCTACTAGAGCTGTTCACACAAATCCCCTGCACACACTGGGAATCACCTACAACTAAGAAATTGCCTAGCTCTTCTTTCATTCGTAACCTATAAGGGATAAATGAAAAAAGGAAAACCTTTAAGATTACAAAACCTGATACTTGTATAGGATCTTCACAAATACTTACAACATAGCAAGACCAATGTAAACCTTGACCTGGGAGAACCCCAGCCTAAAGTAACGATCCCTCTGCCGACTAACTAACTAAAGTAACAAGAAAGTCTGTTCGGTGTGGTCCATGGTTGTGCCTGCTTAGAAACCTTTTCACAAGAAGCAAGACCAGAAGAATTAAAAAGGTGTATAACAAGGCAGAATAAATGGGATATACAAAAACAGTGCAAAGGAAAAAGGGCAGTGCAACCCAGGTACACATGCAATCCTGGAGTTTTTAACTGCGTTTCAGGTCCTGAGACTTTTTAGGAATGAGGTTAGAAAAATTATTAATTAACTAAAATAATAAATGATCATGCCTGCCTAGAACCCTTTGTACAAAGAGCAAAACCAAACGAAAGAAAAAGTGTACAATGAGGACGTGTAAATGAAAACAATGAAACCCAGTGTAAAGGAAAAAAAGGCTGTGTAGCCCAGGAACAAATGTGCAACCTGGAGATTGAATTGTGTTTCAAGTCCCAGGACATTTGGAGGATGGGGCTATGGAGACAAATTGTCCTCTCCCTAGCCTTGATCTCTCATAATTCAGGAGATATGACCATGACATCCCCATCCTGCAGGAAGTTTCAAGCATAGCCTGCCATTCCTGACATCCTTATGTTGTTGCAGCAACATTAGGACATTCCCTCTCCACCACTATGCAATAAAAACCAATAAAAAAGGAATCTATAAGAAATAATTAGAAAAAACTTGCCTTGTAGATGGCAGGGCCTCTGGAGTCCGCAAGGAACATTGAACCCGCTGGAGAATGTTATCCCCAAAACCTGTCTGGTTTTATTTAACCAAAACATAAAACTGCTTTAACCTTGGGCCAGATGGAAAATATCATTTTTTTCCCTTGGTTTTCCCAATTTAATTGCATTTATACTTTTGGTTTACTAAAGCATTTTTATTTATCTCAAACGTTTGTTAACTAGAAAATGATGTTCAATTCTAAATTATCGGCTTTGTTCTCTATTTTCTATTCTTTATTGCAAATTATTGTTAACAATCATTTGTAAATAATCTTTAGATTACACGATCTTTTGTAAATAAAATCCATCGCTTTCTACTCGATTATAATAGAATATGCTTGGCTATTCAGAGGCAACTACACACAACATAATCATTTCTCTCAATGGGGTAATTAATCAAATCTTAGTTCCTCAATTTCAAATGAATATTCTTTTAAGGTACTCTCTCAAACTCACCAGATGCTGATCAACCATCAGAGTTCAAATATGGTTGCTGGGGGTCTCTCCACAAGGAAATCCAAGGGAGAACTACCCCAGCCGTGAGAACAATAAAAGCCCAATAGCCTCATCTCTGCATATCAAGCAGGAGGTTTTGGAACTACCCAATTCAGAAGTCAGGTCAAAAGGTAAATCTCGACATTAAAAGCCTGGAGATGAACAAGAAAATTTCAGAAGTATCCCCTGCAGCTTCACCAGTCACAAAGGGCCTAGCCAAAAAAATACATACTACTGCAGAAGCTTGTGACCAGCATACAGCTAGAAAATCGCTTCCTGTTCAGAAAATCACCATCTGGGCAACCTCCACTAAGCTCCCTGTCAAGTAAGGCAAAAAAACCTCCTCGTCAAGATCAGCAGCAGCCATTATTTGGTTCACAAAAACCCACTGCTAGATCTATAAGAAGCAAGCCCTTCCCATAAGCCCAGTCTGTCAGGCATTACAAAATAAGATGGAGAAGAGAAACTCTTTTACCTCACCTACACAAAAGGCCAACTATCACCAATGCATGAGTCCACCATGCACTCAAGCATTTAGCAGCCAAACAAGTGGCTTGTGCCCGTGACTAGGTAACACCAATGGACAAGTCAACCAAGCAAACTCTTAAGAACTATACCACCAGTCTCAAACATTTACAATCCAACAGGTTAACTCCATTGCTGACAGGCTTGTAACAATATAGCTTTTTTATTACGTCACTAGAATAGGGGACATTGCCAAAATGAGGCAGTAAAACAGAGACGATTGAATGAAGCTGAGGAAGGTTGTTGCATATGCTTGTAAGTTACAAATTGAAATGTATGATATCAAATATGCAAGTCAAATATTACTTCTATTAAAATATGATTGAAAAAGAAATATCTAGGGGCACTGATGCAATGCAACAAAAAGGCTGAGAATTCAAAAAGAAACATATCATGAGAAGGGAGGCTGTGAAAGAGTCAACAATGACAAACAAAGCAAAGTGAATGAAAAAACTTACGAAAAGAAATTGAATGGTGATTATTTACTGTAAAGAATGGATTGAAAGCAGAGAAATGTTAATCAAATGTCTGGTAGTAGAAAGCATATGAAGTCTACAAAAACATCATCTGTTGCCAGTGTGTAGAAAAAAGCTAGGTTTACCAAATCAGAAGAAAACTAGGGTGGTTCCACTTCCGGGTATTAAACCTCCCAGAATTGGAATCTAGAATAATGTGTCTGCAGGTTTGGGGAGGGTTCGCAGTTTTTCCAATGGAATTATGTGGAATCAGCAGCAAACAAACCTGGAAAACTCCATTGACGACACAGCAATTCCAATGCATTTCTGTCATAATTCTAGAGGCCAGCATAAATTTTGACAGGTGCATTTCTGTTTATGGTTTTTCTAGATTAAACTATGTAATGATTTTTACCATCAACATTTTGGATCACACTCTCCATGATCCATCATCAAGATGTAGAAAGAGAGCAAGAGGAGAATGTAAAATGGTAAATTGCATACTATATAGAGGGAGGGAATTGACGCAGATACCAAGAGACCACAGGGAGCAAACTAAGAAAAAGCACAAGGTGCTTTCAAAAGAGAGAAGGAAAATGGAAAAGATAATGTAGCAAGGAAGTAAACACATACAATACAAAATTAAAAAGGAAACTATGAAAATCTACAAACAAGAGCAAGGGGGCACACAAGGGCGTGTTTCACTTCTTGGCATCCTAAAAACACTAAATGACAGCATTGCTTTCATTATGAAAATTTTATGCATCGCAGGAGCGATGAAAACCAAAAGTATCAAGGAGAAAACACTCTGCTGCTCAAATGCCACTTTGACGAACAGCAAGAACAAAGAACGACACTGAAGAGCAGAACAATGGCACCCATATTTGATAAAACTTGAATATTTAATATAAATCTATTTACTCAACCAAAGTATAAAAATCAGTGACAAAGAAGAAAAAGGGTGGCTCTAACTGGGGTTCACTCACCATATTACTTAAAAATATAGCTCTCATTTTCCAATCACCATATTAAATAACTATATGGAATATAAATAAAAAGGTAAACCATACTAATATAACTTTCTTAAATATAGATAAAATTACATACCATGTTAATATGACTTCCTGGAATATAGATTAAAATTTAAAAACAAAACATATCAGTATAGGTATATAGTCAGGATGGTACTGATATAGTTTCTTCAAATAAAATAAAAAAATTAATATAGTATAGCTTAATATTAATATAGTTTTTGGGTTAGAGATATGTAAATGCCTATATTACTTATTTTTTGTGTGGATGTGCCCAACCTCACTCAAAGAAAATATACTAAAGAATGGTGTAAGAGGAGAATAACCCCAAAGGTGAATTCTTTAATAAGGATAAAACAGACATAAAAAACAATCAATTGGTCAAAGGCAAGGGTGCACAAATTAGATTAGATTGTCAGAAAATTGACAAAAAGGAATAAGCAAATAATTGGGCAAAGACCACAGTGGGAAAATAAGAGAGCAAGAGGAAGACACAAGAAGCATCAAGCATATGAGAGAGAACTGACCAAACAAAAGCAAAAATTTGAACAGATAAAAAGTTTCATATCGATTTTCCTTTGAAAACCTTCACAGAATGACACACATTGCAATAGCTGAATAACATTTAAAACCCCAAACACTGACTGTTCGGATGCTTGTTAGTGTTTGACCTTTACACATACCATTATACAGTTTTTTAATACTTTTCTCTAGAAGTGCTCTAAGAAATGCTTTGCATCAAGCATTAAGTGAATGGATGTCAAACGTATCCATGTCAAATAATAAAGAACTATAATAGGAAACTACTACCCAGAAATGTGAACACACAAAATAACAAACTTTAACAAGAGAAAATAAATTAACCAAAAAGAATGCACAACAGATAACAAAATGTAAGCTGCTATATCTTTTGCTCAAAGCTCTCTGCAGCAACCAAATTTCAACATTGATTACTCAGGCCTCAGATATTACATGCAATCATAGAGCCACAAAGTTACAAACAACAACTTATTACATGTAAACTAAGCTACCGATTCAGGTGCAGATCCAGATGCGGATGCGAGAATCGGGTGCGCGGATGCGTGAAATTTTTTTTTGGAGAGATGCGGATGCATTTGGATGCGTGTGTGTGTGTGTGTGTGTGTGTGTGTGTGTGTATATATATATGCAAAGACATATACAAAATTATATCATTCTTTTGCTTGGATATGGCTATAACCTCAGCCATTATCTCATAAAAAAATGTGGAAGCAAGGTGTGTTTTTTGCTTTTTAACGTCAATATTAACGTTTTTGTGCCTGGAGGCTTCCGGATGCGCATGGGATGCGCCCAGGAAGTGCATCCGAGGGCTGTGGATGCATTGGAACGCATCCACAGCCATGGGATGCACTTCCTGGATGCATCCAGAGCGCATCTGCCTCCACATCCAGGCCTCCAGGGAATGCATCGGTAACTATGCATGTAAATGAACATCAAAGACCCAATATGTAGAAAGAACCACAAGCAGAGGTCTCACAACATTTTAATATCTCAGGAATTTTGTACTTCCAACAATCTGCAATTCATAACTTAAAAAAGACTGGTTGAACCATAAGACATCCAAGTTGCTGAATCATCTTCATAGGAGATTTTCCCAAAATATGAAGTATGTTGTTCAACTGCATGACAAACACATAACAAAAAGGCCAAAAATAACTAAGTCCCACGAAAATTTCTTATATCAGTAATTTGATGATTTAACCCACGCTAGATAAACAAAACTAACTTTACATAACAACATTCTCCCACTTTAAGTCAATTTTCTGTCTTGGTAATAACTCCTCCTATTGAAAAACCAATGGCAATGTTGCACATCAGCAGGTAATGTGCAAGCCAAGAGAGGTTCTAAACCAAATGAACTTCTCTCCACCAATGGGATTTGTCAAAATATCTATTGGCTTTATATCAATGTATACTTTGGCCAAAGAAACCTTTCCTCCTAGTACAACACATACAAAGTGATATTGTATATCCATAAGCTTTGTTCTGATATTCTAAATTCTGTGCTAAAAGTAAAATACTTTGGCTGTCACAATGCAGCACCTTGTTATCGTGCTTTACCTGCACTTCACCCAAAGGTCTATGAATCTAGATTGCCTCCTCACCAGCCTGCATCGCTGCCATATATTTAATCTCAATATATCTTTGCCTCACACCCTACATGTATTTATGCTTCATTGGCTTTATGACTTACATCTATTCAGCAAAGTATTTGTTTCATGCTTCATATATATTTATATGCATTAAATGTATTGTGTGTGTGCTCAGTGTCTTCCTGCATTAATGTGTATACTATGTCTATGCTTCGCATCTTCATGCATTGATGATTAATGTGTATACTTTGTGTATGCTTTGTGTCTTCATAAATGGATGCCCCGAGAGTGGTTCTACTTTTGGTTGATCTAGAATAAGAGAATAACTAAAGTAAATCCAAAGATATGAATGCATCAGCAAAAGTTGGTAAAGTTCAAATTGGTTTTGATGCCAATACAAAGGTGGCCTTGATTCTTGTCTCTAGAAGATGAAGAGGGAAGTCGTTAATATCAGAGTTGCACAACAGAAGCTCCTCATGTTGAAAGATTTGTATAAAAATTGACATTGCTTGGGGACAAGCAGTTTTGGGGAAGGGTGGACTGTGATGTCCCATTTCAGAAATAGGACTTAATAATAAATAATAATAAAATCAAATTAAATATACAGAGAAATAAATAATATAATATAATTACAAGTTAATTGAGATATGGTGTTAGCTTGCATTTTACTTTTATGAAATCTCTGAACAGACAAAAGTGCAAAGATCCTTGACTAAAGAGTCAGATCTGTTATCAAGAACATCTAGAGACAGATATCTAACAAATAAATGATATCCAAGCACTGGCGAAAAGGGCTATGGTTGAAATTAACAATCAAATAAAGTAACAGAGAGTTATACAAGTAATGGCAACAGACAAATATAAAGGTATCGACTATAACAATGGGTTTAGAATAGTATCAACTAAAGTCAAAACAAATACATTAAAATCAATATACAAGTTAGAGATTATGGCAATCAAGTTGATTGATACTATCGGAGTTGCACAATTATGGGAGGCTGTTGACATCAATTATAACGAACAGTGGCCATATAAGATAGTCGAAATAAACACAGTTAAGCAGATATTAATAGTTCAAAAGAAAACAAGAAAAAGCCTTCACTTAGCACAGAGACACAGGTAAGAAGATAGACAGCAACTAATATTGACTCCAAGTGGTCGATGGTGTTAGAGAGAGATAAACAACATGAGCAATCTATAAGTAAAGCATCGACAAGGAGTAACAAATAACATAGAGCAACCTGATGGTTATGGTGATGGCAATTACGATGCATATTGGGATGACAACCACCAAGCATCATGGGTGCCATTACAATGTGGAGACCAATAGCATGTTGCGGTCCATTAAGAGTCACACCGCCAATTAATAAGAGATAAATCTTTAACACAAAGATTTGTTTAGGGTGGCAGCAATAATCAATAAATGATTCGATTGGTATTTAATATCAAAGGCTTGAAATCAATAAGAAGATTATTTTATGTCAGCAATTAGTAAATGAAGAGTAGCGCTACTTTGGCATGGCACAATATCAAGAATACAAGGAAGTGATTAAGAAAGACTGATCGATAACAATAATAGTTATGAAGAGCCAAGGTCAATAACTTGTGTCTTGTCAAATATGGTTGAAGGGATGCAATATAGCCAGAGAGCTGACCCACAAAAGATGTAATATAATTAAGTTAATAGAAAAACAGATTTATAAAGGGGTGCGATCATAGAAGAGGTGCAAATAAAGGAATACATGGAAGAGACATGTCTCCTCCATCCCAAAGGATAAGATATAAATACATTACAACAACCCCAAGACAATCACCGACCAAGACGGCAGAGAAAGATATCAAATAAAAAGACAACAAGACTGCCATCAGCAAGGAAGAGAATTGAAGATCGAACCAAGCAGGAAGGAAGAACGGATAAGCAGTTATAACAGCACTATATTTATATTGGACTGTTTATTCATCATATAAATTGCATACTGTCACCTTAAATCAAATCTATATTAATTACAAGTGGGATCAAGGCTTTGTATACTTTATTTGCCATATATATTTATGATGTAAAACCACATCTGTCAATATAATCAATTAGCCATATAGGGGATGGAAAGTAATTGCAGTAAGGGGGAATGGTGAGGCCTCACAAGGTACACCACCTCGTGAAGCATGAGGCCAAGAGGGATGAGAGATTCCACTCTTGGGCCTAGGGTTGACTTAAGGGCACCCTAATGTAATTCTTCCACCCACTCATATGGGAGAATTATTGTGATAGCTAAGGAAAGGATCCTTACCCATATGCGGTGAGTGATAGAGTGATGGAGGGGAACGGTGTAAAGATTCAGCTAGGTACATCAACCCCATGAAGCATGGGGGCAAGGGCGACGAAGTTTCCACCCTTGGGCCTAGAGTAGAGACAATGAGGGCACCTCATCAAGCCTTCCTTATCTCATTCCTCATTATGGCTAAGACCATTAGAGTTAAGTGCTATACTTATGTTTTCTTCAATAATCTTAAATATGCATTATATTGTTACCTAATCTCTAGGTGAGGATTGTATATCTCTTTGTATTATCAATTTGTAAAGCTTAAGGTAGATTGTATTACACTAACAATATAGTTAGTTTGTACATATATGAATGTGTTCCTTATTTGGTGATTGCAGGACTTATATTCAAAGCACAATGAATGAAATATCTTACTCGGTAAGACATATTAAGGCAGATTGTATTACACTAACAATATAGTTAGTTTGCATAGATATGCACTTGTTCCTTATTTGGTGATTGCAGAACTTATATTCAAAGCACAATGAGTGAAATATCTTACTTGGTAAGACACCTCTCTAACCTGGTTGTTGCAATTGTGTTTATAGGGTATAAACTACGGCAGACACTAGAAGAGGACATTAAAAGTAGACAAGGAAACCACTATATGCAAATTCGCTACACATCTAATTGTACCTTTTGTCGACCAGGAAGAATCAGAGAACGCATGCAATGTCCAGGCAACCATGAAAACCCTAATTTCATACACAATCCTAATCAAACCAATAGAGTAAATGAAATGAAGAACAATAAACAAACACAAACCAAATCATCCATCTCCTATGGCCTCCATTGTCCCCCTTATTCTCCTTCAAAGTGCTCTCAAATTTGTAATATGCACAAGGCAGTTAAAAAGCATGATATGATATGATAATGACGAGCAGAAATTCAAAGATTGTGGTTCAAAGATAGTGGTTAGATCGAAAATAAGGATTTGCTTTGCAATTTATAGACATTTCAGACTGATTTGACGACTAGGTTAGAAAGGGACTTAGAGTGATCAATGGCCATGATTGAGGGAGAAGGTTTGTTAATCAAGGGAGATTTCATAATTAAAATAGTTATTTAATCTAAGAGGGAGATTAATTAGGATAGTTAAACAATGAAATGAGATTAAATAATTAAGCAAATATTTAATCGAAGAGGGATAAATGATTTTAGGGTAATTAGATGACAAAGATCGATTGCTTAGAAGGCATAATCAAATGTCAATTAAATTATTATTTAATTAGGGGATAGAAGAAAGACACAAACCATCAATTAGACAATAATGATCATTTAATTGATGCAGAAAAAAATTAGTAAAAAGCATTGTTGAGCAAGTGAAAGGCAATTCTCAATGTCTACACCTCCAACTAAGGAGAAAACATAAGCTATAGTGGGACTTTCTCTTATCTCTATCCATACCAAAATCCACATCGACATAACCATTAGCCTAATACTACTCCATTGAAATAGATAGCACCATGAGGTTACCCTCAAATACATAAGAATCCACTTCACAGTCATCCAATGCTTAGAACGTAGATTCACCATGTAACTACTGACTACTCCCACTACTAGAAATGTCTAGTTTGGTGCACACCTTGGCAAACATAACACTACCAACTACTTATGTGTGAATCACGAGACACTTGCATCCTCTCTACTTTGGTTCTAGGGCACTACTCCAAATACAATATAGTTTAATCAAGAAATGGGTTACTAACTAGTTGTGCATTTTGCAAATTGAAGTGCTGCAAACCTTTTTGAAAAGCTTTTATAGTGCCTCCTAATCAACCAAAACAAGGAAAAAATATACATATTTTGTCAACTTGTACACCACAAAAATAAAATCCTTACTCTATGCTTTTGGAAGTCACAAATGGTTAAAGGCAAAAGTAAACCAATTGGAAGTGTCTTTTCTAATTTGTTTTGTTGACAAGTGAAGCATGCATGTACATAATTGAGCACCTCTTCTTTCATGCCTTTCTAGGAAAGCCTCTCACGAATCTACCTATATTTCATGTAAAATCCTACATCTCCTACTTCTAGGATTTCCTTTTTTAGCTTTGATTAAGGAGTTGAGATGAGTCTTCCCTTATACATGATAAATCCATCAACCACCTTGAAAATTCATCACTAAATTTTTCATCGCGAATATCATTCAAAAAAATCTTTCTTGGCATATTTAGCTATAGATATCTTAGAGATGTAACATATGTTTGGCATCCACTCAGTGCATTCTTTTTCCCCTTGACAAATTCAATTTCAAAATCATAAGCTTGGAGCTTACTTACCCATTTTTGTTGGTGATCATCATGGTCCCATTGGTTTAGGAAGAATTTTAGACTATTAAGATCCATTTTCTCCACTGCCTTGCCATACACCAAGGATTAGCTTAGTTTTGTCAGGCACGCATGACAACAAGCACTTTTTTATCATACATGGAGAATGCCCTTTCCAATTCTTTAATTTCCAACCCTCAAATGCAATGGGGTGGTTATTTTGCATCAGCATCACTCCAATTCCTTTTCCAATTGTATTGCATTCACTATCAAATCTACCACAATTGCTTTATCTTCTACCCACAAATGTAGGGGGGCTAAAGCACCCTCGCACAACTAAAATCCCCCCATTCAACAAATATAATCCCCACCCAGCCCTATCAATACTTGTGGAGTCGAGGATTCATTGAGAATTTCGAGTTGCAGAAGGGGCAAATGAAAATATGGCACAAAAAAGCCCATTTGAAATAAGAGACAAAGCTTGGTCTATTCCTCTATTCCCATGTGACCCCTACTCAATAGGGATGAGTGGGTTCAAACATTCTTTATGCTTTGTCATTCCAAAGAAAAACTTCCTTTTTGGTTAGATCAATCGATGGGGCAACCAACTCTATAGTAGCTGCAAAGACCCAAAGATCCCCTTTCCTATGTCAATGTCATAGGAATTGGCTAAATAATGAAAACATGGATATTTTTTCAGTCCACTTGAACTCCTTTATAGTACTAATTAAATGTGCTAAATATAAATTTCCAATCAAACCAAGCTTACATTTGCATTGTTGGACCAAAACCCTAAGTCCCTCAACCAAGTGCCTCAAATATTCCTCCCTTTTTTTGCTATATATCAAAATACCTTAATACTAAAACAAATTTTCAGAGCTGCTTGTTGAATGTGATACATGCATGTGTGAAAGGTGGCAAGAGCACCTAGGGAGAACAAATGGCACGACCAAAAACTCTAAGTGTTTGGCACTATGGCAATAAAAGGTTACTTTTGTTGCATATTCACTAACTCAAATTTGGTGATAACTCACTCTAAAGTCAATTGTAGAGAAGTACACAAATTCATGAAGTTCATCAAATAGTTTATCAATTCAACGAATTGAATACCTGTACTTGATAGTTCTTTTGTTCAATGATCTCTAATTGATGCACATCCTCATGGTACCATCTTTTTCTTCACTAACACTACTAAAAACGTGAATGGAGTGGGGCTCAATCTATAGTACCCTATTGCCAACAATTTTTTGGTTGCATTTTCCATTGTTTCCTTGCACAATCACAAAGTTCTACAAGTGGTGATGATAAACTCAGCCCCTATCTCCAATTCTATAATGTGCTAAAAACCTCGATCTTGTGGAAGTCACAAGGGTATATTATCGAAGACCTTAGAATGCTGCCTCAAAATAGTCTAACTATTTATTGGGTAGGGTCTACTTTGGGAGCTAATGTCAATTAATTATAGAAGCAAATTGAACACTCCCATGTTAGTGTAATTATACAATGACCAGCATTAACTACATGGTTCAATCTCTTTGTGACTAGTACATACTTGCTCGTGTTTGTGACTAGTATGTAACTACTCTATCCTCTCCTTGTATATAATGCTCCACTGATTCAAATAAGAATCAATGCTTTAACACTTTAAATATATTTTCACTTATACCCTCTACAAATGGTATCAAAAGCCACTATCCACACAATATGGAGAATAATGAAGATTATGGGAAATATAACTCAAGAAACAACATTGTCATCATCATTAATTGATTGATTCCCTTGAGATGTATGTCTTGATGCAACAAAGGCATTGACTTAGTTGGGAGCTGCAAATTAGATTTTCATATTCTTTTCAAGAATTATAATGTTATTATTACTATATTTATAGAAGTAATTAAATCTGGAACTATTATTACATTTATAGAAGTCATTAAATCTATACTCGCTGATCAGAGTTGCATATTCATTTATACATCTTTGTTGTGCTCAAAAGTTTATGCGAATATTGGTGAAATGTTAAAGATTTGTGTAAAGATGGCATTCCTTTTGTTGCTGAAGAAATAAACTATTCAAAGGGAGGACATGTAAAAAGTCTTACAAAAGTAGGTTGGCCTTGTTCAATTAGAAAAAGGAGATTCTATTGGACAAGTATTTTGGGTTTTCTTTTCATACATTGAGAATGATAATCCAAATGCAACCAATGAATAAAAATTTGTGGGGAATAGTAAGTGGTCAAAAAAACAATCTACAGAAAGTGAATTGTTAGATTGTAGTAGTTTTCAAAAAGGAGATTCTATTGGACAAGTATTTTGGGTTTTATTTTCATACATTGAGAATAATAATCCAAATGCAACCAATGAATAAAAATTTGTGAGGAATAGTAAGTGGAAAAAAAAAACCACCTACAAATATCTACAAGTGAATTGTTAGATTGTAGTAGAGATAATACAGCCAAGACTATTATTGGTCTTGCTCATTTGAACTCTAAACTCCATCATATAGATTTGGATGAATCATCTACCAATAATTGGGATAATCTAAACAATTTTTTTTGGAGCAAAAGCAATAAATGCAAAGTTTTCTTTAAAGCTTCAATTGTTTAGATTCAAGATGGAAGATGAAATCACAATGTCAAACCACATAAGCAATTTAAGATCTTTCTGTAGGTGGCAGCTAGCTAGTAGAGGTTAAGGCTCCAATAGAAGATGATGATGTTAAGGTCATCTTATTAAACAACTTGCCTTCAAAATACAACAATGTTATTTTTACACAGTCAAATCACTTCACAAACTCTAGAAAATATGATTTCAACTCTTCTAGCAAATGAAAAGAGGACAAAGGAAGACACGGAAGAACTTCAATAAGATTAAGCACTACATTCAAGGAGTACTAGGAAATGGTCGGGTAAAAACAAAAGAGACAATGCATATTTCTATTGTAAGTAAAAGGGACACAATAAAGTTTTGTAAAACTCGGGCCAATGTTCTTCTCAAAGGGAATCTCAAAGATGAATTAGATGTAGGCAACTTTGCTTCCATCAAGAACAAAGATTCAAAAGATTATAAGTGTGTTATTAACGACTCTCAAAATGTGCTAATTTTGCCTTCGTATTTTGAGCCTTCATTTTGGAGGATAGAGCCACCAAAGGATGCAAGATTTCAGCCATCTCAATTCAGCTTCTCACTTTGGAACGGTCCTTGTATGTAAGTGCTTCGACTTTACTTTCATGCTTTCTTTTTGTCTTCTTTGTTGTTACTAATAGATTTTAAGAATACATATATTGTGAAGGTTATGATTTGAAGACAAGTTTGGGATTTGGTGAATAGCTCAATTATGGATAGTTGTCCAAAGAGCATGAGATTATGATCAAGTCTTATCACCCTTACCAGGGTGAGGTAGCATGATAGAGCCATGCGTGTGAGAAGTTCAATATGGATTGTTGTCAACAATAATTTGAGGTCTATGATTTGAGAGTTGCTCAAGGATTTAGTTCGGGGCTCCACCTTTATGAAGGTTGAGGAGGCAACTTGGGGCAGTTCCACATGATTTAGGATTTAGTTCCTCAAGGAATATTTTCTAAAAAATGTGCATTCATTTATGTAATCAGCAAATTTTATTGTGTAAGCCTAGAGGGGGACTATAAGGGAAGATGAATTTGATAATTCAAGAACAATGCATTAAGGGGGGAATGTTAGCAAAATTATACATTGACCGGTGTGTAACTACATGGTTCAACTTGTTTGTGACCAGTACGTAACTACTCTTGTTTGTGACCATTACGTAACTGCTCTTGTTTGCAACCAATACATAACTACTCTTGTTTGTGACCAATACATAACTGCTCCTGTTTGTGACCAATATGTAACTACTCTATCTTCTACTTTTATATAATGCTCCTCAAATTCGAATGAGAATCAATACATTAACACTTTAAATCAATGTAACACAAGCAAGGGGGGATGTCGTGACATCGGGACAGCAAAAAAAGGGCTTCAATTTGGGGATGGCAACGGGGGGTGGGGGGTACTATAATATATTATACATATAGTACTTGAAATGCTAGTTATGAAATGATGTATAATAGTATAAGAACTAATAATACCAAATACTTGAACACAACAAAATTGCAACATAGTAACATACCCAAATACAGAATTAAGAAAACAATACACTATATTTGAACAACATTGAATATCAATTTACCAATTACTATTAAAAAAATCAAATTATCTAGACATCACCAAGACAGTCAAGCGACACCCGAGCGTCCCCTACATGAACTGAGGACATCACCCCGACGATGCGAAGGTGGCATGATGGCAGTGGTGGGGGGACTTGGGAACACCAAGGCCCCGTCCCAAGGACATCCCCGACCCAGGCACATGGGAGTTTGAAGGGGGACATGTCCCTGTGTTTCACTACTTTAAATGTATTTTCACTTATATTGTCTACATCCCAATCTCTTTGCAATTATGATCCTACGTGTCCCAATCAATTGGATTCATAATAAATGATTTATTGCAAAATAAAGGTTTCCACCAAATTCACCTTAAGTAAACAAATTGAAGAAATCGTTAAATTATTTTTTGGGGGAAGAAAAATGAAAAAAGAGAAGATGAAGTGAATGAATAAGAGAGAAGAAAATGAGAAGATTTTATGTAGAAGCATCCATGATTTAATAGCATTGAGAAAAATGATTTCATGAAGGACCAAAATCAAATGCCCCTAACTCTATAATTTGCATTAACTAATTATAGGGTTGTGACTTCTTTGACTCTTGAAAAATTTTATAATCATCAGAGGGTTGTTAGGTCATCCTAGGGGCATATAGCATTAATTTTCCAACAATGCACAATTTTTAACACCAAGAAAGTGCTCCATGAAAATGTTGTCACTTGCCATGGCCAAGTACTAAAGAACACTAGCCATTTGAATATGATTCAATGCCTATAAAGCATAAACAATTTAAATGCATCATTAAAAACTTGTCATTTAAGAGAATATTAATACACATTAACCCAAAACTAACAACCCATTTAAAAATTATTGTTGACATGTCCTTCATATATTGAGTAGTGTGACAGAAATCCTTTAGCCATACTTTGGAAAGTTCAGGAGCTTATAGATCTTTCTATACCATTTTTTCTGCATCACGCCATACATCACAACCTTGTACACCTTGTTAAGACAATTAATGAGTTAACTAATCACCTCTCCCTACTTAACTGAACTTTGGTCCCTTTGGGTTCATGTAGGAACTCGTACAATTTGACTTTAAAATTTCTGCTTGGTAATTTTGTATTCAGTTTTGCTAATTAGATTAACTTCTTTAATTGTATCGCATGGTTTCATTATTCACTTGCATCTACTAAAATAACATGAATATCCTTTTCAGTAACCCATCCCAATCAAATCAAGTGATGTAAGTTTTTGACCAGACTACAGAGGTTTAATTTGGTTTAAGCTGCTTGACTAGTTACATAGATTGTTTTTGTTGAACAAAAATGAATTACCATTCTATAACATATAGAATTGGACAAATCTTAGGTAGTTGATATGATACAGAACAATCCTATAAAAGATGAATGAATATGACTACAGATTGAGGTGACTGTCAAATACTCATTTATACAAGCCATTCACAACTCATCTTTTGATACAAAACAAAAAGGCATGTATTGTTATGGTGCAGAATAGTGTTTAAAGCAGAAGAACGGCAGGTAGCTTGCAATAATCACTTACAAACGTAAGTTAAAGATATAAAAGTTTGTTACAAATACGCCAAACAGTTTAGCGTAAGTGTGCCTGTCCAGTAAACTTATCTGAATACTATTTTTTTGTTTTTGCTAATCTTTTTATGTGGTATCTACCAATGAAAAAAGGTCATAACCTAAGTGCCAAAAACTTCATTGTAAAGTTAATAGTCAAAACTAAAGAACATACCTTGCACACGCACCACCATTCCAAACGCCAGCAAATTTTAAGATTGAGCCTGGTTTAAAAAAAGCTATTACAAAGAATAGCCTAGAGGACACAAAAGCTTCTAAGATTTTGACTTCTAATACATTCAAATCACAATTTCAAAAAACTTACCAAGTATTCGAAACCCTGAAGGCCAGATGCCATAAGGCTGCAGATTATAGGAAGATAAACAAAAAATAAAACAGACGCGTGCCCTTATGGAAAACTGGATTTCAGAGAAAAGAAAAATACATTAATGTAAGAAATAAAAATAAAGGTATGCCATCATACCCGACGCGATAAAACTAAATTGCAACGTGGTTAAGCTATTCGGCCCTCAGCAAATGCTAATTTTCAACATCGAAAGTTCAGGTCTCAAAGATTACATAACATCATAGGGCTAGGAACAAAAGATTCTCATAAGAACCCTTTATTGTCTACTATAAAAACAGATTTTGCAGGACAACATTCGCTTGTACGAAAGAAATTTTCCCTTAATACAGCGACTCAACAGAGCCTGCTAAAATGTAGGCCTCTTTCAGGCGCGCTCAGATCCTCACCAATATGAGAAGACGAGTTACCAAAAGGCCAAACCCCCGACCAACATCGAAGGGTAAATAAAAAGATTACAGATAAATACACACAGAATGCATATCAAACATTAGACATTTTTCTGAAGGAGATGACAAGGAAGCAAGATATTATAGCGAACGCTTAGGGTTTCAGATTGACGGATTCCCTAGGGTTTCTCTCTTTAATGTACTAATCTCTAAATCTTCTCTTTCCCTTTTTTCTTATTGAACAAAGCAATTAAAAGAAACTACAAGGGCCACTACAACATTATGACTTTACAAGGATTATATAAATTGGATAACATTTTTACAAGGACTAAGTTACTATACTATTGAAAATTCATAACTTGTTCTTTAATATGTTGAAGTTGATGTTTTGACCTCTTTAATCTTCTTCCATGACTTTTGGCACTATAAGAAAAGAAAAGTCATCCGAAGAAATACATTAGAGTAAGTCTTAGAGTTCCAATTACATGATGACAATTGTTAGAAAACATAGCAGCACATTTATTGTTCCAAATATTTTTAAAAGCAACTTGCCAAATAGAATCAACAATCACATAATGTTGCAAGCTATAGCTAAGAATAGCTTCTTTCCAATTCAAGTTGTGATTAAAAATCGCAAAGAAATCTGTAAATATAGCAAACCATTTCTTTTTAACATATAGGCAGTCCCAAAATATATGTTTTAAACTCTCAGCACCATTGCAAAAAGGACAATTAGTTGGTTCGATCGTCATATATTTCAATCTATCTCCCACTGGTAGCTTACAATGTAATATTTTCTAGGATGGCACTTGAGTATCGAAATACGCATTAGATTTCCATATTTGAGCACTCATTTTAATCCAAAATTTGGAACTAAATCTGCATTTTTCCACTTACGATTTTGTTGAAGAATAGGATGCCAATAAGGAAGTAACTGGATATAAATCTTCTTTAGGGGAAAGTAGTTGAAGTGACTACTAGACAACCACTTCCAATCCTTAAAGTAATAACAATTCCTTGAAGTATAAAGTTTCATAGTCAATTCGGTAGGAACTAATTACTAATAAAAATTAGAAAGTGCTTGTAATTGTTAGTTAAACCAAGACAAGTTTTGATATTATTCCATGAAGCCCAATCAAGTATATTGAAGTCCCAAATATATTTAAATTGTCTTATCCCCTTTTTAAACAAGTAATGTGCACGTCTTGGGAAGGTAATAGTCAAAGGCTAGTTGTGATAATTAATAAGCTTATTCCACCAAATTGAAGTTGAAGCAAAACTAAAGCCATAATGCAAAGAAGAGTCATTCCATTCCAAAAATTTAAAACTCTTTATTATGCTTTCCAAATGGATTTAAGAGGAAATGATGCCCTAATTTTAAGGAAGGGTGTCGTGAGCAATTTATCCAACCAAATAACTTCTTGCCACTTTTTCATTATTGCAGTTTTAGTAATTCGTTGGTAAAGTAAAAATTTTCATGCTTCCTCCCCACTAGTAGCTCTAATCATCCATTTAGCAACAAGACAAGTCCCTTCTATTTTGGGATCAACAAGTGTAATGTCCCAAAGGGGTTTATGTCCCAGAGGTGATTTCAGTCCTGAGGTGTTTTCAGTTCTGGAGGTGATTTCAGCGTGAAGATGATTTCGGTCCGAAGGTGATTTTTGTCCCGGAGGTGTTTTTGTCCTGAAGATGATTTTTGTCTCAAAGGAGTTTCTATTCCGGAGGTGTTTGCACGCAAGAAGGTCATACGATAGTAGGGAGGTTGTACAGTGATGGCAAGAAGGTCATACGGTGATACCAAGAGAGTTGTACTGTCATGTCCCCTTTTCAAATAATTAAAAATAATCACTTTTGCTAAGGCTGGCAGGCTCAAAAAGTAAAGTTTCAAGAAAAGGGGCTAATCTTTGGAAACCAATGGATTAATAAATGTTAAATATTATTAAAATATGTCTAATTCACCCCTCTTGGTCGTGAGTTAGGGTTATGCCCTCTTTTAAAGGGGTTTAAAGGCATTTCGGGCTCATTCTAGAACTTGATTTTTGCTCATTGCTTTGTTATACTTCAGAGGCTACCAAACCTATGGAGAAGGAGACCTAAAGATGGGAGTTTGTAGGTTTCTAAGAAGGCTAAGGATGGGAGTTCAAGGCCATTCCATGTGCAAGCTCATGCAGAGTTTTTCCTTGTGCTGAACAGTGCAGATTTGTGATTTTTCGGGTGTGTTTCTTGTAAGAGTTTGGTGTTTCCAATTGAGTTTTTCATATCAGTTTAGTTTGTTGTTGTATTGCAGCCATTTTGCTGTTAAAATAGAGCTGAATATATGGGTTGTGATTCTACTTCTATGATAGATTATTAATGTTTTATGGTGTTTCCAGGCTATTTTGTGTTGTTTTTGGGAGCCCAAGGAGCATTGTTTTTGTCCACTTTTTTGGAGCTGTTGTGTAAACTCTTTACAAATCTAGAAATGTCATTTTTTAGGCCGTTATGTTGGTGAAATTTATGTAAAAATGTCTACTTTCAGATTTATCAATAATATGTGAAGCTGTGAAGTTTTTGGCACTATTTCGGGCATACCCGATTTGGGTTTTATTGAGAAATTGTATAATCTTTCAAGTGTTATTTGTTTAATTTAATAATCTAATTAGAGGATGCAAATATGATATAAAAATCAAAAAGGGGACATTTCAGTGGCATCAGAGCTATGATCTTTCCAGCACGAGGGTTTGTAGAAGTTTGCATTCAACTAAGTGAAAGAGAAAAGAGATATTTGCAGCGAGAAAAGAATAAAGAAATTTTGATCAAACCTCCAGTTGAAAATAAAAGTACAAAGTCCAAGGAAGGAACAAGTATGACTGACCCGGATGAGATGGCAAAAAAATTCTTCCAGGACATCCAGAACACTCAAAAGCAAACAGTGGATAGTTTGGCAGAAACTAGAGAGGCCTTGCAGTTATTGACAGAAAAACTCCAAGGGGTTGTATCTACTAATGAGAGAGGGAGCACTTCAGAGGAGCCGAGAAATTTGAAACCCACACCCTCTAAATCAACAAACACTATTTTCTTACCTACATATGAGCCATTGGCACCAAATCCATTCCTTAATCCTATGGAAGAGGTCACAAGTAACTTGATTGCACTGAGGGCTACTTACAATGGCTTAGATGATGACTTTCATAGTTTGGTCCTTTCAGAGAATATGCAGATATGATGAACACTATGATGCCCAAGAAAGAATATAAGAGGGAGTAGGACATGAGTGGAAGAGAACTCAAAAATAAAATAAGCAAGTTTACAGCACCTAGTTTTGATGGAACAAATAAAATTTCAGCTAGAGCATGGCTACAAAAATTACAGACCTTCTTCACACTTAACCCCATGAAGGAGAGTGATGTTGTTCAATTCACAAGTCTGCACTTGGAAGATGCAGCCTATGATTGGTGGTATCATGGAATGACTACTCAAGGTCATGATCAAGTAACTACATTTGATGATTTTAGTCAAAGAGTGATAGATAGATTTGATCTCAAGGATGATGAAAAGTATTTTAAAGAATTGTCAAAGTTGAGGCAAACCAAATCAATTAATGAGTATGTAGAAGAGTTTCAAAAATTGACTATTATGGTACTTGATATGAGTGAAAAGAGGATTGTTTATCTTTTTCTTGATGGTTTGGAAGATTCTATTAAGGGTTTGGTTAAGGCTTTCTCACCCTCAACCTTACAGGAAGCTATCAAAAGAAACTTGCAACTTGAAACTTGTGTGGCTATGAAACCAGTCACTAATCAAAACCCCCAAATCTTTGGCAACATAAGGGGAATTTTCAAAAAAAGACTTTTCCAGCACCATCACCAAAGAATGTGACAAATGTAGCAAAAAAGAAGGTAGATGAAGAGACTATGAGTGAATTACAAAGGAAAAAGCTTTGTTTCACTTGTAGAGAGCCATGAGTTCTGGGACACAGATGTTTGGGGAAAGGTCAAGTGCACTATATTGAGGTTCCTTCAGAATCTGATTTAGATGAGCATGATGAATTTCATGACACTAAGGAGGAGGAAGAAGAAGAGAAAGAAAAAGAAATCAGCAAGGGTGGGACTTTAGCAACATTATCAGGAGTCCCAAGATACCATCCCTTTTGAATTCAGGGGTACTAGCAGGGAAAAGGTTGACAGTTCTTCTTAATAGTGGGGCAACTCGCAATTTTATTAATGAGGGATTTGTCATGAAAAGAGGGCTTAAAGCAGAAGATTTTGAGGGATTTAATGTTACTGTAGCTGATGGTTTCACTATGCCTTGCACACGGGTGGTGAAACAACTCAGGATGACCTTAGGAGATTATGAGTTATGTGATGACTTCTATGTTGTTGGCATTGGGGAGATAGATCTTATATTGGATGTTCAATGGTTGCACTCTATTGGAGGCTATTACGTGAACCATCAAACTATGGAGTTTAAATTTCATTCCAATGGGAAAGAAGTCTTATTGAGAGGCTTATTGAATGGAGCACCTAAGGTGGTCATTGCAAAGAGGATGGAGAGGAATTTTTGAAGAGGACAAGTAGCATGGGCAGCAAGAGTCATAATCCATCCGACAAGCTCTCAAAAGAATCAAGGTAATTTCCTTTTTGAAATTCAAAATATTCTTGATAAGCATAATATAGTTTTCAATGATTTGCCTCCAGGATTACCACCAGATAGAGGTTTTGAGCATGTTATAGAGTTAGAACAGGGTGCCAAACCAGTTATAACAACTCCATACCACCATCCAAGAGGTTACAAGGAAGAAATAGAAAAAACTATTAAGGAACTCTTGGACATGAGATTCATAAGGCCTAGCTCTAGTCCATTTGCATCATCTGTGGTACTTGTCAAGAAAAAGGATGGTACAATGAGAATGTGTATAGACTACAGGGCTCTAAACAAGAAGACCATAAAAAATAGGTATCCCATACCACACATAGATGAACTCATTGATGAGTTACATGGTGTTGTATACTTCTCAAAAATTGACTTAAGATCAGGGTACCATCAAATCCGCATGAGGAGGGAAGATGTGGAAAAGACTGCTTTCAGATGTCACTATGGGCACTTTGAATTTCTTGTTATGCCATTTGGCCTCACTAATGCACCAGCAACATTCCAATATTGTATGAATAAGGTATTCAGCAAGCATCTTCGAAAATTTATTTTGGTGTTCTTTGATGATATCTTGATTTACAGTACAACATGGAAAGAGCATTTAGAGCACATAGACACTATTTTGGGAATCTTGGAGCAACAGTCCTTCTACGCTAAGTTATCTAAATGTGAGTTTGGTTTGACTGAGATCTTATATTTGGGACATATTATAAGTTCTAAGGGAGTACACATTGATCAACAAAAAATTCAGGCAATTTTGGATTGGCCTCCACCTACTAATCTTACACAACTGAGAGGTTTATTTGGGTTGTGTAGCTACTATAGGAGGTTTCTCAAGGGATTTTCTCATCTTGCTACCCCCTTGACTGATTTGACAAAGAAAGGAGCTTTTATTTGGACAGAAGAGGCACAAAAAACATTTGATAACCTTAAGGAGGTAATGAGTTCATGCCCTGTGCTTGCAATTCCATATTTCTCTTTATCTTTTGTTATTGAATGTGATGCTTCTGGAGAAGGTATAGGGGTTGCCCTAACTCAAAGGGGACATCCAATAGCATTTGAGGGCAGAAAATTAAATCAATCAGAGAAAGGTTACTCCATCTATGATAAGGAGATGTTGGCAATCATGCATGAGCTTCATAAGTTTAGACAATATTTAGTATGTGGGAGATTCATTGTAAAGACAGACCATAATAGCCTCAAGTTTTTCTTGAACCAAAGGGATTTGAATGATCGTCACAAAAAATGGGTAAGAAAATTGCAAGCTTATGATTTTGATATTGAATACGTGAAAGGAAAGAATAATGTGGTTGCTGATGCTCTCTCAAGGAAGCCCACCTTGTGTTCCTTAACATCTATCTCTGTTGATTGGAAAGTCTCCATAATTTTAGAGTATGCTAAAGATTCCTTTGCCACCAAGATTTTGGATAATTTAGTGGATGATAACAGGTACAAGGTTGTTGATGAATTGATTTATTACAAGAATGGGATGTTCTTAGTGCCAGGATCAAAAACTAAGGAAAGGATATTGAGGGCCTTTCATGACACACCTTTGGCTGGTCATCAAGGATACTTCAAGACATACAGGCAACTTCGAGAGTGGTTTGCATGGAAGGGTATGAAGGAGGATGTCCTTAAACACATTAAGGAATGCATGGTATGCCAACAAAACAAGAGTGAACAAATGTTTCCTGCAGGGTTGTTGCAGCCACTTCTTATTCCTGAACAAAAATGGGAGAGTATTTCCATGGACTTCATCACTGGGTTGCCCAAGGTTCAAGGTAAGGATTGCATATATGTGGTGGTAGATAGACTAACTAAGTAGACACATTTCTTTCCCATCGCATCTGATTTCAAGGCATCACAAGTGGTATGATTATTCTTCAAGGAGATTTTCACGTTGCATGGCTTGCCTAGAAACATTGTTAGTGACCGGGACAGTAGATTCCTTAGCTCTTTTTGGAAGGAGCTCTTTCATTTGGCAGGAACTGAACTCACTCCTAGTACTAGCTATCACCCTCAAACAGATGGACAAATAGAGATAGTTAATTAATGGATAGAGGGATATTTGAGGAACTATGTTTCAAATCAACAACATGCTTGGGTGAAATGGTTGCACCTAGGGGAGTATTGTTATAATACATATCATCACATGTCTATTGGTATGCCTCCTTTTCATGCTCTTTATGGTTATGATGCCCTGTCCTTTATTGATCTAGTACTTTCAAATAGCAGAGTACCTGTAGCAAGTGATTTCATTAAGCAAAATGAAGACATAATAAGGTCCCTCAAGGATAATCTACAACATGCACAGAACCAACATAAGTTGTACGCTGATAGGAAAAGGACTGAAAGATCTTTTGAGGTAGGAGATTTGGTATTTTTTAGGTTGCAACCATATAAGAAAAGCACCTTAAAGAGGAGTGGGGCACAGAAGCTCAAGCCAAGGTTCTATGGGCCTTATAAGATCATCAGGAAGGTAGGAGAGATAGCTTATGAATTAGAGCTCCCACCAAACAGCAAAATACATAATGTTTTCCATGTCTCTTGCCTAAAGAAGGTTCTAGGCCAGCAAACCATAGTATTTATAGAATTATCACCTCTTGATGATGAAGGTAAATTAGTCTTAATACCAGAAGAGGTTTTGGATACAAGAGATAAAAGATTAAGAAATAGGAGCATCATAGAGCATTTGGTCAAATGGAAAGGATTACCATTGGAGGATGCAACTTGGGAAGGAGCACATATTCTTGAGCATACCAAACTTCATTTCTTGAGGACAAGCAATATTTGGGAGGGAGGACTTGTCATGTCCCCTTTTCAAATAATTAAAAAAATAACTTTTGCTAAGGCTGGGAGGCTCAAAAAGTAAAGTTTTGGGAAAAGGGGCTAATCTTTGGAAATCAATAGATTAATAAATGTTAAATATTATTAAAATATGTCTAATTCACCCCTCTTGGTCATGAGTTAGGGTTATGCCCTCTTTTAAAGGGGTTTGGAGGCATTTCGGGCTCATTCTAGAACTTGATTTTTGCTCATTGCTTTGTTGTTCTTCATAGGCTACCAAACCTGTGGAGAAGGAGACCCAAAGATGGGAGTTTGTAGGTTTCCAAGAAGGCTAAGGATGGTATTTTGAGGCCATTCCATATGCAAGCTCATGCAGAGTTTTCCCTTGTGCTGAACAATGCAGATTTGTGAGTTTTTGGGTGTGTTTCTTGTAAGAGTTTGGTGTTTCTGGTTGAGTTTTTCATATCAGTTTGGTTTTCTGTTGTATTGCAGCCATTTTATTGTTAAAATAAAGTTGAATATATGTCTTGGGTCATGATTCTACTTCTTTGATAGATTATTAGTGTTTTATGGTGTTTCCGGACTATTTTGTGTTGTTTTTGAGAGCCTGATGAGCATTGTTTTTGTCCTCCTTTTTGCAGTTGTTGTGTAAACTCTTTGCACATCTAGAAATATCATTTTTTAGGCTGTTATGCTAGCAAAATTTTTGTAAAAATTTCTACTTTTAGATTTATCAATAATATGTGAAGCTGTGAAGTTTTTGGCACTATTTTGGGCATACCCGATTTGGGTTTTATTGGGAAATTGTATAATCTTTCAAGTGTTATTTGTTTAATTTAATAATCTGATTAGAAGATGCAAATATGATATAAAAATTAGAAAGGGGACATTTCACGTATGGTGATGACTAGAATGTCGTACGGTGAAGCCATGAGGTTCATACTATGAGGACCAGAAGATCGTACGATGATATCAGAATGGTCGTACGGTGATGACCAAAAGGTTGTACTGTGATACCAAGAGGGTTGTACGGTGGTTGAATATGTATGGATGGAGATATGATTTGAGGTCATACGGATGCGAATATGATTTGTATTATGCTTTCTTGAGGGTAGTATTTGCCAAACTAGATTTAATGGATGCACATAAAATAATATAACTCCAAATTGCCCAATTAGTGATGCTAAAAGTAATTCAAACAATAATAGTGCCATAGAACACCAAATGTCAAGTACCAACGATGCCACTAGTTACATAAATGTCAAAGACACAAATAGATTTTGGAGATGTATACAAGATGGTGTTTCAGATTTGTCAAATCTGAAATAAACAAAACACAACAGATTTGGCACACAGTGAAATATTGGAGTGATATTCCTGATGGAAAACTAGGGTATTTATGAACCATTGAAACTGCAACAAACCAAATAGGGAGGATCTTTCACCTTTGAAATGGCAGCCAACAGAATCCCAACATGAATTTGAAAATACAAATAAAATATCAAATCTCAACATAAAAAATACATCTTACACGCCAACCATAAATACCCCTTCAGAGAAACTCCCGAGGGTTTAAAAAAGAACACCGACACGACAAAGACCTGTGGACAATAATAATAATAATAATAATAATAATAATAATAATAATGTGCCCCCTTTTATTAATTAAAGGTCCATTTATAATATTATTTAAATTTTGGGACCATTAATTAATTAAAAATAATTTATAAAAAATGGGGACATTACAAATCCTCATCACCCAAAGATTGTTTTCCCTCAAGCAATCCATCATCAATACTCCAGGATTCCAAACTAGGTGCGGACACTGATAAATGTATCCACTGGAACCCTCAAGCTACAACATGACCACGTGCATGCGCTTAAGTAAGTGAGAAAAGCAAGTCTCCATCAAGCTTCCATTTCTCCACTCTGATATAATTATTGTCATGCCTAGAGTCACCAGGATCCCAGTGAAACCAAATATCAAACACATCGATGCCCAAATCCCAAGCCAAGTGGGGACATTGGTAGTAATATCTGTTGAAAACTCTGTGATGATTCTGGACCACATGCACATAGCTGGATTTAGTTGAGACTAGTAAACCATCATCAAGATTTCGTTATGCCACTCTGTTATAAACATTGTCATGCCCTTCACTAGGATCCTAATAATGCCAAACCATGAAATCTTTCACACCCTCATGTTCAACAATCTCTTTCAGTATGGCCACATATACAGATGTTGACGTTGATACTACTATAATGTTCCAAAGGTGATCTCTTCCCAAAGATAATTTTGTGAGACGTCAGAAAGGCAATCTCGGTCTGAACAAAATCTCCATCTGAAGGCAATCTCAGCCCGAAGGGGATCTTGACCTAAAGGCAATCTCAACCTGAAGGGGATCTCAACCTAAAGGCAATCTCAGCCTGAAGGGGATCTTGACCCAAAGGTAATCTCGACCCAAAGGGAATGTCAACCTGAAAGCAATCTTGGCTCGAAGGGAATCTCTTCCTGAAGGCAATCTCAGCCTGAAGGGAATCTTGACTCGAATGCAATCTTGACCCGAAAGCAATCTAGGCCTGTAAGAAATCTTGACCCGAAGGTAATCTCAACCCGAAGGGGATTTGGACCTGAAGGCAATCTCATCCTGAAGGGAATCTCGACTTGAAGGAAATCTTGACCTGAAGGGAATCTCGATCTGAAGACAATCTCTGCTCGAAGGGGATCTTGACCTGAAAGCAATCTCAGCCTGAAGGGGATCTCGATCTAAAGGCAATCTCAATCCAAAGGGGATCTCGACCTAAAGGCAATCTCTACCCAAAGGAAATCTCTATCTGAAGACAATCTTGACCCAAAGAGAATCTTGACCTGAAGGTAATCTCAGCCCGAAGGGGATCTCGATCTGAAAGCAATCTCAGCCCAAAGATAATCTCAATCTAAAGGAAATCTTAGTCCAAAGGGGATCTCGACCCGAAGGCAATCTCGACTCAAAGGGAATACCGATCCGAAGGCAATCTTTTCTCGAAGGGGATCTCAACCTGAAGGCAATCTCGACCTGAAGGGGACCTCGACCTAAAGGCAATCTTGGTCGGAAGGGAATCTCGATTTGAAGATAATTTATGCCCGAAGGAAATCTTGACCTGAAGGGGATCTTGATCTGAAGGCAATCTCAGCCCGAAGGGGATCTCGACCTGAAGGTAATATCGGCCCAAAGGGAATCTCGATCTGAAGGCAATCTTGACCCAAAGGGAATCTCTACCAAAAGGTAATCTCAACTCGAAGGGGATCTCGATCCGAAAGCAATCTTAGCCCGAAGGGAATCTCAAGCCGAAGGCAATCTCGGTCTGAAGGGGATCTCGACCCAAAGGTAATCTCAACCCTAAGGCAATCTCAACCCAAAGGGGATCTCGATCCAAAGGAAATCTCTGCCCGAAGGGAATCTTGATCCAAAAGTAATCTCAGCCTGAAGAGAATCTCGACCTGAAGGCAATCTCAGCCTGAAGGGAACCTCAATCCAAAGGCAATCTCTTCTCTAAGGGAATCTTGACTGGAAGGAAATCTCAGCCCAAAGGCAATCTCTACCCGAAGGGAATCTTGATCCAAAAGTAATCTCAGCCTGAAGAGAATCTCGACCTGAAGGCAATCTCAGCCTGAAGGGAACCTCTATCCAAAGGCAATCTCTTCTCTAAGGGAATCTTGACTGGAAGGAAATCTCAGCCCAAAGGCAATCTCTACCCGAAGGGAATCTCAATTCGAAGATAATCTCTTCCCAAAGGGGATCTCGACCCGAAGGCAATCTCAGTCTAAAGGGGATCTTGATCCAAAAGCAATCTCAACCTAAAGGGGATCTCGACCCGAATGCAATCTCATCCCGAAGGGGACCTCGACCTGAAGGCAATCTTGGCCTGAAGGGAATCTCGATCTGAAGATAATCTCTACCCGAAGGGAATCTTGATCCAGAGGTGATTTTAGCCCGAAGGGGATCTCAATCCGAAGGCAATCTCATCCCAAAGGGGATCTCGATCTGAAGAGGGCTATAATGTTCTTAACGGCAACAAAGAGAACCTTGATAGTAACAATGACAAAGAGAACCGCGACGGCGGTGATAGAGACAACCTCGACGACAATGGTAATGGCGAGAATCTCGGTGATGATGATGGTGATGGAGAGAGCCTCGACGATGTACATAGCCTTGGCGACAAACACAACCTTGATGATGGACATGACCTTTTGTACATAAGGAAGGGCTCCATACTCAATGAAATGAAGGTCTAGCTCATGAAATGGAGTAGTGGCAGAGCTTTGATATGTCCAAGTTGTCTTGGCAAGATCTATGCAAAAAAATTCTTCATTTTTAGGTGTTCTCCACATGTAGGTATAATAGCAAGATTTAGCAGACACTCCTGGAGCAGCCCTATAATCATGCCTTCACCCTCCTTGTGTAATGCATCACCCTTATCACCATCATCTACTTTCTCCCACTTGCGCAAATGAGATTATTTTTTCTTCACAATGCTTGAATACATTACTAACCAATCTACATGCTGCCATAGACGGGACACATTCTAGATTATGAATAGCCCACAACATAGATATGATAGGTTGAAATATTTAATCCATCTCTTCAATGCACAAAATCATAAGGCTCTCCATATCAATCAAAACCTCAGTATCATGAAACTCCTTGATTGTGACCAAGAAGTGATGAAACATACTATGGATCAAGTCTTGCAACTCTAGATCTAAGAGGAGGTTACTTACTTTGACATTTGCACAATTCTCCAATATTGTAGATCTCATGCCAAAAGGGTCACCACTGAATTCATCAAGGCTCTAAAAGTTGTCAACGATCAAATGCAATATCTCTATCATGGTGTTGTCATCATATGGTTCTCTAGGAGCCCAGATTCTCAAAATCTCACTGAGACATGTTGTAGTTGCCAACTTCACTTCATTGTCATGGTGTCTTGAAAGCTTGGGTTGACTTAAGGCATCCTTAATTAGAGAAAGAATCCTCTCTATATATCTTGAAGGTAATTGATCCACCTTACACAAGTATACCTCCAATATATCTAATGGAAGATCAACACCCTCGCTGAGCTCTTTGTCAATCTTTTATAGTGCCTTCAACCACCACTGTCCATCATTGTTGGGCGCCATGGTGTGATCAGAATCCCAAAATCTCTCAATCATCCTAATAGGTTGGCAAGATCACCAACTCTGATACCACTGTAATGTCCTGAAGGGGTTTATGTCCTAGAGGTGATTTCGGTCTGGAGGTGTTTTCAGTTCCAGAGGTGATTTTGGTCCAGAGGTGATTTTGGTCTGAAGGTGATTTTTATCCCGGAGGTGTTTCTATCCTGGAGGTGATTTCTGTCTCAGAGGAGTTTCAGTTTTGGAGGCGTTTGCACGCAGGAAGGTCATACGGTAGTAGGGAGGTTGTATGGTGATGGTAGGAAGGTCGTACAGTGATACCAAGAGAGTCATATAGTGCTAACCAAAATTTCATATGGTGATGCTAGGAAGGTCATATGGTGAGGACTAGAAGACCATACAATGATATTAGAATGGTCATACAATGAGTACCAAAAGGTCATATGATGATACTAGGAGGGTCGTAAAGTGGTTGAATATGTATGGATGGAGATATGATTTGAGGTTGTATAGATGGGAATATGATTTGTATTATGCTTTCTTGAGGGTAGTATTCGCCAAACTAGATTTAATGGATGCACATAAAATAATATAACTCATGATTGCCCAATTAGTGATGCCAGAAGTAATTTAAACAATAATAGTGCCTTAGAACATTGAATGTCAAGTACCAATGATGCCACCAATTGCATAAATGCCAAAGATGCAAATAAATTTTGAAGATGTATATAAGATGGTGTTTCAGGTTTTCCAGATCTAAAACAAACAAAACATAACAAATTTGGTGCATAGTGAAATATCGGAGTGATATTCCCAATGGCAGACTAGGGTGGTTGTGAACCACCAAAACTATAATAAACCAAATAGGGAGAATCTTTCACCTCTGAAATGGCAGCGAATAGAATCGCAAAAGGAATTTGCAAATATAAATAAAATATCAAATCTCAACATGAAAAATACACCCTACACATCGACCATAAATACCTCTTCGGAGAAACTCCTGAGGGTTTACAAAAGAAAACCGACATGACAAACACCTACAGACAATAATAATAAAAATGGGCCCCCTTTTATTAATTAAAGGTCCATTTATAATATTATTTAAATTCTGGGACCATTAATTAATTAAAAATGACTTATAAAAAATGGGGACATTACAACAAGTCCCAAGCCACCTTTTTGTCTTAGTTGAATGCAATGAGACCATGAAGAAGAGATGACCCACCCATTTCCATCCCACTTGGACCACCACAATTTATAGATTAATATATTCAGTTCTTCATAAACTTGTTTAGATGGCATCCAACAAGAGGAGTAATACACATGAATCGCAATAAGAATCTTATTGGAAAATTGAACCCTCCCAGCTAAGGACAAGAACTTATTTCCAAAGTTGAATAGCTTATTTTTTAGTCTATTAAGAAACCAAGCTCACATATCAAAGAGAGAAACTCTCAAAATGAAAGGAATGCCAAGATATCTAGTTATCTATCCATGTTTAATTTGTCTCCATTCATTTGGAATCCAGTGTGGAATAATAATCACCTTATTTTGAGGAATAGAAATACCTTTGATCAACTTCAAGTGATTGGATTTTTAGAGAAGATATCTCCAAGGCATTAACTATAAGAACATATAAAAAGGGGGATAAAGGGCATCCTTATAAACATTATAACTCAAAAGGATCTAACATTGTTTTGTTAACAATAAGGTGGGCATTAGCATCTTTGAATAACGTTTGAACATGATTTTCAATCTTAGGTCTAAAACCCAACCATTGCAACATTTTAAGAATGAAGCTCCAACAGATTTTATCATATGCTTTATCAAAATCTAGTTTGACAACTATTGACTCTTTGTCACCATTAACCCTCTGGGTTAAACTTCCATCACAAGGTTCAATTGCAAAAGAATTAGGGCTTGAAAATTGAGAAAAAAGACTTATAAACCTTTCAAAAAATCTCCTATGTCTTAAACCCTACATAAACCCTTAGGGTTTCCTACTAAGCATGCACTTTATTTATAATTTGCAGTTAACCAATTGTCACTAGTCACAATCACTTAAATCGACCTATCAATGTCTCCTTCATCATCAAAGGAATCGACATTTTCCCCCTTTACCAACTTCCTTTGTTTTCACCATTTCACAAATGATCTTTGCCCATAGTATTTAATAGTTACGAATCCATGGTGGCAATTAAAGACAAATGTTTTTTTCCATTTTGCGAGAATGCAAAAAGGTCAACATCTTTTAACCACAAAATGATGAAAGGCGATCAGATGGCGAGGTCCACAACTCATAAAGAGATAAAGGCTTGTCATTATTTTGCAAAGGAGTATTTTGATCAACGTTCTTTAACAATGAAATAGAGAAAGGAGAACACATGGAATGGTGGGTCCAAACTAGTGAAGACAAAGCCTTTTTGCCATTTTGTGAAAGGGCAATGGGCCCTTTCTTTTCTTTTTACAAAATGGAAAAGGGGTTTTATAAGATGAAAAGCATGGTGGGCTCATTCTTGGTCAATCATGAAACAACGATAAGGGTTTAAAAGGTGAGGGTTTTTCGTTGTTTTGCAGAATGCCCTTTCGATCAAAATATTTTGATTGTAAAATGGAAAAAGGTGTTTAAAAATAAAAGTGACCAAGGGTGGTGAGCCCATGGGCCACACGTTTTGATTCCATTGGTCAAGTTTATTTGACCTTTTCTGACCTCTGAGGTGGCAACTTAATATTTAAATATTAACGGTCAATAGGATCACCACCCTCATAATCTTTGGTCAACACACTCTCAGTTCTATCTACGATGGTGTGATGAAGGTCTTGATTGATTATTTAATCGATCAGATTAATGGTAAAGGACCTTCCAAAAAAAAGGATGTGGATTTGGGCTAAAGATTGCTATGTTCATTTACCGACATGGGTTTTTTTACAGTGAGGATTTGGTAGTCAATGTTCACAGAGGTCAACATGAATATTATCTGCTTCTTATCTCTTCATTGATTTTTTATGCCATTATATCAACTCTCAATGTCACTCTTCTGTACACGCTAACATCAATTCATGCATTTTGTTATCTCAAAGATGCATTTATCAAGTGTGAAGACTTTTGGTGTCATAGTTATTGCTGCAAGTTGTAGAGGTGGCCTTCTTGGTTGTAGGAGATATTTATATTGGATTTGATGAGTAAATAACCCATAGCTCCCAAGAACACCTACATGAAAACACTTGTCACAGAAAGAGATAGAGAGAAGCAAGAAGCTAGAGAGGCCTGAATGCATAGATACATGAAAGAGGAGACATTCTTGATGTGCAAAAATAAAAGTTGCAATTCAATAAAATGAATGTTTCTCAATCTGTTATGAAAATAAGAGGGATCAATCCTTATAAAAGGAGATCTGAAACCCTAAAAGGGTGAACAAACCTAGGTTGCATGATAATAATTAATAAAGTAATTAATTATTATATGCCTAAAGTTTAGCTTAAGTAGAAAGAGATAATTAGTGACTTAGTAATTAAATCAAACATGATTTAGTTAGTCAGTAAACACTTTATTACTCTAACACCCCCCTTAAGATGAACTTTGAGAGAAGCTAAAAACCTAGAAAGAACTACTGAAAGCAAATGGGTCCCGACAACAAAAGGCCTAACCAGGTACCCAAGTACAAAAGAGAGTCTCTATAAAGTGAAGAAATAAAGAAAACCACATGGGAAAAACTCTACTCCAAAAAAAGACAAAGACTAGTCTGAAGGACTGAAGAAGCCTCCAAAACTAGGAAATATCTAGAAAATAGGAACAAGGATGAACATGTACAACATCACTGAAGGAAGAAGCTAGAAACTCTGTCAAGAAGTAACTATTGATATGAAGATCCTCCACTGAAATATGACTAGGTAGAGAAGACTATAATCTACATGAGTGTCCTCAAATGATACTGCTTGAATCAAGAGGCAAACAAAGGCAAACAACTAAAGTCGAAGATATAAAATACTAGAACTACACAAGTACCCTCAAATGATACTACTCAAATCAGGAGGTAAACAAAGGCAAACACCTAAAATAAAAAATACATATGGCATAAAAACACCAAAAGTCTGAAGAGTTGATCAATCAAAGCTAGAAGAGTGCATCCAAAAACATGAACGAAAGAGTGCCCATATGGTAAATGATCCATCTCACTGGAATGCATAGGTACCCAGCCACTGCATCTGCCTAGTACATAGAATCAAATACTAAATATATAGCTCACACTATCGAACCAAGGAAATAGTAGAACCAACAGTAGAAACCCCCCCATAATGATGACAAGGGTGTAATGACAGGTACACTAAAAAGATTGTCCAATATGAACCACATGATACCATAAACATCAAAGCTGCAAAGAGAGTACAAACATAAATAGAGATACCCGAGGCTAATGTCATTGGAGGAATACTCACATGACAAAAGTAGATGGCAAATAAAGGCAAACATCAAACCCCCCAGCACTTTATAATGGAGTGCGAGTTCAAAGAGCACAAACATGTGCAAGATCCCATACATGCAATAGAATGACACTTTATCTCAGTGCGTGTGCATAAAATAATGCTACAAAAGTGAAGTATATACTACTCAAAGAAGAGTGAAGGCTGCTGAAACAAAAGAGCAACCTAAGATGAGCCATTTCACAAAACAAAAAAGATCCCAAGACCTAAAACATCTAAGATATCCACTAGATTGCAAATATAAAAGAAACTAAACAAAATATACCTAAAGAAGAATCTAGAAAAATGACTCATAATACTAGAAAGGTCTCATAACAAGCTTTCCAACAATATATTGTTTGCCCAAAATAGAGTCTGGATGCACAAAATTGAACATCTGGCTTTGATAGTAAAAACACCATCAAAAAAGAAAAATCAAACCTCTAGATTAGGATAGATATCAAAACAACTTTATGATGATATCTTGTTTGCCCAATTTTGACACTGTATGCTCAAGTTATGAGCAAAAAACCAATAGCTGCACTAGAGGGCCCAAAAGGGTGTATGAAAGAGGTTGACATGTGTTGACATCAACACTTCATGACCTTAAATTTGAAGGTTGTATCACCATCACAACAAAAAAAATATGGCCCCTGGTCACCACATGACTAGGGGCTTAGTAGCAGGGGGCTGGTGCGGTTGGGAGCTGGTCCCCCATGTGACCACTGGCTACAAAAATGAGGGGGTCTACAGGTCCAGTGGTTAACAAACCACTGTGGTTAACTGGCGGTTTTCATAGTGACTGCGGTCACCTTGGCAGTCATGCCGATGACCGCCACAGTCACTGACGATGATGTCGATAGTGTCATCATCATGGGCCACCAGGGGTCACTATAGGCCACTACTATGGTGGCGCTCGGGTGGAGCCCAGGGTGAGGCTCCCTCAAATTTTTTTGAAGATCGTACTGCTACCTCGATCCATGTGTCAAGGTCGTATGACCCTGGTATGTAAAAAAATTCCCTCAAAATGCAATGTCACCTAAATCAAATGTGCTTTATATAGAAATGAAGGTTCTTGGCTGTTGTGAGCTCAACGATGAGATTCATTTGAGCCAAAAATGCTCTAAAATATTAGTGACCACCTCAAGATCCGTGCCGGGACTAGTTGCAAAAAAAATTGCCACAGATTCCAACTTTGTCTGAATTGGATAAATTTTATATGAATCTAGGGGTTCTTGGATGCTTTGAATGCAACTGTGAGGTCTGTTTGAAGCCAAGATTACCAGAAAAAGAGGTCCCCCCCAAATTCAACAGAAAACCCTCTAAAATGCAGATCTAACGAACATGACTAAATCTCTCAGAAAGAGGACATGGGCAAATAGATCTGAAGCTTTGATACCATATTGGATTTGATGAGTAAACAACTCACAACTCCCAAGAACACCTACACACAAACACTTGTCACAGAAAGAGAGAGAGAAGAAAGAAGCTAGAGAGGCCTCAACACAGGGATCCATGAAAGAGGAGACATTCTTGATGTGCAAAAACAAAAGTTGCAATTCAATAAAATGAACCTTTCTCAATCTCTTATGAAAACAAGAAAGATCAATCCTTATAAAAGGATATCTAAAACCCTAAAAGGGTGAACAAACCTAGGTTGCATGATAATAATTAATAAAGTAATTAATTATTATATGCCTAAAGTTTAGCTTTAGTAGAAAGAGATAATAAGTAACTTAGTAATTAAATTAAACATGATTTAGTTAATCAGTAAACACTTTATTACTCTAACAATTTATTCGATGCATGGCGTTCATGTTTTGGCCCTTTCTATCATTTTCACAGTGTTATTCAATCGTAATTCTTTTTAATCTTCTTTATCTGCACCTTTTTTGTAACTCAACCCTAGAGAGGGTTTGAACTCCATATCTAAATCAGAGTTATTTTTGAACTCTATAAAGGCAATCTTGTATACATTTGTAGATATGTCTTGTTTTTGGTTCTTTTACAGAGTTCTCCTCTATAATTAAATTTTTCCTTAGTCAATAAAAAATATTGTTTGCCTATTCCTAAATCCAAGTAACTTGTGTAGATTTTTTATCTCATTATTTTGATGTATTTCATCATCTGCAACATTATATGAGTGTGTTAATCTAAGTTTATCAGTCTTATTTAGTGAATACCTGTATTCCTTACAAGGTTTTATTGATTCTTAATTTATATATTGTGCTAAGGCTGATAAATATAGAGAATAGTGTGGTTTTGTGATCTTTATTTAAGTTTGAGAGTAGTTATAGGAAGGAGTAGATCATATTCAAGTTGGTGCATCACCCATTTTCCCTTTCATAATATCCTTCTCCCTTTTCTCTCAAAAGTAGTAATTTAGGTGCATCTTGATTGTAAGGAAGTCATCCTTCTCCAAAGTTTCAACCTCACAATTCAAGTCCCGCACTTGGGAGGTTATTTCCATGTTTCACAAGGTCATTTATGTCATTCACACTCACCTAAGCAAGGGTGAAAACTTTTGTGACAACAACAACCAAGGCATTTTGCCCTAGTTATTAAGCCCACTCCATGGTTTCCCAAGCTAGCATTGGGTTGTCCAATATATATCTTCCTTTTTAAAAAATGATTTGCTCAGCTCTCACAATAACTTGGACAATGGGTCTAATTCTAATAGCTAAGGCTTCTACAATAATTTTATAAGATGTATTCAATAAAGTAAGTGGTCTCCATCTAGTAATAGTATTCTCATTCTTTCCCTTAGGAATAAGTTTGGTTAGGCCTTTATTGATATTAGGACCCAATGACCCATTTTAAAAGGCTTCTAAATAAAACATATAAAAATTGTCCTTAATATGATTCCACACAACTTGATAAAACTTAGTTGGAAGATCATCACAACTTGGAGTTTTATATGGTTTCATAGAAAATAGAGCATGTTCAATTTCTTCCAAGGAGAGAATACGATATGAGAATTTTCTATAGATTGAATAAATCATATTAGGAATGTAATTCTAGATACTATCTGCAGACACCTAAAAATGTCCCATGCCCACAAGCGACAATTTCACTATCATTCCTCTTAAATTATTAAATAATCTTTATTATTTAATTAATTGTGTCATTCTACCATATTCTAAAATCAAAATCATCATTTCTCCTTAATTCTATAATTAAGTGATTTTACTTAATTACCTTAATTATTAATCATCCAATCAATATTTAATTATTAAATAATCTTTATTATTTAATTATTTGGCACATTTTACTTTTCATTCCTGCATTCTCTATTCTTGATGATGGATCACGGAGTGTGATCCGAAACATTGATGCTTAAAAAATTCACACAATCGAATCCAGAAACTTATTGTGCATCATAATGGCTTGTGGAAATCTTATTTTGTTAATATTTAATCATCTATTCATCTATAATATAATTAAATAAATAATATTATTTAATTATACCTTATCTTATTATAATTAATTAATTAACCAAATTTAATTAATGTTTCCTCCTAATTATCGTATTTATGTAATAATTAAATCAAATTCTATCTCATGATTAAATAAATGATATTTATTTAATTTAACTAATCATTCCCCTCTCATGACCAAATAAATTATATTTATTTAATTACAACTAACAATTCCTCTTGTAAATAAACAAGTAATTATTTATTTATAAAATATCTCGACATGTGCAAATAAATAATATTTTATTTATTTAAATCATAATTATCCTTCTAAATTCTAACTCATACTCACTTTGAGTTAAGTTTTCAATCACAACTCTTCACTCCACAATTCCCTCTCCTAACTATTCAATCCACATTGTTAATTCCTCCCTCAACAATCATGTAAGTTTTCCATAAATTCAGTCTTCTAATCCACACAATTAGTTAAGTTTTCCATCAATTTAGTCTTCTAATCCATGCACTCAGTTGACTCATCCATGCAATCAGTTAACTCACCAGTCTATTATTTTATCTCACCAGTCCATTCAAGTCATCTCTCCAATTTATTTGCTAACAGATCAATCAAACATGTTAAACCAAGCAATCAATTGAGTTAAACTCCTACTCTCTAACTTTAGCTCCTCAATCACGGTCAACCAACCCATCAATCATGCATTCTTGATTGAAACCCCTAAAATCTTATAAATAAAGAGTTAAATCTCTAATTTTAAAAAACCACAATTACTTTGAATTCTTATGTTGGCACGATCTTGAGATCAATTCTGAGAGCCCACATTGCATGAGAAGGAGAACACCAAGGAACGATTTTATGGTTTGCATATTAATGTTTTGGATTGATTTCATAATGTTTGATTAATTATGATTATTGTTTTTCTTACATCCTTTCTTGAATATTGGGAATACTAATTTCTCTAACAATCTCTTTGTGGTTTAGATTTTATATGTTATTGTAGGTTTCTATTGATCCCCTATTACCCGATTACAAATGGTGAACCCGACGTGAAATTTGGTCATATCTTTCAAACCACTTAGAAGTTTTTATGATTTTTTTTGCAAGTTTATGCTAATATAAGGAGGCTATAGTCCAACATTCAAAATTTTTTATTTTTTAATATTTTTTTAATGATATTTCATAAAAAATTAATTCTGGACACAAATCAACATATTTCTTTGAAAAATTTACATTTTTTGAAAGGTCTTAAAATTCTAAAAAGGGTCCTATTCTCTGTGATTTTAATTTTGTTGAAAAATATTTACCAAAGAAATAGATTTATAAAAACTAGTGTATTCTAATAAAATGGGTCCCTAGGGCACAAAATAAAGAATTATTCTTCAGAATTTTTTGTGCATATTTCTTTTACATAAGAACGCTACACTCAAACTTTCAAAATTATCTAATTATTTTTCATTTTTTATAATTTTTAATGGCATTTCATAAAAAAAAATATTTCTGGACACAAATCAACATTTATTTTTGAAAAAGTTACTTTTTTTGAAAGGTCTTGAAATTCTACAAGGAATCTATTCTTTGTGATTTTAATTTTGATGAGAAATTTTATATATATATATATATATATATATATATATATATATATATATATATATATATATATATATATATATATATATATATATATATATATAGATATATATACATATACATATACATATACATATACATATACATATACATATACATATACATATACATATTTGAAAACTTTTCTTTTTGTGTGCAGGTGTGTGCAAGTGCAGGTGATAATCATTTTATTAAAAACATTATTTTGAAACTACAAAATAAGATTTACTTCTCTTCTGTCTAAAATCTTATTCTCTATTATAAAATGGCGCATTTTTATTGTTGAAAATATGCACTTGATGTAATGCACTTGACCATAAAAACATAAAAAAGTTAAGATTCAGGAACCCATGGAGCAGAGAAGAAGAGAAAGAGAGACGAAACAGAACAAGATACCAGCTAAGATACAATGAATCAACAATTTGGAGGTAAAAATTAGAGAATAAGGTGTTATTGACACCTATGTGGACAAGGTATGGAGAGTTTTTGAAAATTTAATTGTTTAGACATTAACCTTATTTCTATCAAAGAATATCAAAACTAATTGTTAGGTTTTTTCAGTACTAACTTTTCCTTTTAGCATGTGGTTTGGAAGCAGGTTTTAATATTGTTAATCTAAAATTGATTCATCTTTCATTTTGGTGCTTCAAAATGAATAATGCACGCTCAAACACCACAAACTCATACTTCATTTTAGGGCTTAAAATTAACATGTGGTTAAAAAGTGAACAAGGCAAAGAACATTTGAGATTGGTGCAATAAAATCAAACAAGGAAAAATATATTTGGACTTTGATGCATCTAAAAATTGGAAAAAAAAAATCTCATTTGGTTTGGTTTTAAATTGAACTCATGTGCTTGTATGGATGATAGCTAAGTTCATATTTGACTATTGGTGCTTAATACGATTAACTTGGTGTTTGGAGTTCTTGGTGCACTTGCACAATTTGGTAGATTAACAACCTTTTTTTTTAGAGAGGCATGTTTAGAGGGTTCTCTTAACCCATTACAAAGGACAACCTCAAATCAAAAAATCCTTCTAGTTGGTATATAAAGAAGACTCTAAGAAAACTCTAGTCTTATATCTTCAAGCTTGGATGAGGTGTGTTGATGATAGTCTGGACTGGATGAAGTATCCCTAGGCATCTAGCATAGTCAACTAGGCTCTTAAGTGAGTCACACACATACAAACTGATTGGGGAGACTCCACAAAACTTACTACAACATGTTAATTAGAGGCCACCTGGTTTACCTCCAAATATTTTTCTTATTATCATGTAAGGGGAGGTTGAAAAGCAATCTTCCCCCAAGATTCTCATCATATATGTCCCAAGGATATTGTGTTTTGAAAGAGATCTTCATTAACATGACAATAATACTCATAAAATGTGATAGCACACGCACCTCCAAGGGAATTTTAGCTCTAATTGTGTAGCACTTATGATGTGCGAGTTTATGAACACTTAAGCAATTGGCCTATAATATTTCAAATGAAGCCAAATCTGACCATAGATTAAACTACCTAACGGGGCTAGAATTTGTCTTTGTTTTATACTATTTTTATGCTTTGTTCTAAGACATTTCCAAAACACTTGCTGTGACTTTTAAGTACTTGAGCTTGTGTACATACTATAAGTACAGTCGAATCCACAAAATTATAGGTAGATAATAGTTGACATACCTTGTTAAATATTATATATATATAATGCAGTATTTCATATAATTATTTTAATGTATGTCTTAACATTTATATTTGATTGAATAGTTAAAAACTTGAAAATACATGCATGTGCTCCTAACCTGCCAGGGTAAAAGGAATGGTTGGAGAGTGGATCAACAACATTAATGAAGAAGTGATGAAAGTTTTCAACCATGATGAGGAGAACCATTATGACACCATGGAACATGCTTGAGGAATTGAAGGATTGATCATTTCAGGGTATATAGGAGCATGACTATGCTATATTTCCTCTGCAGTAAATACTCTGTTGGAGCAGTTATTTAGTCTTTATGATCTTTTGTTGTGGATTGTTGCATTCTCCTTTCTTTATGGATAAATTAGTCAGACCTTATCTTTATGTTCAAATAAATTTCAATCCTCTCTCTCTCTCTCTCTCTCTCTCTCTCTCTCTCTCTCTCTCTCTCTCTATCTATCTATCTATCTATCTATATATATATATTTAGGGATTTGATTGTTAGGAATCTAGTTTTTTTAGACAGATGATTTACTGATACAATTAGAAGCAAGTTACTCTTTAGTTCTATGCACTATTTTATGATGATGTAATCAATTTTTCTGATAAATACAATGAAGAAGTGATTTTGAGTTATATTGTGTGTTCATAGTTAGTAGAATCCAACTAAGGGAGCCCACTTGGGAGGTGGATTAGAGTATGATAGAGTAGGTAGTTCAAGCATTTTCAGTATTTGAAGTAGAATTCACCGTTTTCTCCTTTAGCATTGTAACTTGTGTATGTTTTTGCAACACCTGTAGAGATAGTCATAGTAAATGCTTTGGGTTGGTAGAATAGGTTAAAGATTGAACTTATGGTTGTCAGCATCAATTTCATTTAAGTAGTTGTGTGTATTAGACTTTCCTGCAACAATAGTATAGTTCCTTTCATGTATTTTCCTTCCTACAGCTTAAGTAAAATGACTTTATGAGAGACTTAGTACACAAACTGTGCTCTCCCATTTCAAGTATACATCCTTGGGTTGATAATTTAAATGCACTTCATAATAGGAAAAATGATACTTAGTCTAAATACACTATTCCTAGGAGAAGCTTTGGCATGATTATTAGTACCTATTATGAGGTTGTTCATTTTTGGGTGTCGTTGTCGGGGATGGTGTCAAACTAAGAACCTTATTGAGTAATTTTAGATAGTTCCTTATTTTCTAAATAGTAGTTTGTAGCCCTGAACTTTCTTCACAAGTTCATCCAATCACTTACATGCATCGAAGGGGAAGAAGACGAGATGTCCACAGTAGATTCCTTCCAAGAGGACCTATCAATCTGAATGAAGAATTTGGAGAAGTTGAATTAGCTTTTGTTGATGCAAGTCAAGAATTTCCCTCAATAACTTCATCTATAGAAGACCCATTTGATCCATCTGATGTTCGACCTTTTCCTAAAATTTTGGCCAGTTTTCTTGATAATTCCACCCCAAGTGCACCCGATGCTAATAACCCTCTAGCTATGATCATTTCCCAACCAAAAATTCACTCCCAATCACCTGCAGTAATGGCCCAACCTACCTTTCCATTTCCTCTTCCTGGCCTTATCAATAATGCTAATCATAAGAACATACCCACTATTGCACTTCCAAAATTCTATGGCCTAATAACTAAGGACCCTAACACCTTTTTATTTGAGTTAGACATTCTCTTCCAAAGCTTTGACTACAACACTGACAGTCATAAACTCAAGTTGTTTCCAACAATATTAAAGCAATCAGCCCTCTGATGGTTTATGGGATTAGGGGCTAATGCAACAACTGATTGGAATGAGATGTAGACCATGTTTCTACAAAAGTATAAATAATATTGTAAAGGGGGAGACTTGAGAGGAGATGACATTTTTTGAATGTCACAAAAAGAAGATGAAACTCTAGAGGATTACATTTCATGCTTCTTGTACAATCTATAGAATAATCCTCAACATGCATTGTAGGAGGATTTTAAAAAACTCATTTTCTTGAGGGGAGTAAATGACAAATATCTTGAAGCACTAGACCTAATGGATAGAGGAGATATATCCCAATCTTCTTGGGATAATCTTAAGAAAATATTCCTCAACTATTCGAGGTCATCTGTCAAGAAGTGCAGAGGATTTTGACCCACACTTGCTAAAGGAAATAGCTCTGGTATATCTAAGATGGAAATGTCAAATCTATTGTCAGATTTCAAACAAGACATTATCAATGATGTTGCCACACACCTAGACACAATGCAAGCCAAAAGGAAGCATGAGGATGCTGAGGTGAAGCTAGCTGAGCATTTCCCACATTGTTGACAACAAAAGAAGGATTGTCGGTGCAAGCTGGTGGTGAATTTAGAGACCCAACACATACCTGCTGAGTTCGGGCAAATAGAAGAAGATGACGAGCAAGTATTTTTTGTTGCTCAACATAGGCTATGAACCCAAAGACAAGGTATGCCTTAGGACCCTTTGCAATATTTTAACTCTTACAATAGCTAATGGCATAACCATAATTCTCAATATCCTTCTTAGTACTCCCAACCTATTTGGAATAATACTTGGCCTAATACTCAACAAAACCAGTGGTTTAACTCCCAACAAACCTAATGGCCACAACATCAAAGTCAATAGTAGCCACTGCAAGGGAATTGGAAACCATATAACCAGTGGAAAGGACCCCAATAATGGCCTACTCAAAATCATGGTTATCAGTAATTACCACCTCTAGTACCTCAACCGATACTTATGCCACCTCCTACAGCCACAAGTCCTCCTCCACGACCAACATAATTACTTGCTCAACCATAGCCCAATCCTAATAACAAGAAACAATAGCAACCAATGTATGCTAATGATGCCCAACAATACCCAACCTATGCACTAGAAGTAACTAAAATTCACTTGAGATCTGGAACCACTCTACCTGCACCAAAACCTCTTGTTATAATGGAAGTTCTAGACATTCCTCTAGCATCAACACAACAACCAGAAAATGCATTACCAAATACAGTCCTACCAACTAATATGTCAAGTCAAACTGATGCTCAAACCTCAGATAATCCTCCTTTCCCACAAAGACTTAGGATGGACAAAACTATAACCCAAGAAGAAACACCATTTGACATCCTTGACCAATTAAAGAACGTGCATATCCAAATTCACTGTTTCAGGCTATTAAAGATGTTTCACTTTATGGAAAAGCCATTAAAGAGGCTTGTCTCAAGAAATTTGGAAGAAAGAAGGATCCCCAAATAGTACATGTTATAGGTCAACTTGCAGATATAATGTTGGAAAGATAGTTATTCCAAAGTACTACAATCCTGAAAGTCTAGTAGTTGATATAATAATTAATGGCCAGTCAGTAAATAATGCTTTGATAGAATTGGGTGTAGCTATTAATGTAATGACCAAGGATACCATGCATAGGTTGAGTATAGAGGGATTAAGGACCACTCCAATGGTCTTACAACTTGCAGATAATTCTACTATCACCCCATATGGCATAATAGAAGATATAGTAGTTACATTGAATTATTGGGAATATCCTACTGACTTCATGATATTATCACCCAAGGTGACTCTTGTTGGTTATCTAGTAATCCTTGGGTGACCATGGTTAGCCACAACTAATGCAAATATTAGTTGTAGATCAGGTAACATGACAATCTCAGATGGTCAAACAATTAAGAAGCTAGCATTATATACTCTAGCTCAACCACAACCTGATTTAAGTACTCCTATTTGGCCAGACTTGGGAGATGAGGAAGAAGAGATAAACTCTATTTCTCAACAAATGATGCTACATAAGAAATTTTTCTTGAAACTGCAAGAAGATGATTATGTAATTCAAAGAATCCTTACTAATGACTATGTCACAAAAAAATATATCTCTGACAGCTCTATTTTGCAGTTGACTACTTATGAAAATGTGTTCTACCAATAGAACCTGAAATCATACATCAATTACTACCCTGTGAGATATCAAAAAGCCCTATATCTAAAGTATCAATGCTAGAACTAAAAACTATTATGGAGCTCTTACCTAGCCACAATCTTCATGTCAACAATAAACTACCACCACAATAATTAACACTGTTAACCCAACTCCTTTGTAAACATGAAAAAACTTTTTCTTGGGACTATAGAGACATGAAAGGATTGAGCCCAAAACTCTATACACATAGGATTTATATCAATGAAGGAAACCTACCACTCCACCAACCTTAGAGAAGGATAAACCCAGCCTTAAGAGAAATGGTAAAAAAGTGAGCTACAAAAACTACTGAAAGTTGGTTTCATCTATCCAATCTCGGATAGTAAATGGGTTTCACCTTTGGTAACTGTACCTAAAAAGGGGGGTAAATGGATAATATGTGTAGATTACAGATAACTAAACAATGCAACAAAGAAGGATCATTTCATCTCACCATTCATTGATCAAGTTATAAACACCTTAGCTGGTAAAAAGTACTTCTCATTTCTTGATAGATACAACGGATATAATCAGATTAGCATAGCTCTAAAGGATCAAGAAAAGATGACATTCACATGTCCTTGGGGAACATATGCATATTTTGTGTTACCATTTGTTTTATGTAATGCTCCTGCAAAATTTCAAAGGGATTTAATCAATATTTTTGCTGACATTTCACATGACTGCATGGAAATTTATATGGATGGCTTCACCACATTTGGTGTCACTTTTGAAGAACCATTGGAAAACTTGGAGAAAGTATTGATCAGATGCAAAGAACATAATATGTCCCTGAAAAGTGAAAAATGTTTCATGATGATGCAAGAAGGAGTTGTGCTAGGACATTTCATCTCAGAAGCTAGCATACAAGTGGACCCTATGAAAATTGAGGTAATTCTTACATTGCCTACACCTACTAAGCAAAAAGATGTTAGATCCTTTCTAGGATATGCTAGTTATTATAGAAGATTCATTCAAAATTTTAGTCAAATAGAAAGTCCACTATACACATTTCTTACAAAAGAGGTTGAGTTCACATGGACACTAGCCTGTGACAAATCTTTCCTACAGCTTAAAACCCTTCTTACAAAAGCACCAGTACTTAGAGGGTCTAATTGGACTTTACCATTCCATATACATACTAATGCATCTAATTATGCAATAGGAGTCATCTTAGGCCAAAAATCCAATAACCTTCAAAATGATATTTACTATATCAACAAGAGTTTACATGGGCCAGAGTTAAACTACACAGTCATAGAAAAAGAATTACTAGTAGTTGTCTACGCTTTGAATAAATTTTGCCACTATGTAACATGATATCCAATCTTTGTTCATATAGACCATGCAACCATAAAATACCTCATAAAGAAACCTTCCATCTCAGGTAGGTTAGCAAGATGGCTTTTACTCTTGCAAGAATTTGATCTAACAATAATTGACAAGCTAGGTAAAGAAAATGTTGTAGCAAATTATTTATCAAGACTTCACAACGATAACACTAACAACTTTGTAATAGATGACACATTCCTTGATAAATATTTGTTCCATGTTGCTATCAAAAGCCTATGGTATGTTGATATAGCCAACTACCTTGCAACTAACAAGATGCCTACACATTTCTCTCCTAAGGAAAGAAAATTGCTAGCTGAGAAAAGCTTTCAATTTTCTTGGATTGACAACACATTTCTCTACACTGGTCCAGACCAAGTCATGAGAAGGTGTGTGTGTGAAGATGAAAAATATGACATACTCCATGCTTATCATGATGAATCCCATGGAGGACACTTTGTAGCTAAAAGTATAGCTATGAAAATACTAGCAACGGGTTATTACTAACCCACACTTCATAAGGATGCAAAAAATTACACTAGGAAATGTGATAAATGCCAAAGGATGGTTCATCCTACAAAATCAGATGAAATGCCTCTACATCCACAAGTGGTTGTTACACCATTCGATAAATGGGGTATGGATTTTATTGGTCTTATAGACCATCCATCTAATGGAAAATCATACATCTTGGTATGCATAGATTATGTAACCAAATGGGTAGAAGTAAAGGCAATGAGACATACCAGGGACAACAAAGTAGCAAAATTCCTGTACAAAGAAATATTCACTCCCTATGGTGTGCCAAGAGAGCTAGTGACAAATTAGGGAGCATAATTCACATCCAACTTGATCACAAAACTCATGAATGAATACAATATTAAACATAGGAAATATAGCCCCTACCATCCACAAGCCAATGGTCAATCAAAAGTCACCAATAGATAAATTGAAGTGATACTCACAAAAATAGTTCAGCTCAACCACCGTGACTAGAGTAGTCATCTTTCTGAAGCAGTCTAGGCATACAGAACAACATGGAAAACAATGACAAGATTCACTCCATTTGAATTACTGTATGGAAAAGAAACCATGTTGCTAATTGAATTTGAGTATAAAACATTGTAATTTCTCTCAAGATGAACATTGATCTTCCTGCAGCACAACAAGACCATCTATTACATCTCAAATTTTTAGATGAGATGAGAAAATCTATATTGGAGCGCATCGAGTTAGTCCAAAAGAAAAGGAAGAAATGGCATGACTCCCACATACATAACATACAATTCAAAGTAGGTGATTGGGCACTACTATTTGATTCAATATTCCAAGAAACACAAGCCAAATTACAAACCAGATGGTTAGGACCATATGAGATAGATCATGTCTTTGACAATGGAGCAGTCCAACTAAAAAAAATTAATCCAGTCAATTTCAAACTATTGGTCAATGGTCATAGACTTCATTTATACCATCAACCACATACCAAGAAAGATTTCATGTAGTGATTCCAAGATATAATTCAACAAGCACAACTAGTAACACTTCCTACAGTAGAAGGTACCCACCTTCTTCCCTTAGCTTCAACCTAAAAGTCCCTTCAGGTTCACTCATAATAAATACTTCATTCCCAATGAAGTCAAGATCTCCATTCACTTTCTACATTCTTCTTTCCAACCCACTCCACATTTTTACCTTCCACCCACACATACTTTGCATATCACATTTACTACATTTCCTATGTTTCCAATAAATGACACATCGACAAATGCCAACATCCAGTGATAGCACCTTTGTTGATGAATTCCATCCTCATCACCTGATAGCGCATCTAACAACATAATGATAGGTACACCTCTTTAATCTTTTCTACTTTTAGTACACACATTTCGATAATTATATCTAATACTACATATATTTATATCATATGACATCACGTTAGTTTTCTACCTCTTGCTAAGTATGACAAGTGTGGACACTTGTCCTTATTTTGTAGGGGGAAGGGAAGTGTATTGATTTCTTGAGTCACTATTATTGTACCCATTATTCCTAGCGAGATTGTCGGTCAGTTCAAATCTGTACTTATGTGTTGTTTTATTAAGTTCTTTTATTTTTTGTACAAGTATTGTACCTAAATTCCCAAATTATCCCCGACTCTTGATTGATGTAATCCTAAGGTGACATGATCAATTTATGGAGATTAATTGCATTTAAAATCGTAATTCCTTGCTGTAAAGTGTCATTATCGCTTATTTTTAAAAAATGCAACAAAGAGATTGCAAGGAAAGCTGTAGTTTGGAGTACAATTAGGAGCTTAATTTCAGGAGGAATTAAGAAATTGGGAATTTCAGAGCATAAGAAATTGTAAATTGGCAAATTTTAGAAGGAATTTGGAATAATGGGGGGATAGTTGATGCGTCATGAGCCAGTCATCCATACTATCTTGCTCACTGATGTGGAATTCATTCAAAGATTCAATGCTTGTGGATGGCTTGGGTATTTCTTAAAGCTAACAGATTTTGATGATGAAATAGCTACCAAATTTATGAACACATTTGAGGAAGGGAAAGCAAATGTATGGGGTTTAACAATTTTGACAATGGAGGAATGCATTGCAGAAGTGATAGGGTTTCCCATAATTAGGAAACATTATCCCAATGAACATGATGGCATGTCAGCATGATCTTAGTTCACTCTTCCTTCAGACCCTCCGTTGGAGGTGAACAAACAGGGTTGCAAGCGCATGCCACTTCCTACTCCATTCAATGAGTTGGCATCTCACATTATAAGGTACCTCATCTATGAAGGATGGTTTTCCCATTTGCATGTGCACCATTTTAAATTGCTTAGTTATATCAGGCATAATTTTCCAGTAAATATTCCAAATTTTATGTATAATATGCTAAGCATTAGTGTTGAAGAAACCAAGAAAGGAAAAATAAATTCCATTTGACACCATACCCTAGTCAAATTACTAGTTGAAAGATCTCTTAAATATGTGTCTCCTTTGGCATGGGGTGAATTTGTTCGAGTCAAAACATTGCAACCTCAAGATGAACCTTTTGAACAACCAGTTCCTGAGATTGAAACTCCCTCTAAGCCAGTGGCTGAAACAACTACCCAAGAAAGAGAACTTGAGATTCTTAAGGAAAAATAACCTTCCCCTACTCTAGAGGGAAATGTACCTGCCTCTTCCCAAAAGAAAGGAAAATGAAATATTAGTGAAGAAACTTTAGTTCCTGAGAAAGAGCTCCAGAACCCTATAATTTCAAAAAGTAAGAAAAGGAAGTTGACTCTTGCAACAACTACTCTTGTAGCAGAGAGACCAAAGAAAACTGTCAAAAAGAGAACTATGGAGATAACAAAAACTCCTTTGATGAGAAGTTATCAGATGAGAGGATAAATTCCTCAGGTTTCCCTAGATACTCAAGTTGCTCCATTAGAAAAGCCTGCTACAAAACCCCATGTTGATTATGTTTTAGAATATTCCCTAGTTCAACCAAATATTCTAGATCCTCAGAATTTAAATGATTCATTTGATAATGAGCCTCCCACACATCCAAGTGAACCTAAAGAAATTCATCAAATAATTCAAGAAGGTAATCAGGAAGAGCCTCGGTTGCCTCAATCATCAGCTCATCCTTGTTCTCAGAATGCTATAGTACCTTTTAGGACCTAGTTCACTAACTATTTAGAGTGGTCCCACAGTGTAGAGCAGAGACAAAAGGCTCAACTAGATGAGTTTGGCCCACCTACTTTTTAGTCTATTATTTTTAATCTATACACTCAATTTATCTTTAAGAAAACTTTGTGGAAAGAAGAGAGGAAAAATATGCAAAAAGAGATTGATGATTAAAAAAAAGAAATAGAGGACTTGAAATAGAAAATAGAGAAACATAAACAAAAGATGGATCATGCCTTAAAGTTGGTTGATCAAATCATAGCTTGCAGTCCTCCTCCTAGAGTGTATACCATTTGCTTGAAAGAGTAATTTCTCTTTTTCCAATTGATGGTGACTATCAAGGATAAAAACTTTAAGTTTAGGATAGCCCAAGAATTGTATGATATATATCAAACCCTTCTTGTTTGACAAAAAAACTTGCTTTGTGAGCTGTATCTCCACAACTTCATCATTCTAGAAGAGATTGAATGGAATCCCTTTCTTTACATAGGAGACATACACCTAAAAGCCTTGATGTCCTAGATGCACAACAAAGCTAATTATGATAGGAAACTAGATAACTATAGACATCAAGAAAAATTAGAGCAGTTGCCTTTGAGGGTTGAATCTAGTAAGCCTGATGTTCTACTAAGAGATTAGTTTAGTCTCACTTATATGAATACAAGAATAGGAACTAGGGACAAGATTTTTGTTTTCAGAGACAGTCTATAGAGTATCAAGGGATGCCTTATTTCACATTTTAGAGAGCCCTAACTGGTGTCAGAAGTAGATGGAATAGGTTGCTATAATATTTTATAAAGTCTGAACCACATAGTCATATCAACCTAGAGGCAACAATGAACATAGAACCAAAATACATGCAGCTAGGAAGACAAATCAGGAGTAAGCTCTGGTTTTCTTTGACCTTCCAGCCACTAATGCTTCTATGGCCTTTATATGACATTAACGCTACAAAACTGGAGCAAGTGCAGAAGACTGCATGATGGACTATTAGGAGAGAACCAGGGGATTCTACTACACTTTCAAAAGCAAACGAAGAGGCAAGACTAAAGTTGGAGAGTTCAGAGGAGTTTCTAAAAAGTGTAATGCTTGAGGATAAACATTATGCTTGTTGGGGGGCAGATGATGGGGCTAGAATTTGTCTTTGTTTTATACTATTTTTATGCTTTGTTCTAAGAAATTTCCAAAAAACTTGATGTGACTTTTAAGTGCTTGAACTTGTGTACATACTATAAGTACAGTCGAATCCACAAACTTATGGGTGGATAATAATTGACATACCTTGCTAGATATATATATATATATATATATATATATATATATATATATATATATATATATATATATATATATATATATATATATATATATATATATATATATATATATATATATATATATAATTATATGAAATTATATATATATATATATATATATATATATAATTATATATTTCATATAATTATTTTAATGTATGTCCTAACATTTAGATTTGATTGAATAGTTGAAAACTTAAAAATACATGCATGCGCTACTAACCTACCAGGGTAAAAGGAGTGGTTGGAGAGTGGATCTACAACATTAATGAAGAAGTGATGAAAGTTTTTAGCCATGATGAGGAGAACCATTATGAAACTACTGAACATGCCTGAGGAATTGAAGGATTGATTATTTCAGGGAATATAGGAGCACAACTATGCTATATTTCCTTTGCAGTCAATACTCTGTTGGAGCGGTTATTTAGTCTTGATGATCTTCTATTATGGATTTTCGCATTCTCCTTTCTTTATGGATGAATCAGTCAGACCTTATCTTTATGTCCAAATAAATTTCAATCCTATATATATATATATATATATATATATATATATAGGGATTTGATTGTTAGGAATCTAGTTTTTTTAGATAGATGATTGTACTACTGATACAATTAGAAGCAAGTTATTCTTTAGTTCCATGCACTATTTTATGATGTAGTAATTAGTTTTTTTTAGAAATATAATGAAGAAGTGATCTTGAGTTATACTGTGTGTTCATAGGTAGTAGAAGTTGACCAAGGGGGTCCACTTAGGAGGTGGATTAGAGTGGAATAGAGTAGGTAGTTCAAGCATTTTTAGTATTTGAAGTAGAATTCACTATTTTCTCCTATAACATTGTAACCTGTGTATGTTCCTGCAACACTCGCAGAGATAGTCATAGTAAATACTTTGGGTTGGTAGAATAGGTTAAAGATTAAAATTATGGTTGTTAGCATCAATTTCATTTAATTAGTTGTGTGTGTTTTACTTTCCTACAACAATAGTGTAGTTCCTTTCATGTATTTTCCTTCTTGCAGCTTAAGTAAAATGACTTTATGAGAGACTTAGTGCACAAACTGTGCTATCCCATTTCAAGTATACATCCCTGGGTTGACAATTTAAATGCACTTCATAATAGGTAAAATGATACTTAGTTTGAATACACTATTCCTAGGAGAAGCTTTGGCATAATTATTAGTACCTATTATGAGGTTGTTCACTACCTATATACTACTTAAATTGTGATTGACTTCGTAAAAACTTCCAGCTTGAAAAAGTTGTTGAATATACATAGATCATTTCTTTTGAGTCATTCCTATAGTTTCAAAATGATTTTGAGTTTGTTGAGTTTGGTCCTTCAACAATTTATCCTACAACATTGGTCCTACAAAAATTTTCCTACAACATTTGTCCTATAACATTTTTTCCTACAACATTTTTCCTACAACATTGGTCCTACAATATTGGTCCTACACCATTTTTTCCTACAAATATTTTGTCCTACAACAATTGGTCCTACAACATCTATCCTACAAGATATGCCCTACAATAATTGGTCCTACAAGATGTGTCCTACAATAATTGGTCCTACAAGATTTATCCTTTTGGACCATTGTCCTACAACATCCTACAAACATTGCATCATGGTTCCTTGTGATCAGCATACTTAGATAGACATATCTTACAATCTTGCATTTTTTCATAGCCATCATATTAGTCTCCAAAATAAATAAAAATCTTAAAAACAAAGCTAGCATTTCTTAGGGTTAAAGTATTACACTTTCTAGAGTTAGAGGGTGCATTTTCCTAGGACATTCCTATAGTGATCTTGTGTTTTATCTTGACATCGTCAACACTATCTTTATCTACTGGCCTCAACACAAGCACCTTGCTATTTTGGTTAATATTTGTCTTAGATAGATACCATTACCAAAATTTATCACTTTTTTCCTACCTTTTGGTGTCAAAGATAGTCCTTATTATCATTTGGGTCTTTCTTTAAAGGGTTTACATTCAAAATTTCTAGAATCTCTCTTAGGATAAGGTACTTACACCTTAGGCATCATATTTGATTCCTAGTTTGCATTATCATCCCATATTAACAGATTCTAAAAAAATACAGAATTTGATTTCCTTAGTTGTCTCACATTCATCATAGACTTTCATATGTTGAACACTCGATCCAAGAATAGTAAGGACATAATGGAGTATAATCAAATCCCCAACCGTAGTCCCCATTAGGAAATTGAATTTGCACTAAGAACCTTGACACTAGACTACAACAATCCTGAGATATTTTTGCACTATGAAAAAACACGAGATGATACTTTGCAAGTGGATGAACTCTCCCCTAAAGAAATCAGATCTATATGCATGAAAGAAGAGTTTGATGAAGCCCTAGCAGAAGAGAAATTAAAAGCAGTTCTAGAATCCATGTTGGAATCTGACTCAAACAAATACTTTTGTATGCTTGTAAAAAATGGTGCTAAATTACTAGTTGGGTTCAACACATCCTCCATAGTGGAAGACACACATGTACCATCAGCTTGGGTAGCCTCAATGGAACCCCTACCACTAAGTTTAGTCCTCCCATCCTCTAATTCCACACAAAATGATGCCCAGGTCATCACATCTTCTAGTACCTTAGGGATCTAAGGCACCAATCCCTTATTTGCTAGTTTTTCATCTACATATACTACACTTTCTACCAGAGTAGCACCATCTATCTTATCCTTGACTCATCCAACAAACACTTCATAAATGATGGAAACAAGCTCCTCCAAGACAATTCCCCAACCAAATTAGGGGCTACCCCTACTATAAGCCTCCTAGTGATGCCTCGCTAGGTGTTCCTTCTAATTCAGGACAACCCCAAATCAATCAACGGACACCTCCAACTAATCCTAATTACTCAACAATTTTTGCTAGTTTTATCCAAAAAATGTTGGCAAGTGGGCCTAACACTTCCCATCTTACAACAATACCTTATCATAATTTGGCACCCCAACATATACCAATACCTCAAGATAATCTAACACCCCATCATATATCAGTACCTCAACAAAACCCAACATCTTAGTACATTCCAAATCTAACACCCCAGCATATACCAATACTTCATTATAATTGAACATCCTAGTAGAATCCAACACCCCAACATACACTAGCACCTCATCAAAATCCAACATGTCAGTATGTTCCAAATCCATCATCTCAGTATATACCAGTACCTCAACAAAACCCATCATCTCAATACGTTCCAAACCCAACATCTCAATATATCCTGGTACCTTAGCATAATTTAGCATCTCAATACATCCCAGTACCTCAATATACCTCAGCATATCAACATGTTCCAATGCCATATATACTTTCAACATCTTAAAACAGTGGAGCCTCTTTTGTTGATCCTAACACAACACTAGCAACACCAACTGATTTTCTTGCTCATCAGCTACAAACCCTTCAACATCAATTCAAAAACCTAAAATCATGCACTTCTTAAAGTTCTTACACCACAATAGACCTTAGGCCTTATCCATTTTATAGGACACTACCTATGCCACCTTTACCAACCAACTTTGTCACGCCTAAGTTCGATAGGTACAAGGAAAAGGGTGATCCTCGAGATCACATAAGGGAATTTTACACAGCTTACATTGAAGTTTATCACAATGATACATACTTGATGAGACTCTTTCCATGTAGTCTTATTGGTACATCTATGGATTGGCTCTCCAGACTCCCTCCTAGGATAAAAACATGGAATGAACTGGCTGAGAAATTCATATCTCACTATTCACACAACATTATCATGGAAGTAACACTAATGGATCTTTAAATCACCAAGAAAAATAATGGGGAGAGATTTCTCTCATTCCTACAATGTTGGAGAAATGTGGCCTCTAAGATATCCATCTATCTAACCATAAAATAAAATATTGGCATGTTCATTGAAAACTGTTAGCTAGACCTAATGTGTGCACTTAACTCCCAATGCATTGAGAATTTTGGATAAATGGTTGAACAAGGACTAAAAGCATAAATATCAATTACCCTAAAAAGGAATCATCAAGAAAGATACTACCAATTCAACATCCTATTACAAATCCAAATACTAGTCCAAGAACAAGAATGTGACAAATCATGGTATTGTGGATGTGAAAATGGCACAACTAATCCTATATATACAAGCACCAGTGCCTAACCAAGTAGCATTGATCCAACATTCCCAACCAACACAAACAACTCACAATACTACTCCTAGACAAAATCCCAAGTAGACCAATGCACTTAACCAACAACAAGGTTATGCAAGAAGGATTCCCACTCAACGACGAGATTTTACACCTCTTGTAGAACCTCTTGAGATGATCTTGAAGAAATTGATACAGTCCCAATTAGTTGCTTTACTTGAGATAAGACATTATGAAGGTCCTAGTACACCATAATGGTGGGATTACAATGGCTATTGTAACTATCATAGAACTAAGGAACACAAAATAGGTGGTTTCATGCAACTGAAGCACATTGTCCAAGATTCGTCGATTGCGGTGAGATTGAAGTTGTTATAAATTTTGGAACCACCAACCAAGACCATAAGAAATTCCAAAATCCATTGACATGTCATGGAAAATACAAGGCCTCCACAACCAAACAAGATAATAAGGCTAACCTTTCGTATACAAAAGAAAACCCCAATTTGACAATTAATACCATCACTATTAGAAGTTTAGACAATGATTGTGTTGTTACTAATAAAGAATGTCCCAATAATTCACCTAATGAGGAGTTGGGTATATGTCAAGACACCATTCCCAAACATGAAAACAATAATGTACCTATGTCTACAAGCAATCTCCATATCTCCCACTATTTATTCCTCCATACTATCTCCACCTAGAAATGCATCCAATAATCAAACATTTCCAGTTGTCTTACAAGGGCTATCCACGATAAAAAATCCCATCTGACCTGTTCTTTAAAGCCAATCTCATCTAAAAATCAGAAATCTTAGATCTAATTCCACTGTATACTTCACTCCCAAGAAAATATGTTTCATTGAGTCCGAGTCAAAGTCCTTCCACATCATGCTTGAGCATCAAGTCCTTTCAAGAATACACCATACATATCCAAATTGATATCCCATGTCAAGAGTGGTGCAGGAGCACCTAAGAACCAAGTGGCTACAAGAGGTCAAAGATCATAAAAATGATTGAATTATTTTATATGTATTCATTTGAAGTCATAATGTTTCATTTTGAGTCCATTCAAGCCAATGTATAAGGCTATTTGTAAAAGTTTTCCAAATTGCCCATATATATGTCCAGAGTTTGGTCAAGAAGTCAAAATTTTGTAAACAAGCCATGAAAGGGGAAAATTATTGTAATAGGTCATTTGAGTTTTATTTTGATATTTTAAATGGGTTTCTACAAATTTATAAGGCCATTATGTCAAAGTTGCAAAATTTGTCAAGCAAGAAAAAATGCAAAAATACAAGAAAGTGTGGAAAATTAGTTTCCATTGGTTGTAAGGGTAGTTTGGGAGGTTTGAAACCTTAAAAGGATTTAAATAGATTTGTATGTATGGACCAAAAAACATTAGATAATAAAGAGGAGGAAAAACCATTTGTGTAAGATTGTGCATTCAGATTTATCATTTCGATTGGTTTTTAACTATTTTGTGGTTGTTTCTAGGCCTTGTATAGACATATACGGCCTAGAAACACTACATCATTAGCATGGATAGATAGTACAATGAATCTTACTTATTTTACTTTTTTTTTTTTGGATTTCATAAAGAAATGAAGAAGATATGCATGTTTTTGTAAAATTAGTTATGAAACCCTTTGAATGAAGTTGTATGCAAGAAATTGTGTTTATCTTGAGTTTTCACCAATGGGAAAATTTGTATCTTATGTTTTTGGAAACTAGATTTATAGAGATTTGATATGAATTTGGTCTCATTTTAAATGGATTGGTATAAGGAAATAAATGTGATGCTCTAGATGATTGGTTCTCTCATTTTTTTGATACTTTGGGACAATAAAAATGGGTCTCTATACGGGGGTGATATATCTCATTTTCACCATTGGATTTGGCTAGTTTTTGGATATGTTTTAGGAAATATAGTTTCCTACATCTCCACTTGAGAGATTTTTAAAATTAAGTTTGGTACAGAAGTTATGAATAATAGAATGGTAACTATCCAAACTATAATGATAGGGCAATATGACAAGAGCTTGTTTATGATTCTAAAAGAGTATGTTGTGATGACCTTTTGAGATGTGCATGATATGATGATGTAAAAATGGTTTGTGTTGAATATAGGGTATTGGGAGGTCATTGATGATTAATGGACCATGTGATTAATATTTGTGTGTAGAAAATGAAATGTGGACAACAAACAAAAAGTTGAAGGATATGGGATAAAGGACAACTTGATTGAAGTTACCAAAGGGCATGAGTCATGGTTAGAGTAATTCCTTGTACCCTTGATAAGTTGTAAGTATGAAATTGTAACCAATGAATGAGAAGATGGCATGGATCAAGTTTTTGATTGTGTATATATGATTAGGATGTTATTTTGATGAGTATGATGTGAATCTTGAAAGGTTAACCTTGTTAGATGCCTCAATCTTATACAATGTTGATTTGGAAAGGTGTTTGAAAGTTGATCATTCCTTTGATATGATGAAGAATTTTTTTTGAATACTAAACTCCATAGTTGATTCGGGGTTCTTAGTGAATGTTCCATGATGCTCTACATCAAATAAGTATCAAAGCTCAGCAAAAGATCTGGGCTGAGCATGTTGTTTTTGATTTGGATTTGTGCTTCTAATGGTTTGGTTGTAGGTTCTTATCTATTAGATTTCCACAATCCATATGTAATATATTAGTCTCAGTTTCTGGATTTGATTGTGTAGAGTTTTTTTCTAGAAACTCTACATAATTGAATCTAGAAACTGAGACTAATATATGTAGGTTCTTATCCACCATATACACATGGAATTTGGTTTTGTGTGTGTGTACATAAAAGGTAGGTCTATCAAGGGCCAAGGAATGGTGTAGTGGGTGCCAAGAGACTAGGGAGAGAGGCAAGGATGGGACTCCTAGGTGAGGCATAGGGGGTGAGTTGTTTGTGGTGAGATTGAAGTAGCAAGAGGAAGGGTGGATCTCTAATTGTTATAGCACCATGAAGTTGCAGCCATTGTGTACTCCACTAAGAGTAGTAACTAAGAGGGTGACAACAAGGACATTCCTATGTCCTTAAAGATAAATTTAATGGTGATAAGAGGCATTAAGAGGAAGGGGTAAATAAGGTAAATGAAGGAAAATAAAAAGGTTTTGGTCTAATTTTTTTTCCAGGTTATCTCATCCACTTTTCCAAGAGGCTTAGAAAATTTTCAAGGTGGGGAGTATGGTGTAGGAGCACATAAGAACCAAGTGGCTACACGAGGTCAAAGATCATAAAAATTATCGAATTCTTTGATATGTTTTCATTTGAAGTCATAATGTTTCATTTTGAGTCCATTCAAGCCAATGTACAAGGCCATTTATAAAAGTTGTCCATATATGTCTAGAGTTTGGTCAAGAAGTCAAAATTTTGTAAACAAGCCATGAAAGGGAAAAATGATTGTAATAGGTCATTTGAGGTTTATTTTGATATGTTAAACGGGTTTCTACAAATTTATAAGGTCATTATGTCAAAGTTGCAAAAGTTGTCAACTTGACAACAAAACTTGTCAAGCAAGAAAAGTTGCAAAAATGCAAGAAAGTGTGGAAAAGTAGTTTCCATAAGTTGTAAGGGTAGTTTGGGAGGTTTTAAACCTTAAAGGGATTTAAATAGAATTTTATGTACGGACCAAACAATATTGGATAATAAGGAGAAGGAGGAAAAATCATTTGTGTAAGATTGTGCATTTAAATTTATCATTTTGATTAGTTTTTAACTATTTTTGGGTTATTTCTAGGCCTTGTACTGACCTGTATGGCCTAGAAACAATGCATCATTAGCATGGATAGATAATAAAATGAATCTTCCTTCTTTCAGTTTGGTTTGGTTGGATGTCATAAAGCAATGAAGAAGATATGCATGTTTTTATAAAATCAGTTATGAAACCCTCTTAATGAAGTTGTATGCAAGGGTTTGTGTTTATCTTGAGTTTTCACTTATGGAAAAATTTGTATCTTATATTTTTTGAAACTATATTTATATATATTTGATATTAATTTGGTCTCATTTCAAATGGTTTGGTATAAGGAAATAAATGTGATGCTCTAGATGACTATTTCTCTCATTTTTCTGATATTTTGGGACAGTGAAAAATGGGTCTCTATACGAGGGTCATATATCTCAATTTCACCATTAGATTTGGCTAAGTTTTGGATATGTTTTAGGAAGTCTAGTTTCCTACATCTCCATTGGAGATATTTTCAAAATGAAGTCTAGTGCGAAAGTTATGAATAACAGAATGGGAACTATCCAAACTATCATGACATGGCAGTATGACAAGAGCTTGTTTATGATTCTAAAAGAGTATGTTGTGATGACCTTTTGAGATGTGCATGGTATGATGATGTACAAATGGTTTATGTTTAATACAAGGTATTGGGAGGTCGTTGATGATTAATGGACCATGTGATTAATAGTTGTGTGTAGATAATGCAATGTGGACAACAAGCAAGAAGTTGAAGGATATGGGATAGAGGACAACTTGATTGAAGTTACCAAAGGGCATGAGTCATGGTTAGAGTAATTTCTTGTATCCTTGATAATTTGTATGAAATTGTAACCAATGAATGAGAAGATGGTGTGGATTAAGTTGTTTCTTGTGTATCTATGATTAGGATGTTATTTTGATGAGTATGATGTGAATCTTGAAAGGTTAACCTTGTTAGATGCCTCAAGCCTATACATTGTTGATTTGGAAAGGTGCTTGAAAGTTGATCATGCCTTTGATATGATGAATAAATTGTTTTGAATACTTAAATCCATAGTTGATTTGGGGTTCTTAGTGAATGTTCCATGATGCTCTGCATCAAAGAGGATAATCCAATGTATAAAGAAATAGGTCCTAAAATTGGTCAAGATCAAGATACCAAGAATGTCTAATCAGTTGACCAAGATCCCATATTTCCAAAATCTCATGATGACCCCCTTATCCATTTTTTCCATGTCCAACATGATCCCATTCCATCCCAAAAGAAAAACATTCCTATGAGTCCCATTCATAATCCACTCCCTAATAAACACCATGATGTCCCTTATACTCCATCCAATGATCCTCTTCCATGTAAAGATCAAAGTAATCATCCATGTCCACCACAAGATCTCATAATCCCTCCATCTCCATCTCATAATCCTCCATGTCCACCACAAGATCCCATTGTCTCTCCATCTCCATGTCATAATCCTCCCTCTCCACCACAATATCCCATTGTCCCTCTATCTCTGTGTCACAATCCTCCCTATCCACCACAATATCTCATTATCCCTCCATCTCCATGTCATAATATCCCATGTCCACCTCATGATCCCATAAACTCTATCCATGTTAATGATGACCCTATTACATATCAAGTTGGTTAAACCACTTTCATTCAGTCTAGTCTACTTTGTGGTCCTACTATTCCATATGTGCATCCTCCATCTCAAAATGGACTCGCATCTTGTTTCAAAAATAATCAGTATTCAATTGCTAAGATGATTTGTCAGAAAATGCATTATCAAGTAAAGTGGCTAGGCTTCAATGAAAATGGTACATTATAACCCCTTGATATCAAATAAAATCCATATTATCAGAGCCTTGGCTATATATCTCACCATCAAGATGTTGATATCCCCTCTACATCAAACATTCCCCCATATAAACCCAAGCATACACATTCCCCATCACCTCCTCCATCAATTTTGGGTCCTTATATCCCAAAGTAAAAATCTTTATCCCTTCCATCCATCTTAGGTCCTTATATCCCTCCATCCACTAGTTCACAATCCACTTACCCTTTCCTACATGCAAGTCAACAAAGGCACACATCTTTGAGAACCATCTACACATCCAAAAAGCCTCCATATAATGCCTATCCACCCATGAATACCAATCCCCTTCCAAGCAATTTAGATGCCAATCATAAAATCCATAAGTCAAGAAATCCAAATGCAATCAAGGATCAACATGTCCTATCTAATCAACATGCAAAAATAAATCAAAATATGGTGCAAAACAAAAAAGAAAAGTCCAAAAGGCCACAAAGGTTAATAAAGCAAAAAGAAAATTCAAAAGCTTAATGGGTTCTTAAATCCCTTATGAAAGCAATGTATTCCAAAGAACCACAAAATAATAATAAAATTAAAACCAAGTGGATTCCCAAGCAGCTCCTCGAAGTACAATATCTCAAAGAAAAATCAAAATTGGCATCCAAGCTTGCTATTCCAAAGGCTCCCTTCAATATTCCACATAAATGTCTTCCATCTTCCAAATCTATTTTGGGTCCCTATATCCCAAAATTCAATACCTTAGATACTCCATCACCTCCTCCATCCATTTTGGGTCCTTGTGTCGCAAATCCACATCCACTCTTCCATCTAAATCCCAAAATCCAAAATCAATTTTCCTTCCATCACTCCAACACCCCTCAAGGTGTGTGCCAACATTGATCTTGCCAACATTTCCATCCACCCATACACAAGTCTTCCGACACCCAATTCATTATGCAACACTTATTTTTCATCCTTCCATCCCATTATCCATCCTATGCATAAAATCTTACCCTAGTCCATTTTATCATCCATTTCATCTCATTTTTCCATCACCCTATCAACATCTTTGAGTATACTTTCAACAACCATGGTCCATTACAAAATCTCCTGCAGGAATACTATCTAAAGAACAAGATGCTTGAGTCATTCCTTCATGTCATTTCCTACGTCCATTGTCTTTCAAAAAAGTCTAAAAAGAAAAAAATGGTTACCTTGGTGAAAACCTGGCAAACAGGTGTCTTGTGTGACAAAAAAAAAGAGAAATAATTCATCTTATGGTGAAAACCACTTCTTGTGGCACCTTGGGAAAGTACCATAATGAAAACCTGACATACAAGCATTGTGTATAAATCCATTACCCTCTTGCATTCTACATTCGGGGGAAATTTTCATTCATGCAAACCTACCTATCACATCCTTCGTAGTCCTACATCCATCCATATCCTTTTTTTCCATCTTTGATCTTAACAAGGCTCATACATCCTTTATCCTTCACTTTATCCACACCCTACATTAATCCTTTATCTTATCCATCCCTTACTTTCATCATCCATTGTCATGTTTCATATTGCCTAATCCCAAATCCTTTTCTTGGTCTTGATCAAAATTAAGGACATTAAAAAATGAAGAACATATTTTTAGAAGTCCCTTGACATGTTCATTCCCCATAGATCTCATGTCATTCAATATGTCATGTCATTGCTTTCATAGCCACATATTTGATCCTTTAGCTTGGGCAAACATGTTATCCCATTTTGAGATAGTCCTTGCATCCAAATCAACTATGATTCCATTTTTCACCTATCCATTGCCATCTCATTGGTTCATTCATCCATCCATATTGTTCCATGCTTTGCTAGACATTAGAGTAAATAAATACAATCATGTTTGAAGAACAAATCCTAACACATGCCTTTCACCCCATTCAGTGATTGAAAATATCTTGAAAAATACCAATAACATTGCAAACATTTATGAAAAAATACCAAAAACCTAGCAAATTTTTTTGAAAAAAATACAAAAAAATCGAGAAAATATAAAAACAACAAAAGATCCAAAAAATGTCAAAGAAAACCAAACAAATAAAAAAACCAACAAAAATCCTACAATAAATCTCCTTTGTACATAAACCAATTCTTTGGCATTTAAAAAATAGGCATTGAATGACAACATACAACACATATGAGCTTCAGTGAAACCAAGTCAAAATAGTCAAAACTAGTCAACTGGTCCTTAGCTACACTGCCCAAACTGTCTTATCTATCAATCAGTCCCATAGCAAAGCATTTTGTCAAAAATCATGTTATCTTAGACAAGGGAAGGAACACTCAAAATTAGATGGAGCAGTCATAGACATGGTACCTTTTTTTCTTGGAATTAAATAGCATTAGAAAAACATCAAAATATAATGTCCAAATTACTACAAAAATACAAACACATAATTAGTACAACTAAAACTTGTTGAGTCAAGTTAGTCTTATTATGTCTTGATTTTCACAAGTCATGTTCTTATGCATCTCTGGGATGTCCACAAGTGATTTAGAGATGCCATTAGGGTTCATGATTTTTGTTGTTGTTGTTGTTTGTGGAATATTTTTCACGAAGTCTTAAAAGATCAATTTGGGTGTCTGTAATAGGAGCCTTAACATCCATATACAATGTCCAATTGCAAGAGTGTAATGGATACTTCGGTTGTGATACGCCGCACATACCTCGACTCTGAATGCTCAACCTAGATAGATCTCCACATTCTTTATCTATTTAGCATGTCTTTTTTTAATGCACGAGGATAATTGTACCTAGAGCTTTCATATCTTGGTAGGATGGTGTGTGTGTGAAAATTGTACCTGATCTGTAGACACAACACTTCAGTAAAACATTAGAGGTTAGTTGAAATCGAAATCATGCAATGAATTGAAAGCTAAACTAACCAGGTGATTTACTGCCTTCTAATAGGTGCGAGTATGATATTCTCAGATTGTTATCGAGATCAGTGATCTTGACGGCACCTAAACGAAGGATTTGAATGCAAAACTGATATGAAATGTATGCAATTAATCTATTTTTTTGGATTTTAGATGCAATAAGATGAAAAACTTGATATGAAATCTATGATATGTAAAAAATGATATGCTATGAATTGATCTAACAATGATATGATATGAAAACTAAATGAATGTAAAAACCAAATTGATCTCACAATAGCCTTGATTCGCAATAAGCTTTGATTCTCTAGATAGCAATTCTTCAGCGTGATTATGCAAAATTATGAGATCATTTGAGATGAGTTGAAGCCTTAATTTATAGAAATCCAGGGCTTTAGAGGTGCATGGATAAAAGCCATAAATCACTCAAATAACTCAGGTTGATTTTTGAGTTATTTTTAAATAAAGATAATTTAATTCACAAAAATATGCAAATCATGCAAAAAATAGCTTTTTAACTCAAATTAGAAGTTTAGATCAACTTTAAAACTTAAAAATGATGTTGAGTTCCAAAAAGTCAATAACTTGCATTGATTTTCTGATTTGGAGTTTAACTGCTCTTTGATTGTGCACATGGATAATTATGAATTAATACATAAATAAAGTGATTTATTCTCAACTTAACTGATTTTGAAAAATAAAACAATTGATTTATGGGTTAATCAATTATTTTTCAAACTTTTATTCAAAATTACAATATTAAAAATTGACAAAATGATTTAATTAATTAAATAAAATATTCAATCAATTATTTGTAAGATTTTGGATTTATTGTCAAAATTAAATATCATAATTAGGAATAATGGAATTAAATTCAATTAAATAATTAAGTGGCAGTATTAAATCTAATTAATTAAATATTTAGAATATTCAATTAATCAAACTTTAGGATAAATAAGATTTATCGCCAAATAATCATTAAATTAAAGATAATTATGATGATTAGGAATATTATTAGGAATATTCCCCGATGCAGAATTTATGATAATCAATTAGGATTCGATGATGCTCAGATGTGCCTTTGGTTAGGACTTCGATGTTGATTTCGTTCGATATGTTGATATAGAAGATTAATGAACTTATAGCCCATTTTTGGGGTATTACATTTTGCCCCTCTTTGAATTGCTGTGTGAAGCGCAGTGGTTCAAATATAGTCTGTGTTTGATAGAGATATGAAACTGATTCAAAATTGATAATTGATATGAGACAGAAGCTGATTGAAATATTTGATATGAAGATGATAGGTCCTGAATGACCAAAGATAATGTTAACTATAACAGCAAATGAACCGATGATTGTGAAAAAATGTGTCAAAACACTTGATTTTGAACCTTATGATTGCGAAGAAGTGAGTGATCGATTCCAGACTCGATTGTCCTTAGAAGAATCACGTAGGTATCACATCTGAACCCTTCAGTTACCGAAGAACCAAGGAAAGAACACTAATGAACCGGTGGTTGTGAAAAGCTGATACAATTTACAAGATTAGGAGAATACCAGATTGATATGGATCTTGATTAATCTAATATGCCCCGAGTGATGATTGATTTGCCCCAAGCGATGAGGACTTTTGATGAATCAACAACTAGACGTGGTTGTTGTCTTGATTACTGAGGAAGGATATGATTTCAAATTTAGATTATAGACTTTGAATGATGTGCAATACCATGCCCCCTTCGGGATTAAAATTGAAATCTGACAAGAAAAGTCAGCATTGCTAGTTCAGAAGCATGTTAATTGATTTGAGAAGTGGTGATACACGTTCGAGAACGTGTTCTGCATCGTTTGGAGGTCTTGGAGACCAAGTTTGACTAGGTTTGACCATGAGTTGACCATGGTTGAAATTTTGATAGTTTGATGGAAGATAATCAATTAAGTTAAAAAATGGATTTCTACTATGATTGAAGGTTGATTATGCAAGTAGTGAATAATATGAACAATCTCAAATTTTGATTTTGATCCCGAAAAAGGATTCTACTTGCTGTTATGTTGGAGGAACCTTCGTGTGAGATTTAGCTCTTGTTAGATTTGAAGAGATATTTGAAGAATTATTTAAGCATTGAAGTTCATTTAACCATTGTGAGATCATGCAAAGATGAAAAATGAAAAAGAGACATGCAGTAATGAAATGCAACCTAAGACCTAGGACCTAGTCACTGATCATGTGTCGATTTGTTATCATCATTGAACTTTTAGGTAATCAGATAAATCAATACAATGCCCACTAGCTATGAAACCATAGACATATGAATATCGATTTGTATGTGCAGGAATCAATACAACACCCACTGGTCAACAACCATGGATATATGAATATTGATTTTATTTTCGGAATGTCAGATTAGATATAAGCACCAAGGCATAAGTGCCAGGATGACCTGAATATCATGTCCATTTTGATATAGCAATTTGTATAAGCATCAAAACATAGATGTCGTGATGACCAGAATACGTCTTGCATTGCAAACACATCAAACAATCAAGAGATCATTCTAAATCCAGTGTGAATTACCCGTAGTGACCCTTTATCGTTCACATCCTTAGGTAAGATCGTGTTTCACAGTAGGAGAAAGAACTCACTCAAAAGACAATAGTTAGATCAAACTTCCTTGAATTTTCTAGGTATCAATGGTCAAGGTATGCATGGCCATCCAATTCGAGATAGAGGCTCTTACAGTTGGACACCATTTCAATCCAAAATTTCCAAAGTTGTTAGATTTTCACATACAAGTAGAAGACAAAGAAAAGATTATGCCCCCAGTCATCACTCTCTAAATCCTATAAAGGACATCATCAAAGAGCTTGAAGGGACACAATATGCAAAAGTCTCAATGCGAATCAGTAAGCATACAAGGAGATAAAAGCATGTAAAAAGCACAGATTATTTTCAGTTTGATGTTTGATTGCGTTGTTGTAGATGCAAAAATCCTTTCTGGAGATAAGACTGACTGACTGACTCAAATGAAGCTTCAAAGGACTTTGACTAGATATGATACGTCTAAGATACATTGGAGGCCATAGAATATGACATTGATTGCCCCCAAGTGTTAAGCATTGATAGGATATAGACGCTGGAGCCGATTGGTGTACAGACCAACTTATTGAAAACTGGAAATGCAGAAACAAACTGGGAGATATGTACAAACTAAAGCAAAACTAAAAGCTGGGAAAGACCAAGATTGCACTGATAGATGGAGCATTTTGAAACAAGTGGCACCCATTTGCTGGGTTTTCACCATCTTGGCAGAGATTCTATTTTTGCTACCAAGGCGCCTATTTCCAGGTTTTCACCAAGGCACTTTTTTTTTTCTCATTTTTTTGTATTTTTCATATTTTCAAATTTTTTTGTACTTTTGATATTTTTTTTATTTTTTTGTGAATCATCAAGGTGCCTATTGCTAGGTTTTCACCAAGATGTTCATTTTTTCAGGACTTTTTCTGATTTATATGATTTTTTAGGGACATTTTACCATAGACTGAATGCTTTAGCCATAGAATTTCTTTAGATGGAAAACGTTGATTGGTTCTCAGAGTTGTTCTCCTTCAGTCATTGAGAGTTGATAGGCACCAGAGCCAAAATTAGTAGTGATAACAATGGGACCCAGCCAGTTGGGTTCAAACTTCCCCTTGTGTTCTCGATGTGATTGATTTTTAGGATTCTCTCTTAAGACTAGATCACCAACCTGAAATTCTCTGTGTCTGACTTTCTTGTTGTAGCCTCTAGACATTCTCTTCTGATATACTCTGAGATGATCATATGCTGCTTGTCTGCACTCATCTAGTAGTTCAAGTTCTTGAAACCTAGACACTTTGTAGTCATCATCAGTTACTAGACCATGCATTCTGATTCTTAGTGATGGGATTTCAACCTCAATAGGCAGTACCGCTTCAGACCCATAAATTAAAGTGAAAGGTGTAGCCCCAGTAGGTGTTCTGATACTTGTTCTATAGGCCCAGAGAGCTGGATTGATCATGACATGCCAGTCTCTTCTTGTTTTATTAACTGTCTGGTGTAAGATTTTCAATAGATTCTTGTTAGAGGCCTCAGCTTGGTCATTCCCTTGAGGATAGTAGATAGAAGACCAATGTTGTGTGATCTTGAATTTGGCACATAGATCATCTAGGTCTTTGTTCTTGAATTGTCCACCGTTATTTATGATTATGGAATAAGGTATCCCATATCGGCATATGATATAGTTCAATATGAACATAGATATTTGCTTTCTTGTTGCTTGTGTCAAAGGGACTGCTTCTACCCATTTTGTAAAATAATCTGTAGCTGTGATTATATGGGTATGTCCATTAGAAGAATAAGGATGAATCATCTCGATAAGATCAAATGCCCATTGATGGAAAGGCCATTGCATTGTAAAGGGGATTAGATCTCTCCTTGGAGCATGAATTAAGTTGCCATGTACTTGGCATTTTTGACAATTCTTAGCAAATTTGATAGCCTCTTTCTTCATCTCAGGCCAATAGTACCCTGCCCTAATAAGTTTTTGAGCTAGTGTTAAACCATTTGAGTGTGACCCACAAATACCATCATGGACTTCCTCTAATGCACGTTGAGACTCTTCCCATTCTAAACATCTAAGTAGTGTACCATCTAGACCTTGTTTGTATAGATCATTACCAATGATGACATATCAGGAGGCATTTCGGATAAGGTATCTCTTTTCATGGTGATTGAAGGTATCGGGAATGATTTGGTCTTTGAGATAGGAAAATAGGTTTTTGTATCTGGATGAATCATGACCTACAATAGTGCAAATCATGCGGGTTTCAGGGGAATCATATGCAGGATAGGATAGTGCTTTCACCAGGAACTCATAGTGTAGCTCATGTTCGGGCTGCTGTAAGAGAGTAGATAATGTTTCCATTGCATCAGCAACCTTGTTCTTCGTTCTAGGAATTTGCTCAAATGTGATAGATAGAAAATACTTCTTTAGATCATCTACCATTCTCTTGTAAGGAATGAGCTTTTCATCTTTAGTTTGGTACACATCATTGACTTGATGAATAACAAGTTGAGAGTCTCCATGAATGTGTAGCTTTGTTACTCTCCATTCAATTGCTATTTTCATACCATTCAAAAGGGCCTCATATTCAACAATATTGTTTGTGCAAGGAAACTTTAACCTGAACGCTTTTGGGATTGAGTATCCTTGAGGAGTTATGAACAATATGCCTGCTCCTGATCCATTCTATGTATATGAGCCATCGAAGAATAACTGCCATTCTCTAGAAGAAAGATGCATGATAGAGGAATCTGGAAATTCCATTTGTAGTGGTGTGTCATCAAACAATGGTGCTTCTGCTAATTGATCAGCAATGACTTGCCCTTTGATAGCTTTTCATTCCACATATTCAATGTCAAATTCACTTAAGAGCATAACCCATTTAGCTAATCTACCTGTGAGGGCAGCTTTGCTTAGGAGGTACTTGAGTAGATCAATTTTAGCTACCAATTGTGTAGTATGAGCTAACATGTAGTGTCTCAGTTTCTGTGATGAAAAGATCACAGCTAGACAAGCTTTCTCAATCATTGAATAGTTCTTCTCATATGCAACCAATGGTCTAATGATATAGTATATAGCTCTTTCCTTTTTGTTCTCATCGTGTTGTGCTAGCAATGCCCCCAGTGATGTATCTGTTGCGGAGACATATAAGATCAATGGCTTCCCATGAATAGGAGGCATCAAGATAGGAGGATTTGATAGATATTTCTTGATATGGTCAAAGTTCTTTTCACATTCTTCATTCCATGCAAAGGTCACACCTTTATGTAATATTTTTGTAAAAGGTTGTGATATATCAGCAAGCTGTGATATAAATCTTCTGATAGATTGAACTCTTCCTTGCAAGGTCCTCATTTAACTAATATTCTTGGGAGGTTGCATCTTTATTATAGCCTTGACTTTAGCTGGATCAACTTCAATGCCCTTCTTTGAAACTATGTATCCTAAGAGCTTTCCAAAAGTGACACCAAAAGCACACTTCTTAGGATTTAGTCGGAGACTAAACTTTTCCATTCTATCTAGGATCATGCTCAAGTCCTTTAGATGTTCAGTTCTAATCATAGATTTTGCTAAAGTATCATCAACATAATCTTCCATAGTTCGATGCATCATGTCATGGAAAATAGATGTCATGGCTCTTTGATATGTAGCACCAACATTTTTAAGCCCAAATGGCATGACATTCCAATAGAAGGTGCCCCATGCACATGTGAAAACAATTTTCTCTTGATCCTTTGGAGCAATTTTTATTTGGTTATATCCATAGAAACCATCCATTAAGGAATACATCTCGAAACCCGCAGTCATGTCCACTATCATATCAATGTTGGGTAGTGGAAAATCCTCCTTAGGGCACGCTCTATTCACATCTCTAAAGTCTGTACAGACTCTGATTGAACCATTTGGTTTATAAATAGGTACAATATTGGAGATCCACTTTGCATAGTCCATAACTTGGATGAATTCAGCTTTCAGGAGCTTCTCTAATTCAGCTTTTACCAAGAGTGCAACATGAGGATGCATCTTTCACAACTTTTGCTTAATAGGTTTGACATTTGGAGCTATGGATAAATGATGCATTATAAGATTAGGATCCAATCCTGGCATATCTGAGTATTTCCATGCAAAGTTGATCTTTTTCTTTGTTAGGAATGTAGTAAATTTTTCTTCTCTTCTTCTGATAATGATTGTGCGACATGTACCAATTGTGGTTCCTCTATTGTACCCAAATTGATAGATTGAGTGGGCTCAATTAGAACTGGAGTTCTGTCCTATAAATGACTCAGAAGGACATCAAATATCTCATCCTTAGGCACCTCAGAGAGGTTTTCACCTTTGGATATGTCTTTTATTTTTACTTTTGTAGGTTTTGAGACTGCCACAAAGTGGTTTTCACCCTCAAAACTCTTTTTCTTTTTATTCTTATTTTTCTGACTAAGATATTTGATGTCCGACTCAGTCATGCTGACACTCGGTTCACTGATGGAAGTACTCATAGGCTCAACTACATTTAGGTAGCAAGCAATGTCATAGTCATTTTGGAAGGTATAAATATCATGGCTCAGATTTATGGAATTTTGATCAATAAGTTTTGGATATTGGATAGTCAAAGTGGGGAAAGATTAGGAGATAGTGTTTACGGATATGGATATGTCATCATTGGTCCTAACCCGATGCTCGAGTTCAAAGGTGATATTACAACTTAAGACATTCAATTCATGAATAAGCTCAATGTCATCGTGGGAGTCCAATTCCACCATAGGTGGATCAGACTCGATAGGTTCATCATTTCGCTCTAGACTTAAGTTGGGATTAGGTGCATATTGGTGAATAACATCAACATGTTTCTCTGTAATAAGATCATCTAGTTTTGGAATGGCTCCCCATTCATAGTCATTTGATTCAGCTTTTGATTCAAGATCTCTAGGAAATCTTAGAACATGAGTAAAGTCAGGGTGAATACCCCAAGAAGGGTTACCCTCAGATTCTGATTTGAATTCATACTCATGGGAATCTGTCTCAAAATCACTACCACTTCCCACTTCTTGATTGTTTTTAAGATTAGTTGGTTCTTGTGTTGCAACCATCTCTTGGTTGATAGTAGGTTCTTGTGTTTCTACTACATTAATTCTTTTGATTGGATCATCTTTATCATCAAGAAGGTCTTTGATCTCATTAGGCAATTTGTCACAGGGGATGAGTTCTGAGCTATCTGAATCACTATCTGATGGTTCTATTTCTTCTTTCTTAAGAAGAGGTTCTCCTGGTGTGATCTTCTCTATGACATGAGAACAATTACCTTTGAGGTGATAGGGTTTCTTCTTAAAACCTAAGCCAACTTTGTCTTTATTTTCTCTACCAATATGTGGGAGAGGTGCCATGAGACCTTTCCCTCTGACTCCTAGAGGTCCTTGACCTGGATATCCCATCTTAGCTATCAATTTATCTCCTAGACCATATGACTTAGAAGGGAGTTTGGATACTGTAGAGTCACTAGTTTGAACAACTTGAGATTCAAGTTCATCTTTGTATAGCCATGATAGCACAACTTCATCCTCTTCAAACTCTTGCTTGGATACTTGTTCTGCTACAAAATTCTTTTTATATGCTTCAAGAGGTTCTTTAAAGTCTGGTTTGGACTATTTCAAAGATTTCCCATAAGACTTAGGTGAGATAGGGAGAGATGTCAAAGATAAGACTGGCTTGATAGTATATTCTCCCATACTATTTTCTTTGATATTGACCTCTTTTGCAAGATCTTCCATTTTAGATGTGGATGCTTCTTTAGTTGGTTCAATGGAAGATTCTTTATTATTAGGTACAAGCTTATCTGCACTTTCCTTCAAGGTGTTGCAAGTTGTATTCAGATCTACAGGGATAGTAACCTCTACTCCTTCATAAGAAAACTTCAAAAATTGATGGTATGTAGAAGGAATAGCTTACATCTCATGTATCCATGGTCTCCCTAGAAGAATGTTGTAGGCCAAAGGTAGATCAAGCACTTGACAGATGGTATCTTTGATAACTGGACCTGCTCTGATAGGTAAGACAATGGTGCCTTTAGAAGATCTTTCTTGTTCATCATAGGCTTTGATAGTTATTTTCTTTCTAGGATCAATAGCCAATTCTGAAAATCCCAATTGTGTGATCAAGCTATAAGAACAAATGTTTAGGCCAGCGCCCCCATCTATCAACACACATTTTCCCCTACGGTTCTGGATCAAGACTTCTATATGCAAAGGCTGATTGTGTGGGTGACTTAAGGAGTTGTCATCTTCCTCTGAAAAGGAGATATATTGTGGAGATGTAAGATGTCCAACCATAGTCTGGAACCTATCTAAATCAAGGTCATTAGGAACATTGGAACCGAGCAAAGGTTTGTCTAGTATGGCTCTGTGAGCTGGAGATATTTGAAGCAACTCAAACATGGAGATTTTGGCATTAGTGTGCTAGAGTTGTTGAATAATGCTATAAGATGTAGGCCTTGCATCTTTAGAATTGGAAGATTTGGAAACAGCCTTCTGTTTAGAAGCAGATGAAAGATTGAAGGGCACCTTAGGGACAATTGATGAATCTGGGATTTGTCCTTTCAGATGTGCTTGGGCTTGTGATCGAGTAACTGTGTTGGTGGATTGATTTTGTCTATCTCTTCTTACAATTGTGATGACATTGCAATGCTCTGAGAGATAGGGCTCAACCATATTGATGACAACATTATTTCCAGGGTAGGTATAGTTGACTTTTGCCCCCATATTAAGCTGAGAAGTTGAAACTTCTTGGCCATGTTTTGGAAATGGTTTTGTAAATGCCGTATGATCATTATTACTCTTAGGATTGTCAACTGTGATGTCTCCATTATCAATCAGATCTTGAATGGTATGTTTCAATCGGAAGCAGTTATTAGTTTTGTGACCTTTACCTCAATGGAAATCACAAAATTCATTTTCTCTCCACCATTTTGGCTTAGGCTCAGAATCAGGTGGTCGGATTGGTCAAAAAGAGATGATGTTATCAGCCAACAGAGTTCTCATATTAGATTCCAAACATTCTCCAAGAGGAGTGAACCTTCATTTATTATCCCATCTTTTGTATTCTGGCTTCTTTTGAGATGGTTTAGAAGACTTTTATTCTGAAGCTTTAATGGCTTGGGTGCCAAGAGTGAGATTGTAGGCTAGTGCCTTTGATGGGGCACAGATAGTGTCAACAACTCTATCTGTGATGATGCCTTTGTTCTTGTTCCAATTTTTGTTCTTGTCTTTAGAACTGGATCCTGATTTGTACTTGTCTTTTTGAAGTGTGATTTCTCCTTTTTTCACAAGCACTTTTTTGATTTTGATAGCATTATCCACCATCTTATCAAAAGATGTATGATCTTGCATTTTTAGAGGATAATTGATTTTGGGAACAAGGTTATTGATGAAGATTTCCAGTTTTTTTGTTTCTGGAATAGGTCTAGCATATAGAGAGAACTTCTTCCTCCATCTTTTAAGAAATGTTAGGAATGGTTCCCTTGGATATTGCTTGAGATTACAGATATCAATCATGGTGACTGGATGTTGAATATTGTAGGAGTATTGCTGATAAAACAATTTGATCAACTCCTCAAAAGTTTTGATAGTAGAAGGTAGTCTAGAGAACCAGTGGATGGCTGCTCCCCCTAGAGATCGAGGGAAGAGACACATCAGATAGGTTGGTTCATGCATGAACTCCATTGGTTGTGTACAAAATTCTTTGACGTGATCTTGAGGATCTGAGTGTCCATCATACTTATCATACTTTGGCATCTCCACTCTTTTTGGAAATGGTGGCATATAAAAGTCTTTGTCAAAAGGAAAAGGGCATAGAGCTTCCATGGAGAATTCCTTGGGTTCCTTCTCTTTCTTAAGATTGTTAAGTTCAACTTGCATAACATGCATCTGTTTCATCATAGCTGTGAGTGGAGTTTCTTCCTCATGCGTAATGATATCTTCAACATTAAAGTTGGGAGGAAGTTTAGCTCCTTGATAGGCCAATTTTAAAAAGTATGCTTCTCTATCTTCTTTCAAGAAATGCTTCATCATTCATTTGAAGTTATTGTCATTTTGATATTGAGCAATTTCTTCAGGTGTGGGTTCCTGATCTGCACCATGTTGAGATTGAGTTCTCTGAGAGCCAAAGTTTGTCACTACTTGAGACATGGTAGGAGTTTGTGGACTCCCTGGAATAGATTGATGCGGGGTTTGTTGGGTACCTCCGTGAGTTGATGGAGGAGGAATGTAACCAGTTTTTAATTGATAGTTGCCAAGACCGTCATCCTTGTCAAGACTAGAATTGATGAGTTGCTCAAGAGTTGGACCCCTAGTAGTGGTTATAGGTAAGGTCTGGGATGCTTCTCCAAATTTCTTGTGGGAGGAAGCTCTAGTTTCCACCATCAACTTTGAGTGAAACAAAAGAATAAGATCTAGATAACTGAAGAATAAATTGAATCAAGATGATCAAATGACGCAACCTTGTCAAGGTTTGATTGATTTGAAGATTTGATTAGATGTGGGTGAAGGATACTGTGCCCTGGATGTATGGGTAGATTCCCAAAAGATAGTGGACAAGATATCACAACACTTAGTCATTTTGATGATTGATTGAAGATTGATAGTTATGACAAGGTTTTGACACAAGATGAAAAGGACTCAAATCAATTAAATAGAAGGCTGAATCAGATTCAAAAGGCCACTTTGGGATAATGATTAGATTCTCAATAGCTACTGCTCTATTCCTGACACAGTGATTTGATCTACAGATTCTGGAAATAGGCTGAAAAAGCTAAATATCTGGCAATTCTGACAATTTTTTGACAACTTTCAAAAATTTTCCCAAATGACACTCTGCAGACTCGTACAACAATGGGTATGCTATGAAATGACAGTTGAAAAAATTGTACGATAGTTGAAAAACTTGTACAACAAAGGATCTTCTATGAAACGACAGTTGAAAAGCTTGTGCGACAGGTGCTAACAGGATTTGACTTTTGGAATTTGACTGGTAGAAAGACTCGTATGACACTGGGTCCCCTATCATATGACAAATGGGCAGTAATGAAATGACACTTGACAAAAACTCGTATGACTTTTTGACTCCAGAAAAGAATTTTACTTCAGATTTTGCAAATTTTGAGTTTTCAAATTCGGATTGTTTGCAAATTTCAATGTCTAGATTTGAGAATTGTAACAGATTTGTTCATTTTCAATAACCAGATAGATAAACAAGCACACAAAATAGCAAGCAAGTGATTTCAAGCATGTCTTAAAATAATGAACAAGGGCAAAAGCAACCTTGCGCATGAACAATCAAGTGACTTATTCGTTCTAATCCTCAGAAGTGCTAATTGTGTATGTTCCAAAAATGTTTTGCAATAACACACATATACCCTAGAAAATAAAAATTTGGCCTCACTAGGGTTTTTAGTAATGGTTTGACTCTACAACTTTTATGATCCAAAGGGGTGAACTCCAATCCCGATGCACCAGGGTTTTGACATAGTTCGAGAGCTTAATCTTCAGGAGCTGCTAGGGAGATCTGACAACCCAACAATGAACCACACCTATGGAGATTTCTTCCACAAGGACATTTATATAGTGGCTGTCACTACCATGGTGAAAATGGCTATTACCACTTGAGGTTTCGTCAATGCAGTTTGCCCTGTGAAGGGAGTGTCCGCTACAGTTAACCCTCTCTAAAGGTGACTCACAATAGTATACCACAAGGGGACTTGGCTCTAGATCTAAGGATTTGATGCCTTTTCACTTTTAACCAAGACAAAGTAGGTAGATAAATCCAACACGCTAAGATGAAGATTATCTCACCAAGGTCTATGATATCAACCCCACGTGATCTATCAACCTCTTCGGAGAGAGAATGTATCAATTAATAAGGGAAGACACATGGACCTAGTAGAACGTGAGACACCCTAAGTATCCTCCCTACCTACAAGGATTCCATCATCAAGAGGGATTTCACTGGGAATCCAATCTCTCAAGAACCACAAATAGTGTTCATAGGGCCTAATTACTATGTTTTCACAGATATATTTCTGAAAGCAAATCTACTGAAAGTACTCAAAAGCAGAAAGAGGAACACTTAACGTTTAAAGCAAATATGAGGTGAGTCCACAAGGTGGAACAATTAACCCCTCACACAAGCTAAAAATGAGTCCACAACTTAGAAAACAAGTGAGTTCTAAAAAGCACAAAAGGGTTGCCTGGTGGAACAATTAACACTTCTCTCCTATAGACCCCTCCCCTTTATGGCACTGAGATTGCAACCATGGGGCGGAATGAGGGGCCAACAGATTTAGTGAGTCCAATAACCCAAGATAGCAATCTGGATCAATCACAAGTATCTAAGACTGCTTATCAATACTTAAGGTGTTACAACCTAGTATTCAATTATGCAAATTTGAAGAAAAGCATGCAAAGAAAACACTCAAGCCAAACACATGAGAGATTCATTTTAGGATCCAAATTGAAATGTTATCAAATTAAGGGGAATACTTGGAATCCTCATAATGTGCTTAGTAGATTTTTACCTATTTTTAGCAATTCTTGCGCTTTTTCCAATCAAAACCAGCAGGAGTCAATAAAAAACAAAGAATTTCAATTGTTAAGATTAGCCGTTAGTCAAAATCTGAAAACCAAATATGACAAACTACCCTAAAAAATGAAATGATAGTTGAAATCTGATGCCAAAACTCATATGACAGTGGGTTTGTTACCAGACGACAGTGAGAAACTTGTACGACGGTGGGTATGCACCCAAACGACAATCCAGAAACTCGTACGACATTGGGTATATGATGAAACAACAGTTGAATTTTTGGATGACAATGTGTACAGTCTGGCACGATTCTCGATCCAATAGACTATCGTACGATAGTGGGTCCAGTGTGAAATGACTTTTGGCAGAAACTTGTACGAAGATTGTACGGACATAAATTAAAAATTATAATTTTGCATAGAAACCGAGGAGAAAAAGATAGAAATTGATAGAATTGAATTGGAAACCCGTTTCAGGGCCCCACAGTGGGCGCCAGAAATGTGTGTGTGAAAATTGTACCTGATCTATAGACACAACACTTCAGTAAAACATTAGAGGTTAGTTGAAATTGAAATCATGCAATGAATTGAAAGCTAAACTAACCAGGTGATTTACTACCTTCTAATAGGTTCGAGTATGATGTTCTCAGATTTTTATCGAGATCAGTGACCTTGACGACACCTAAATGAAGGATTTGAATGCAAAACTGATATGAAATGTATGCAATTAATCTATTTTTTTGGATTTTAGATGCAATAAGATGAAAAACTTGATATGAAATCTATGATATGTAAAAACTGATATACTATGAATTGATCTAACAATGATATGATATGAAAACTAAATTAATGTAAAAACCAAATTGATCTCACAATAGCCTTGATTCACAATAAGCTTTGATTCTCTAGATAGCAATTCTTCAGCGTGATTATGCAAAATTATGAGATCATTTGAGATGAGCTGAAGCCTTAATTTATAGAAATCCAGGGCTTTAGAGGTGCATGGATAAAAGCCATAAATCACTCAAATAACTTAGGTTGATTTTTGAGTTATTTTTAAATAAAGATAATTTAATTCACAAAAACATGCAAATCATGCAAAAAATAGCTTTTTAACTAAATTAGAAGTTTAGATCAACTTTAAAACTCAAAAATGATGTTGAATTCCAAAAAGTCAATAACTTGCATTGATTTTCTGATTTGGAGTTTAACTGCTCTTTGATTGTGCACATGGATAATTATGAATTAATAAATAAATAAAGTGATTTATTCTCAACTTAACTGATTTTGAAAAATAAAACAATTGATTTATGGGTTAATCAATTATTGTTTAAACTTTTATTAAAAATTACAATATTAAAAATTGACAAAATGATTTAATTAATTAAATAAAATATTCAATCAATTATTTGTAAGATTTTGGATTTATTGTCAAAATTAAATATCATAATTAGGAATAATGGAATTAAATTCAATTAAATAATTAAGTGGCAGTATTAAATCTAATTAATTAAATATTTAGAATATCCAATTAATCAAACTTTAGGATAAATAAGATTTATCGCCAAATAATCATTAAATTAAAGATAATTGTGATGATTAGGAATATTACTAGGAATATTCCCCGATGCAGAATTTATGATAATCAATTAGGATTCGATGATGCTCAGATGTGCCTTTGGTTAGGACTTCGATGTCGATTTCGTTCGATATGTTGATATAGAAGATTAATGAACTTATAGCCCATTTTTGGGGTATTACAGATGGTATCCATTTTTGCTATAATAAAGTGGCTCAATGATGATACATAAATAACCCAATGCAGTTGGAAATAAAAAACATGGTTATTAAAACATTAAGCTCTCTATTTACTACAATCTAAGGGTTTAAATCAATGATTCATTCACATTCAATCAATCAATTCTAACATTCTATCAAATCAGTCAAATACATTCTACCACTCACTCAATCTATTTTGTCAAAGTGTCAAATCAATGAAATCAATTGGTCAGTCATTCCATCATCATTTGTCTTATATAGGATATGTCTATTATGAAAATAGACATTCTCATTTGTGTTAAACAAGATGTCTTTCCTAAAACCACACATCATCATTTGTCTTATACAAGATGTATCTTTCCTAAAATAATACGTTGTCACTTGTCTTATACAAGGTAGGTCTTCCCTAAAACCAACCATTGTCACTAGTCTTATACAGGATGGGTCCTTCTTGAAACTAGACATGATTCTTATCAATAATATATGTGCCCAATGTTGTTCAAATAGTCATCACAACCTACCGACATTCTTCACTTCTTACTAATTATTATTTTCTTACATCATTTAATCTAAATCTTCTTTCAAGAGATCATTCATGTCTTTCTGGCACAAATAATCTTCTGAGGGGGCATCATTTCCCTCGATGTCACATTATTTTCGCTAAGGCATACGAGGGCATAATTTATATTATTCTTTCAAACAATGTCTAAAAAGCATTGCATCAAAGAGGGGCAAAATGTAGACACCTAAAAATGTCCCATGCCTGCAAGCAACAATTTCACTAACATTCCTCTTAAATTATTAAATAATCTTTATTATTTAATTAATTGTGTCATTCTACTGTATTCTAAAATCAAAATCATCATTTCTTCTTAATTCTATAATTAAGTGATTTTAATTAATTACTGTAATTATTAATCATCTAATCAATATTTCTTCATCTATTCATCTATAATATAATTAAATAAATAATAATATTTAATATACCCTACCTTATTATAATTAATTAAATAATCAAATTTAATTAATGTTCCCTCCTAATTATTGCATTTTTGTAATAATTAAAGCAAAATCTATCTCATGATTAAATATATAAAATGTCATAAAACTGTATTCTAAAATCAAAATCACCATTTCTTCTTAATTCTATAATTAAGTGATTTTAATTAATTACCTTAATTATTAATTATCCAATCAATATTTCATCATCTATTCATCTATAATATAATTAAATAAATAATATTATTTAAATATACTCTACCTTATTATAATTAATTAAATAATCAAATTTAATTAATGTTCTCTCCTAATTATTGCATTTTTGTAATAATTAAAGCAAAATCTATCTCATGATTAAATATATAAAATTTATTTAATTAAACTAATTATTCCCCTCTCATGATTAAATAAATTATATTTATTTAATTACAACTAACAATTCCTCTCATAAATAAATAATTATTTATTTATATAATATCTCCACATGTGTAAATAAATAATATTTTATTTATTTAAATAATAAGTATCCTCCTAAATCCTAACTCACACTCACTTTGAGTTAGCTTTTCAATCACAACTCTTCACTCCACAATTCCCTCTCCTAACTATTTAATCCACATTGTTAATTCCTCCCTCAACAATCAGTTAAGTCTTCTATCAATTCGGTCTTCTAATCTATGCAATCAGTTAAGTCTTCCATCAATTCAGTCTTCTAATCCATGCAATCAATTGAATACTCCATGCACTCAGTTGACTCATCCATGCAATCAATTAACTCACTAGTCTATTATTTTATCTCACCAGTCCATTCAAGTCATCTCTCCAATCTATTTGTTGATAGACCAATCAAACCTGTTAAACCAAGCAATCAATTGATTTGAACTCCCACTCACTTTGAGCTCAACTCCTCAATCACAGTCAATTAGCCCATCAATCATGCATTCTTGATTGAAACTCCTAAAATCTTATAAATAGAGAGCTAAATCTCTGATTTTAAAAAACCACAATTGCTTTGAATTCTTATGTTGGCATGATCTTAAGCTCAATTCTGAGAGCCTACATTGCATGAGTAGGAGAATACCAAGGAAGGATTTTATGGTTTGCATATTCATGTTTTGGATTGATTTCATAATATTTGATTGATTATGTTTATTATTTGTCTTACATCATTTCTTGAATATTGGGAATACTAATTTCTCTAGCAATCTCTTTGTGGTTGAGATTTTATATTTTATTACAAGTTTCTATTGATCCCCTATTACCTAATTACAAAGGGGGCATCATTTACCAAGCTATCACATTGTTCTCGTTGGGGCATAATTTTATTATTCTTTGAAACAACGCCTAAGAAGCATTGTATGAAAGAGGGACAAAAATGTAGACACCTAAAAATGTCCCATGTTTGCAAGTGACAATGTCACTAACATTCCTCTTAAATTATTAAATAATTTTAATTATTTAATTAATTATGTCATTCTATCATATTCTAAAATCAAAATCATCATTTCTCCTTAATTCTATAATCAAGTGATTTTAATTAATTACCTTAATTAATTAGTTGTCCAATCAATATTTCAACATCTATTCATCTATAATATAATTAAATAAATAACATTATTTAATTATACCCTACCTTATTATAATTAATTAAAAAAGTAAATTTAATTAATGTTCCCTCCTAATTATTACATTTATATAATAATTAAATCAAATTATATCTCATGATTAAATAAATGATATTTATTTAATTAAATAAATTATTCCCCTCTCATGATTAAATAAATTATATTTATTTAATTATAATTAAAAAATCTTCTCATAAATAGATAAGTAATTATTTATTTATAAAATATCTATACATGTGCAAATAAATAATATTTTATTTATTTAAATCACAATTATCCTCCTAAATCCTAACTCACACTCACTTTGAGTTAGCTTTTCAATCACAAATCTTCACTCCACAATTCCCTCTCCTAACTATTCAATCCACATTGTTACTTCCTCCCTCAGTAATTAGTTAAGTCTTCCATCAATTTGGTCTTCTAATCCATGCAATTAGTTAAGTCTTCCATCAATTTAGTCTTCTAATCCATTCAATCAGTTGAATAATCCATGCACTCAGTTGACTCATTCATGCAATCAATTAACTCACCGGTCTATTATGTTATCTCACCAGTTCATTCAAGTCATCTCTCCAATCTATTTGATGATAGGTCAATCAAAAATGTTAAACCAAGCAATCAATTGAGTTGAACTCCCATTCACTCTGAGTTCAACTCCTCAATCATAGCCAATCATCCCATCAATCATGCATTCTTGATTGAAACCCCTAAAATCTTATAAATAGAGAGCTAAATCTCTGATTTTGAAAAACCACAATTGCTTTGAATTCTTATGCTAGCACAATCTTGAGCTCAATTTTGCAAGCCCACATTGCCTGAGAAGGAGAACACCAAGGAAGGATTTTATGGTTTGCATATTCATGTTTTGGATTGATTTCATAATGTTTGATTGATTATGCTTATTGTTTTTCTTACATCCTTTCTTGAATATTAGGAATACTAATTGCTCTAACAATCTCTTTGTGGTTGAGATTTTATATGTAAATTGTAGGTTTCTATTGATCCCCTATTACCCCATTACACTATCTTCCAAGGCCTATTGAATATTTGTTGCATTTTTCTCCTCTTTGAATAGTTGTTCATAAAAGTGATAGAATAAACTAGTAATTTTAGCATTATCAATATGATTACCACTTTCATCCCTTATACCATCAATTCTCTCATTTTTGTTTTTAGAATTGAGATAATTAAAGAAAAATTTAGAACCCTTATTCCCCTCCTTAATCCAATGAAGTCAAGCTTTGACTTTAGTACCTTGGCTTTTGTAGTGATCTAATTTATGTGACTAGGCTTCAATATTGGCAACATAATTTTGTAATTTTGTATTATGAGGATCAATATTTAACTTTTTTCTACCATGTTCTAGTTACCCTTCCACATTGAGATATTGCAACATTCCACCAAGTAATCCAAGAATCCCCTTCATGAGGTTTAGGGATAGAGTTCCAAATTCCAACAAGAGCAAAAATACATTCAATATTTTTTAAATCATAGATATTAAGCTTGAAGGGAAGTAAAGCAGAAGAATCCCCATTTGGAGAGGAAGAGAAGGATAAAATGATCAGAAAATGGTTTGATAAGGTAGTTGAATAATCCACTTGCACATATTGATTTGAGGAATATTGAACACACATCAAATGATGAGAAGGGGGTGAATCAATATAAACCAAAATCTTACTTAAGTTTTCAGTTGTCTTGAATATTCACCACATAAAATATTAAGCAAATACTAAACTAAAATAACAACACATCAACACCAAGATTTTGTACATGAAAAACCCAAACCAGGAAAAACCACAGTGAGCGCTTGCTCACAGAGATAAATCATTGAATATATGTAATCTAGTTAAAAGGATAATGGTAGCTCACTATTGTGCACTTGTAAATAGAGGATCACTTCCATATATAAATATGAGCTCACTTCTATGGACTTGCAAACAAAAGCTCACTGCCAAATTAGCAAGATACAGTAATAACTTGTACAACTAAGACCCACTGTCCTAGGGAGAAGGTACATCAAAATTTGCACAATAAATAAAAGTAAATTCTCATGATAATGCATTTGATTTACACAACTCTAGCAACCTCAACAATACATTATCTTTGTATTTACTTCTCTATCATAGTAAAAAATAGCTACCACATAAATTGAACTTTGTTCTTCTAAAACCCTACCTCACTTGCTTGTACTTGTTACAATTTTCCGTTAAGATTTTCCAAAGCACACATTGTGCTTATATATAAGATAAGTCATCGAGATTACAACAAGGTTGGCCCTGCCAAAAGCAAATTACAAGTTGGCCATGCAAAAAACATATTACAATAAAATCCCATCCCAAGAGCATCTAGACCAAAACATAGGTCACACATAACATGAACCCATATGAATAAGAGATAAACATTAAATATGATATAGGATACACATAACACAAAGCCATCTAAATACAAGATAATCATTAAATGCAATACTCAAACCAAAAATATGAAGCATGATCCAATCCAAGAGAGAGAGTGGACCATGAACAAGTTACACATAGCCTAATACGAGATGTGTAATCATTGAAACAAATTCTATAGTTAATCCAAATGTGTAGCATCACACTATCTAATGAACCACATCACTAGCCAATTCTATCCAAACCTCCACGTACTATGGTGAGATCCATACTCCAAGTCAAATGTCCTATCACTTGCTAATTATCCATGTAAGAATTCATCCCAACATATTTATGGACCAAAATAATAACTAATAATAACTGCATCACTTGGTAACACTATTTCTAGATCCTCGATAATTGTTTCTAGATCACTAGAAAATACCACAATCGAGACCAAAACCTAAATACAATACAAACCATACCTTCATATATCTACAACCTATATTTTTGAACTAGAAACCTTTTGCAAAAACACAGTTGAATAACTGTCATCTTCAATTGTATATCTTTGATATTGAACCACTAATCTTCAGACCTAAGAATATAACACTAAAAATTTGAAAAAAAATTCATTCTCATGATCTCTAGAATACATACTTGTCTTCCACTATTCTAAACCACTACATACATACTTGTCTTCAATTGTTTTGTAGTATTAACATGTCTAATACACAACCTTACTTCTTCTAGCGCAACTTCCTTCTTACTGGACCAACTTCCCTCTAAACATGTCATCAACAAATACTTCTAAACTCTAATGTTTGAGAAAGCACAAACAAAAACACCTTCCAACCATAGTGTTTGACATCAGTGATAACCAAACATTTATTTCCAACAATCTCCCCCTTTGTCATTGATAGAAAACATCCACCAAATCTTTCTCACTGAGATATCAATCACTATCAACTCCCCCTAACTGAAATAACCAAAAAATTCATAAATACATTTCAAACCTTTGTAAAACATATTATTAAATAAATATTTTCCTTATCTTTCTCCCCCTTTACCATCAAGGACAAAGGTAAAAAACAATCTTACCCCTACTCCTCTAGAGAACAACAAGTAGTATTAGTCCAAAATAAAAAAGATAAGCTAGAAAGCCCCCCTGGATAGATGCACCACTCTGATGCCCTTAGTTAAAAGGAGGGGCAACAACCCCAAGCTTCTCCTAGAGAAAGACAAATTATTCTAATGGAACATATCTCCTAAAATCTTTAGTCTTCTACATTAAATTAGCATAGTAAGAACCTTTTCAACTGATGGACCATAATAATCTAATGAGACATGATAAACAACATGCTCCTCACCTGTAGAAACTTGCACATCAATACCCACTAATGAGTCCAATTATTGCCTCAATTTTGTTATGATCTTTATATTTTGTTGATACTCTAACAAACATTTCCAAGATATTTTATGACTTATACTTATGTGAACCTATGCCAAGTACAACTAAATCCACAAAATCTATGGGTAGCTTGAGTGATATGTTTTGCTGACTATTATAAATATAATGTAGTACTTCATATAATTATTTTAAGCTGTGTTCTAACATTTAAGTAGGAGTTGAAAATGTTGACTTGCATATGTGTACCAAATGTTACTAACCTTTCAGGTAAACACGGAGCGGTATGAAGAGTGGCACATCTGCATGAAAGAAAGAGCATTAGAAGACCAACCATGGTGGTATAATCCAACACATTTTTTATGGATATGTTGTGCTTTGAAGGAGTTGTTGTTCTAGAGAATGTAGGGAATCAGTCTTGCTATATTTCCTCAGAACTGTTATTCTGTTGTCAGTAGTAATTGTATTATGTCGTGGTTGTTTTATCTCCTCCATATTTAGCAAGGTTTAATGAGACTTTTCTGTTATGTTTTCAATAAGCGTTAATCCTTGATATAAAGTGATTTTGACTGATTTAGTAGGAAATGAAGAAAGATAGAATTATGTATTCAGTATAGTGGAAGTTGCTCTGTTTTGTTCTTCATGAGTTATTCAGTTGTTATGTAACCAATTAAGAAGAATTTAATGGAAGAGTGATTTTGGATTATTTCTTGTGTTGAGTAGTTAGCAGAAGCCAACCAAGGGGTCTCACTTGGGAGGTGGATTAGGTTAAGTAACAATAGATTTGCTTCATGTACTTTTCCTATTTTCAAATAGATTTACTATTTTACTCCTGCAGCATTGCCACTGTGGTTGTTCTTGCAACATTTGTAGAAATAGGTATAGTGAATGTTTTGAGTTGTTAGGAAGGCTTAGATTCATTTCATAAGTTTTCTGTAGTAATTCCATTCGATAATCAATTGTGTTTACTTTCCTATAGTAATAGCATAGATTCCTTTCATGCATTTTTATCTTCCTGTAGCATAGGTGTTATGACTCCTAAAGGAACTTAGTGCACAAACTGTGCTATCCCATTTCAAGTCTACGTCCCTGGGTTGACAATCTAAATACATTTCATGATGGGGATAGGTAATCCATAGCATAGATATATTACCCTTAAGAGAGACAATGACATGATTATCCCTACCTATTGTCAAACTACTCATTTTTGGCACCATTACCGGGGATGGTGTCAAACTAGGAACCTTAATGAGTCATTTATTTTTCAGATTAGTTTCCTATTTTTAGTCAATACCAAGAAGTTGTGAGCTTGCTTCACAAGTCATCAACTTACTTGCATGCAACGAAGAAGGCGAGATGTTCATGGTAGATTTCTTCCAAAAGAACCTGTTAAACTAAAAGAAGAGTTTGAAGAGCTTGAATTACCATTTCTTGATGCTAGTCCCGAGTTTGTTGCATCATCTTCAACATAAGAAGAAGAAACCCAATAAATATTTGACCTCCATCCTTTTGTAGAAATATTAAGCTAGTTTCCCAACCTCGTGCTAAATTTAAAAAGTGAGGATACTTGTTCAACTTTCATAGGGGGCAGGGGAAGTGTACTAACTTCCAAGTGTCATTCCTAAACTACCCTTGTCATACCCATGTCACATCAGTGTTGTACTTAGGCTGCATTCCATTAATTCTTTTAATCCTTCACACATTTCTCGTACTTTCAAATTCTGATTTCCTGAACTTGACATGACTTCAAAAGGATCATAATTAATTTGTGAGGTAACTCACACTTAAGGTATTGATGTCCTCTAAAATCAATGCCATTATTATAGTTCATGTCAAGTAAAACAAAGGTAATGCAAGTGAAAATATCGATATTTTTAAGAATCACAATTGCATTTCAAAAGAGGGAATTTGTAGAGAAATCAAAAAGTAGTGGGTTGGAGAGCTGAAAAATTAGAGATTGGGCATTATTAAGATGGGCAGACAATTATAGAGACATGAACCAATCATTCATGGTATTTTGTTGGCAGATGTTGCGGCAATCCGCAGGTTCAATGCATGCGGCTAGCTTGGCTATTTTCTTCATCTGACAGAGTTTAATGAGGAGGTTGTAGTAGAATTCATGAGTACATTTGAAGAAGGACAAGCAACTATATGGGGATTGACAATTGTTGCTACTAAAGAGAGAATTGTGGAAGTTATAGGGTTACCAGTTGTGGGAGAACATTATCCAAATGAGCATGATGCCAGGTCATCTCGAGCTCAGTTCTCCAGGCCGAGTGATCCTCTGCTGAAAATTACTAAGTAGGGGTGTAACAGATTGTCCCTTCCACAACCATTTCCAGAACTGGTTACGCACATCATCAGGTATTTAACTTGTGAAGGAAGATTTTCAAACCTACATGTTCATCACTTTAAACTGCTTAGCTGTATCAGGCATAATCTTCAGGTTAATATTCCTAATTTTCTTTATAATATGCTAAGTATCAGTGCTAAGGAAACTCAAAAGGGAAATGCAAACTCCATTAGTCACCATGCCCTAATCAAGCTTTTGGTTGAAAAATCTCTTAGGGATGTTTCCACCATGTCATGGGTAGAATTTGTCCAATCCAAAACTTTGCAACCCCAAGTAAATCCTATGGCCCAAACTCTAGAAGATGTAGTAGAATCTTTCGGCCCTACTGAAGAAGCAGCTGAGAAAGAAAAAGAACCAGAATTACCCCCAGAAAACCAACCTCCTCAACCTACTCCAAAGAGTAATGTACCCGCTTCTTCCTCAAGAAAAGGAAAGCAGAAAGTTAGAAAAGAAATCCCTAACTTAGAAGGAGAAATTTCAAACCCTGCAATTCAAATTAATAAAAGAAAATGGTTGAGTCCTGTAGTAACTACTCTTGCAGCATCTACTCCTACATCACATAAACCAAAAATGTCTCACCAACCTAAAAATGCAGTGGTTGAAGAGGAAACTATGTGTAGAAGCCCTCACATGAGAGGATAGGTGTCTCCACCTTCTCCTCAACACCTAGATATTCCAGCACCAAAACCTGCTAAAGAGCCCTCTATTGAATATATTCTTGATGACTCCCCTATGCAGGTAGAACCCCATCATATGGAGGAGCCTCCTAATGAGCAAGAACCTAGTGATAGCATGCCATAGAATGATCAAGGAATGCCTGAACTGAGCCCTGATATAATTTAAGAGAGAGTTCTTGTGCATGTTCAATCTACTCCTTCTCAACATCTTGTATATTATAATGTATCCATTATATCTTATCAATCAACGTGGTTCACTGACTTCTTCCAGCAGACTGCTAAGGAGAAGAAAAAGAAGGCTCAAATGCAAGAGTTCCCTTCATCAACAATTCAATATGTCCTCTTTCATCTATACAACCATTTTATCTTTCATAAAACATGGTGGAAGTAGGAAAGAAATCAAATGCAAAGGGAGATGTTTGAGAAGGATGAGCAAATTGAATCTCTCAAAGACTAGCTAAGGAAATAGAAAGAGCAAATGGACAAGGCCTTAAAACTAGTTGACCAGGTGATAGCTTGTAGACCACCACCTAGGGTATATGCTATTTGCTTAAAGGAACAATTTCTTTTGTTCCAACTTATGATGAAAATGAAGGACATTGATTGTGCACTCAAGTGAGCCCAATAATTTTATGGTTTGTATCAAACTCTTCCATCATGGTAAAAAATTTTGTTATGTGAGCTTTGTTTGCACAATTTTATTATCCCACATGAAACAGAGTGGAATCCTCTGCTCTATATAGGGGAATTCACTTAAGGGCCTTGATGTCATGGATGTATAATGAGACAAACTATGATAGATAGTTGAACACCTACATGGATCTAGAGAAATCTGAGCCTTTTCCATTAAGGGTTGAGTCACATAAGCCTGATGTTCTTTTGAGGGATTGGCTCAATTTGACTTATGGGAGACCAAAGCCAAAAATCAAGGAGAAAATATTTGCATTGAGGGATAAAGTTTATAGAGGTTATTAGACATTGCCCAATTTTACAGCCCAAAGAGCTCTTTCAGGAGTCAGAAGTAGGTGGAACAGATTGCTAGAAGCTTTCAGAAAAGTAGAACCACATAGCCCAATTAATTATGAAGTAGATGTCCATAGAGTGACTAATTACATGAAGTTGGGATGACAACCCAAAAGGGAATTATGGATGACTTTATCCTTCCAGCCACCTACACTCTTTTGGCCCCTATATGACATCAGTGCTACTAGATTGGATCAGTTGGTTGAGGATTATCAAGAAAATTACTTGGAATGCACAAGGGGGTTCTACTACACTTTTAGAAGTGGAAAGAAGGGGAAGATGACCGTTGGAGATTTCAGGATCATAGCAAGGAAATACAATGCTTAAGGACAAGCATTCTGTTAGTAGGGGGTAGATGATTGCCTCAATTTTGTTATGATCTTTATATTTTGTTGATACTCTGACAAACATTTCCAAGACATTTTATGACTTATACTTATGTGAACCTATGCCAAGTACAACTAAAGCCACAAAATCTATGGGTAGCCTGAGTGATATGTTTTGCTAACTATTATAAATATAATGCAGTACTTCATATAATTATTTCAAGTTGTGTTCTAACATTTAAGTAGGAGTTGATAATGTTGACTTGCATATGTGTACCGAATGTTACTAACCTTTCAGGTAAACACAAAGCGGTATGAAGAGTGGCACATTTGCATTAAAGAAGGAGCGTTAGAAGACCAACCATGGTGGGAGAATCCAACATGGTTCCAATGGATATGTCGTGCTTTGAAGGAGATGATGTTCTAGAGAATATAGGGAATCAATCTTGCTATATTTCCTCAGAATTGTTATTCTGTTGTCAGTAGTAATTGTATTATGTCGTGGTTGTTTTATCTCCTCCATATTTAGCAAGGTTTAATGAGACTTTTCTATTATGTTTTCAATAAGTGTTAATCCTTGATATAAAGGGATTTTGACTGATTTAGTAGGAAATGAAGAAAGATAGAATTATGTATTCAGTGTAGTAGAAGTTGCTCTATTTTGTTCTTCATGAGTTATTCAGTTGTTATGTAACTAGTTAAGAAGAATTTAATGGAAGAGTGATTTTGGATTATTTCTTGTGTTGAGTAGTTAGCAGAAGCCAACCAAGGGGGCCCAATTGGGAGGTGGATTAGATTAAGTAAGAATAAATTTTCTTCCTATACTTTTCCTATTTTCAAATAGAGTTACTATTTTACTCCTGCAACATTGCCACTGTGGTTGTTCCTGCAACATTTGCAGAGATGGGTATAGTGAATTTTTTGAGTTGTTAAGCAGGCTTAGATTAATTTCATAAGTTTTCTGTAGTAATTCTATTCAATAGTCAATTGTGTTTACTTTCCTGTAGCAATAGCATATATTCCTTTCATGCATTTTTATCTTCCTTCAGCATAGGTGTTATGACTCCTAAAGGAACTTAGTGCACAAACTGTGCTGTCCCATTTCAAGTCTACGTCCCTAGGTTGACAATATAAATGCATTTCATGATAGGGATAGGTAACCCATAGCATAGATACATTACCCTTAAGAGAGATAATGGGATGATTATCCCTACCTATTATGAGACTGTTCACCTACAGTCTCCTTTTGTTCACCAACACCCTTTTGTTCTTCTTCTTCATTGTTACTAGAAATAATTATTAGAGCATAGTAGATCTTTAGACACATTATTTTGACTCTCTTTTCTTATTTACCAAAGGACAAAGCCTCTATGGACATATTTTTTGTCCTTTTACCCTTACCTTTGTCTTTTTCTTCACTAGCAACAACAAACAGTTCTTCCCCAGTTATAATCTTTGTAGCACCAGTATCCTTTGGAAATTTGATAATTTTTTTTAATAATGGTCATGCATTATTTTTCAATATTCCCATAGGACAAATCTGTCTCCCACAAAATTCTAGGCTCTATAGATTTTATGTAGTAGAAATCCTTATCAATATAGAAGACAACATCATTCTTATAATAGTCAATCACTTTAGGAGGAATCTAGTTCCCTTGACACATGTTATCCTTCAACTCATCAAAGAATCTTCTACAATTAGAAATACTATTACTCAAGCTATCAATATGCATCTTATTGAGAGTCAACATACATATCATTTCTCCAATCTACATTATGAAGCATCAACATAGCATTCAAAAAGTAAAAAAATCGAGAGATAGTTAAGGAACCATATTGGAATTGATAATGTTCATTCTTTGTTAGCTTCAAGCTATCAAATAATTGCCTTCTCAGTGTCTCACACTGATCATAATCAACATGCTCCATAAGCATTTTAAAGACAACATAGACTTTAGTTGTTGAACATGAACCTTCTAGGTTTCTATAATAAACTTTGTATGATATTCCCATAGTAGCATATCTGATCCAGAAATCCTTAATTGTGTTTATTATTAGGGCCCTACCATTAGATAGAACTCCAATCAATTTATTTACCTCATTTTTTGTCATTGATTTACACATTAATACATCTCTCATAGCACAAAGCCTTGTCACAACCCTTAGAGCATCTTTTGTAATATGATATGGCCTATCTATCTAGATGTATTCTCCATGTAGTCTAATCAATCCAATTATTACAACATAATCATATTCAAACATCATAAAATTACTCCACACATCCAAACCCTTGTGCCCTAATCTGACATAGATATTCTTAAACTACAAACCCTCAACTAAATGATTTTCTTTGAACTTCCTCAGTTTTCCATGATCATATTCTTCCAAATTGACATAAATATATCAACAAACATCTTCTTTGTAAATAAATCTTTCATCAATCTTGGAAAAAACACCTTCTAAATCCTTTCAAAATAGAACAAATAAATTATTATTATGAATAGGTTTGGGTTCATCATTTACACTTACCAATTTTATCATCTCTAACTCGCAATCTCTTTTGCATTCCTTATCTCTAATCTTTCACTCTTGAAACCTCCAAATCAAAATTGCACAAATGATCATAAATGACCAAATAAATATTGTCATTGATAACACCAAAATATTGATACATTATTTACCAAACCATACAGTCAGCTTTCCAAACTACGAAATAAGAATCTTACCTCTGGAAAAATATTCAAGCCTTATTTCCATGTTGAGGAGATACTCAATGCCCAACCTAGAGGAGGGAAATAGATTCACATGAAAACTCCCATTAGAACTTTTAGTCTAAGTCATTTATCAAAACAAGGAGCACCACCCAAAATGGACCTCAAACCACCTTTAGAAGCATCTTTTATTTTCTTCATCAAGTGTGTTTTTTTCTTTCCCTTTGAGTCTTCTGCAACCATCAGATGATCATTATTTTGATTGATAATCTTGCAATCCTACCAATGTGTCCTGCCATATTGCAATTACAAAAAACCAAACCATCATTTTTCATTCTTGTAGATCCATTCTTTCTAACATTGTTATCTATTACGCAATCAACTATTTTGTGTCCATATCTATTTCAACCATAGAAATATCTATTGATGTTTTTAACAATTCTATTCATACCCATTCTACTTTTGCACTAAAAATCCTTATGCCCAAACTTATTGCAATGATAATATGTTCCATTAAAGACAACATTTTTTCTAACTTCTACATTCACTATCTGTATGCCCTATTTTTATTGCAAGGAAAAAAAACTCCATTAAAAGATGAATACCTAGAATGAATAGAAGGTCTCTGATTCAACATGGCTTTTTTTTTTAATCTTTTGCCTACATCTGATCTACTGAATCATTTTTGTCTTTCATCTAGTTTTGGTCTCCCAAATCCCTTTTGTCTTCCACCAATTTTTATAATTCATTTCTTTCTTTAAGGTTCTTCAATAATGCATAATCCTCTTTGTCCTTCCCACCTTTTAATTGTCCAAGATTTTGAGTTTCTCAACTTCAATTTGCAGAATTGCACACTCCTTTATCTTCTCACCAAGATTTGTACCAAGTAATTCATTTTCATCTTCTAATTTTAACCCTTTTTCAAATTGTCCCTTGGCTTCTTTTAACCTCTTTTTTAGTCTAGAGCATTCATCAATATTGTTGTTCAACTTTTCATCAAGATATTCTATTTCCTTATTTTCATCTTCTAGACGTGTTCTTTGAAACACAATCTTATCTTTAACCTTATTCAAATTAAATCTGGTTCTATTTAGATCAACCAAAGCAATCCTCATATGATGATCCATATTAAAATCTTCAGCCCAATCACCTTGTTCATTTATATCATCCAATTCTTCTTTAATCATGTTGTTCAATGCTCTGGATCAACCTCAAGCAGTTAAGCTTCTTCAAGAGGAACCTTTCTCTTATAGCAATTGTTGAACACACACCAGATGTTAAGAGAGGGGGGGGGGGGGGGGGGTGGGGGGGTTGAATCAACATAAACCAAAATCTCACATAATAATCAACTATCTTGAACATTCATTACATGAAACATTAAGAAAATAAAGAATTGAAATAACAACACATCAACACCAAGATTTTGTACGTGAAAAATCCAAACCGGGGAAAACCATGATGAGCACTTGCTCATAGAATTAATGAATACATATAATATTATTACAAGGATAATGAGATCTCACTACTCTGAACTTGTAAATAGAGGCTCACTACCAAATATAAATAGGTTCTCACTGCATTAGACTTAAAAATAGAGACTCACTGCCAAATTAGCAAGATAGAGTATCAGTTTGTACACCCAAGACCCATTGTTATAGGGACAAGGTACATCAAAATATGAACAATAGATAAAAGGAAATTCTCCTAATAATACAACTAATCTGCACAAATTTTTCAACCTCAGTACTCCTCTATCACAGTAAAAAATAACTATCACATAAACTAAACTCTGATATTCCAAAACCATGCTTCACTTTCTTGTACTTTTTACAAAGACCAAAGAACACACTATGATTATATATAAGATAATTCATTGAGATTACAATAGGTTCGGTCATGCCAAAATAAAATTAAAATAAAATTACAATTTGGCCATGAAAAAAAAATATTATAATTAAATCCCATGCCAAGAGAAACCATACCAAACTATAGGTCACACATAACATGAACCCATCTAGATAAGAGATAGATGTTAAATACAAGATAGGTTACACATAATATGAACCCATACTGATAGAGATAAACATTAAATACAATATAGGTCACACACAACATGAACCCATCTGAATAAGAGATCATCATTAAATGCAACACTTAGACAAACAACATGAATCATGATCCACTCCAAGAGAGAGAGGGGACCATGAACATGTTACACACAACCCAATACTAGATCCACAATCACCAAAACAACTTCTACAATCAACTCAAATATGTAGCATCGTATTGTCCAAAGAACCACATCACTAGTCAATTGTATCTATGTCTCCACATGCTACGATGAGATCCATACTCCATGTCAAATATTTCCATATGTCCACATCAGAAGTCATAACTGTTAGGAATGGGAACACTAAGAAGGGGGGGGGGGGGGGTGAATCAATGTTCTACAATATTAATGTTTTTCTGCTTCTTGAAACTTAACCAAATTACTTATATACTGAAATGAATATAAAAGAAAATAAGCATTCAACCATAACACATAAATGAGATATGATTACAGGGAAAGCTTGGCCAAAGGAAAAACCCCAGTGGGAATTAATACCCACTAATAATTATACTTTGTATTATGAACTTGTTAATGTTCCTTTGTCCTGTTAGGAGCAGTCATTACAATGCTTTAGTACAATGACCTGGTCAAAGGTCAAACCCTATTAGGATTCTTGAAGTAACAAATCATGTTAGGGGTGGAAGGCTCACTTCCAAAGCTCACTACTCAATAGAGAAGGCTACAACCTCTTGAATATCATATACACACTATATCTGCAAGGGTGAACTGCTGCTATGACACTGCTTGTCTGATCAGTTCCTTTTGTGCGTTGATGCTTTAACCTCTTGTAAAGCTCTATATCATTCTTATTGCTCTTTGCATACTTCTTCTCTTCTATATTGACTTCTATCTTCGCATCATCTCATCTCATGCTCAAATACAAAAGCACATGTCTTATATATAGGTGCAAACAAAACTAACTACTAAGTCAGCCTATAACCTATTACATACAACGCTTCCAAATGAATTGGCTCAAGCATGTTTACACAATGATATTAACAATTCTATAACATAAATACAATAGATGAATAGCCTTTACAAAACAAAATAATAACTGCTAATCAAAATACTATCTATCGCCTGCATGCTCTGTTATGTTCTGCCACTCACCGACCGTGTCACTTCAACTCACTGTAACTTCTTCATACTAACTCATCTGATCATGAGTTCTTAGAATTAGCATGATTACATACTCAAAAGCTTATCTTCAAGGGCACATACCAAAACTTGATCATACACACGTGCGCTGATGCTTTGTTCATCAGGTACTTAACTGTCTACTCTGTCTTCCATACTTAGCCAAATTCTGATCTTCTAAGTTATTGCGCTGACCTCAAAACTTCATATGACTTTTTTTCCATAATGACAACACTAAAATTGGTCATATACACTAGTATAGTCAACTTTCCAACAATCTCCCACTTTGTCATTAATGGCAACAAACGAATATGGTGAAGTTGCTAAACTACATGTTTACACAAAAACTTTCTATCTTATACTCTTATCTTATCCTATATACTGTACATCTATCTTATATCTTTCTTATACCATAATACTCTACTACTCCATATTACTCTACTCCCCCTTTGACATTAATGAAAAAGGTGCACAAAAGATGAATCTTCAAGTACTTGCATTGAGAGTACATCTGGGTATGCAATCTGAAGGTTCGCAATTTCTTGTTGCCAAAAAACCTTTAGTGCATCAACTATCTGTAGATGGGTGCATAATGCATAGGTTAGATTCTCCATCTTTTCAAAATTTCTACATGGACCTTGATCATATGTCACAATAGTGGTATCTATCTCTGTGATGTTTTGATTCAATACATCTAGAGAGGGCACAAGTGCATGTCTCAACTGTACTTGCCTAGCCCTTATCTTAGCCATTTCTTTATCTGCCTTCTCAATTTTATCCAATTGTCCTTGATAGACATTATTACACATGTTTATATCTTGAGTGGGATCTTCTACTGATTTTCTCACAGCTGCCATCATGGATTCAACTTCCTGAATCTTCTTTGAAAGGTTTGAAGTAAGTTTGTCTTTATTCATACAATCAACAATTACTTTCCTTCCTTTTGCTACTATCTCCTTCAACATAGCTTGACCAACCTTAAGAGAATTAAGGTCAAGTGAAAATTTTTCTATCAATTCACTCAACCTTTTCTTGAGATATTTCTCTTCTGCAACCTTGGATGCTGATTCTTCGAAACTTGAGAAATTTTCTTTGAAGCTTGTCAAAATAGTGCTGACATCATCCACTAAATGTACACTTGATACTTTCTTTTCCTTTGGTAGTATATTGTTCAATATGTTGACTGATTCAAGAAATAAGGGATTTCTCATAACTTGTTTCTCTTTTTCTTTCTCCATGGCTATTACACTAATCTTTATTAGATCTTCCTCTCCCCATGAGTCTAAACTGGTTGTATCAAGGGTCAAACGTGATAACAATGAAATTGATGGCTTAGGGGTAAGGAGTGAACTTTGGCTTACTTCCATAATCTTAGTCTTTACCTTTATTGGAATCTCAACTGAAGGTTCTTATTTATGTTCATCTTCTTTCTCATTTACAGGTTCATCTTCCTTCTCACTTTCTTGTCCAGTCAAGTCTTCAACTTGAACTTCTTCTTGCTACTTAGGTGTTTCTTTAGCGCATAGAATCTCTACTTCCTCAGTACTCACAAAATCTTCCTCAAACTTGTCTAAATCCTTATCTATTGCTGCTATTGATATTTCAACATTATCAATCATGATAGTGTCATCTTTTTCTTCAGGTATGGGCACAGACTCTCGTGGACCTTTCATAGGCACATTAGGGATCTCAGATAATTTTGCTTGCTTGGGGGGAACTTGGGTTGCAGGCGCAAATGATGGATACATGTGTCTATCTAGAAATACTTTCTCAAATGAATTTTCTGTCTCCTTCACAATTAACTCATACTCTTTGTTCATTATCTGCAGAGTTCTGGTTTTGGTTCTTAGGTGAGGCTTCACCAAATCTAGTAATAAAGTTTTCTCTTCCATTGAACAGACAGGAAGGTTGTCATCCAATGTCTTTTCCCTTATCCTAAAATCCTCTTCTATGGCTTGTCTCTTCAAAGAATCCAAAATATTCCACACATTATCCAGAATGATTATTTTAAGTTCCAAGACTGACTTCTTGAACTTAATCATGTGTTTGATAATCATACTATGGATTTCTGATTTATCAATCTCATGATACTTATCATAAAAATTAGCTATTTGATCAATCATGCCTTCATCTACTACTCTAGTCTTCAACAGTTCAAGATTCAGTCTGAATCCTACCTCAAGAGATGCTTGAGTGTTTCTGCCTTTTCTTCTTGTTGTTCTTGATGATGGGTGACTTGCGCCAGATTGCTTCTTCATTTTAGGCATCTTACTTGGCTCAACAGGTGGAGTGGACTCCAGATCAATTGTGGTTTTGGGTGCAAAGGTGCTATCATCAGTCTTACTCTTCTTCTCCTTAGGATCATCTGATTTCTCTATTTTCACTTCAGAAGAGGGTGTGCTCTCAATTTGTATTGCAATGTTGGCTTCCCTAGCTTTATCCAAGTCTACTTGTGTAACACCATGGATTTTTAGAATGTCTGAAGTTATCTTGGATGCTTTTATTTTTGTTGCTGCACTGTATAAGATAGAGTTTACTTGTCTTGTCTTATCTTCATAAGTACCCCATCTTGGTTCATTGGGATCCTTAGGCACTGATAGGAGGACTTGTGCATAGGCTTCCAAACTATGTTCTTCTACTTCATAACCAAGTGGATGGATCCACTTATTCCTAGGCTCCACTGCTTCCATGCATGTGATATCAATTTCCACCATGAAACAAATGTTGTCCTTATACTTCTCCACTATACTCTCAGGTATCCTATACCTTCTCTACATTCTGATTCTAAATGTCTTTATTTCTAGGTCCTTGAAATCTTTCAAGGTGCTCTAAGATGTTTCCTTGAATGAGATTTGTGGCAATGTAGGTAAACTCTTATTAAGGTAAAGATCTAACACTTTACCAACAATATGGAAGTACATGTAAATGATTAGTGACCCAAATCTGAACACTTTTCTCTTATCATGCTTGATAGACCTTATGTTATCCAACAACTATGTGCGCAATATTTCACAAAGGTTGAACTCTCCATTTTCCTTTACTATTCTGATAGCTACTAGAAATGTTGTCGCGAACACACTATTGACTTTGTTTGCATGCTGGAACTTATAACCTAGAATCATAGTCATTAGCTTTATGTCCTTCTCCTCAATCGGCTCAATGGTCTTGCCGTGCTTATCACTATGGGACTTACAAGCTTGCTCAACTTGTTTCCTGACATCCTTACTAGTAGGAAGAATGGCACCTATCTTGGATAGTCCTGTCATCTCATAAATGAGATTTGAAGTGATGCGAATTGGAACTTCTCCTATCCAAAATAGGTCATCATGAATTTTTCTTAGTAAGATTTTGATCCATTCAGACTCATAGAACTCATATGTTGTCGCATACTCAATAATCAAGTGATTTGCAAGGTGTGTAAACTCATCCATGAATGTTATGTCTGGTTTCATCATTGATTCTAAGTGCGACCTAATCCTATCCAATCCTACAGGTTCCTTCTTGTGATATATGTATGCACGTATATCTTCTATGTGCATAACTCCCATTAGAGTTCTAGAGAATGCCCCTTCTAGGTCATCTAAGATTGACTTAAAATGATGCTTCTTGAAAGTGTATCTCTTCCTTTCAGTAACATCAAACACAACTAGAGTCGCCATTACTTACTTGATCAATGCTCAAATAGGGTTCCAAAGGTTTTATGAAATGTCACATCTGAACAAGGGTTTCGTAACCAACTTAAACTTCTTTTTGTCGATGAAAACAACTGCAATCTTCCAACACTAACTGCTTTGATCTTCTATTCTCTCCAAGGGTTTGATCTCTAATGCAATTATGAGGGTAATGGATCTCTGATGAATATTAAAACAACTTTATGCAATTAATGCTTTCCACCATAACACAAAATGTAACAGAGAATTCAATCTTTGTTCTTGCTGACAATTAGACTGTGCCATCTTTCATACAGTATCAACTAAAATCCAAACAACTATAATCAAAGGCACATACTCAGAGGGTGAGTATACCAACCATGCAGGGGTCTAGAGATAATCTAGCTCCCCCTATGATCATGAGGGTCACTCATCCAGAAGTAGAAGGTGCATCCATTACAGATGCATCCACTACATAGTCATCGACATTATCTTGCTTTACTTCCATCCAAATCTTGCTCACATATTCTATAGCTTTCACAAACTTGACTTCTCCAGATTCATCCAAAATTGATCCTTGAGACTTATTAGGTCTTTCTTGTCTTTGCACTTGTGATCTGCAAAACTTTGAGATGTGTCCAACCTTATTACAAGAGTAAAAAATGACTGGAGGCCTTATATTCCTTGGAGCATTGATGTGAGTTACCATACTACATTGTCTAGTTATATGACCATTATAATTGCATATAAGACATGTAATGTTCTGAGGACTTCTAACATTTTGCTGTGGATGATTTCTCTGATTTTGCTGAGTCTGATTTCTTTGATTTGATCTACAATTCATAGCTTTATGACCAAATTTATTTCACCTTTGAAAGGTCTTACCTTTTTACAATCTCTTGCTATATGTCCATGCTTGTTACAATCATAACAAGTTTTGTTTATTGGTTTGTGCTCATCTTTAGATGGTTCAACTTTAGCTTCAGTATGATTTTTAGTCTTCTTAGCTTCTGTAGATTCTTCTGGTGCTTTCATTCTTTCTCGCATATCATTGATTTGATTTTGTGCTTCATTGAATCCAATACCATCTCCTTTAATCTTCTGTGCATATAACTATGACTCTATCAGATCCTTACTTGTGTACAATTTGTCAATATGATTCTTTGCTTCAGTCAATCAGATTCCACCTTTTTCTTGATGTTTTTGAACTCCAAGATTTTCATGTTTTCTTGCCTCAGTTCTTCATCCAGCTATTTGTTTTCTTTGATCTGCTCTTCATAGGCTTCCTGATTGTTAGTTAGCTTTTCATCCAACTCTTCAATCTGATGCTTCACAGACATGTTTTCTTCATTTATCTTTTTGACCATTTTTCCCAAATCATTGTTTGAACAATCCTTCAAATCATTTCTAAGTTTCTTAATGAATATTTGTGCACCATTGACCTTCAATTTCAGTTCTTCAATTTCTTTTTTAGTTCTTTCAAGATCTTCAAGAGCTACTTCAATATTTTTCTTTAGATGTTTAACTTCTCCTGTATCTATGATCTCCTCAAGTGGTTAAACTTATCTTTAGAGGACCAAAGCTCTGATACCAATTGTTAGGAATGGGAACACTGAGAGCGGGGGGTGAATCAATGTTCTACAATATTAATGTTTTTTTGTATCTTGAAACTTAACCCAATTACTTATATACTTAAATGAATATAGAAGCAAATAAGCATTCAATCATAACACATAACACTAGATATGATTACGAGGAAACCTTGGCCAAAGGAAAAACCCCGGTGGGAATTAATACCCACTAATAATTATACTTTGTATTATGAACCTGTTAATGTTCCTTTGCCCTGTTAGGAGTAGTCATCACAATGCTTTAGTACAATGACCTTGTCAAAGGTCATACCTTGTTAGGAGTCTTGAAGTGACAAGCCCTCTTAGGGGTGGAAGGCTCACTGCTAGAGCTCATTGATCAATAGAGAAGGCTATAACCTCTTGAATATCAGATACACACTATATTTGCAAGGGTGAACTATTGCTATGATGCTGCTTGTTTGATCAGTTCCTTTTGTGCATTGATACTTTAACCTCTTGGAGAGCCCTATATCATTCTTACTACTCTTCACATACTTCTACTCTTCTATATTGACTTCTATCTTCACATCATCTCATCTCATGCTCAAATACACAAGTGCATGTCTTATATATAGGCACAAACAAAACTAACTATTAGGTCAGCCTATAACCTATTACATACAATGCTTCCAAATAAATTGGCTCAAGCATGTTTACATACAATGATATTAACAAGTCTATAACATAAATAAAATAGGTGCATAGCCTTTACAAAACAAAATAATAACTGCTAATCAAAATACTATCTGTCAGCTGCATGCTCTGTTTTGTTATGCCGCTCACTGACTGTATCACTTCAACTCACTGTAACTTCTTCATACTAACTCATCTGATCATGCATTCTTAGAATTAGCATGATTACATACTCATAATCTTATCTTCAAGGGTGCATAACAAAAATTGATCATACACACGTGCGATGATGCTTTGTTCATCAGGTACTTAATTGTCTGCTCTGTCTTCCATACTTAGCCAAATTCCCATCTTCTAAGTTATTACACTGACCTCAAAACTTCATATGACTTTTTTGCCATAATGACAACACTAAACTTAGTCATATACACTGGTATAGTCAACTTCCAACAATAACAACAACATTTATAGACTAGAACAATAACTGATTATAACAACATCACTCGGTAACACTATTTCTAGACTACCATGAATTATTTTTAGATCATTAGGAAACACCACAACCAAGACCAAAACCTGAATACAATACAAATTATATCTACACATTCTACAACCTTTATTTCTAGTGCTTAAACATCCAAAAAAAAAGAACTGAATAACTATCATCTTCAACTGTATATCTATGATTTTGAACCACTAACTTTTGGACCTAACATTATAAAACTAAAGCATTGAAAAACATCATTCTCATGATCTCTAGAATACATACCTATCTTCCACTATTCTAAAGCACTAAATACATACCTTTCTTCCACTTTAATGTAGTACTAACATGTCCAACACACACACTTACTTCTTCAGGACCAACTTTTTTATTATCAAACCAACTTCCTTCTCAACATGTCATCAACAAAAACTTCTAGACCACAATGTTTGAGGAAAAAAAAACACAAACACCTCTAGACCACAATGTTTGACATCAATGAAAACCAAACAATAACAACCAAACATATATTTCCAACAAGGAAGACTTGTCCAACTAGATATTATGAGATAAGTAGAAATGATCCAATCTGCTCAATTTCCTTTCACTTCTTGATTGACAATTAGACCAAGTAAACCAATTATTGGCATGATCATAAAAAAATGTTATGAATGGGATCATAAACACCAAGAAAGTTTTGATGTTAAATCTATTTTTTAAATTTTCTTGGCTAACTGATGCAAGAGGGGACATGGAGGGGCCACAAATGGCACACCCTAACTAGATCCACCTTGCTCAACAACACGTGGAAGCAACAACAAACAACAGTGAGAGAGAATGTAGAAACTTTCATATATTATCTTCAAATTGATTCATACATGTTAGGCTGTAAGGCCTTCTCAATTTTGGCCAGATATTACAATCAAGTACAAAAGTCCTCAAACATGTGAGGACCTGCAGATAATCTCTAATCTTATATCTTCTATCTTCTATCCAAAAAATTACTTCCTAAAATCTAACCAAACAACTATATTTATACAAGAGGCTATCGAACCAAGTCAACCTTCAGATCCACAATCAACGAAAGGAACAACCATATCTAGGTCCACATGCTTCCCAATGATGGATACCGACATTAAATCTATGACCCAAATTAAATGCACAAGATGGCCTCAAAAGAAATCCAAAACAAACAACTTGGTAAGCAAGGAAACCGAGCACCAAACAAGCATCACCAAGCCCAGGGAAACTCACCAAGCGCTAGAGAGATAACCAACCAACACTAGTGAACAAAGGAAATTGAGCAACATTGAACCAACTCGGTCAAAGCAAGAACCGAGTAACACAAACTCAAATATGTTTTTGGTGACACGGGATTGCCAAGGAGCCGAGATGCTCCTGCATCAGACACCTGGGGTTATTTGAAATGATTCTCTGAATCATGACATAGGTATGATCTAAGCTGCATCTAACTCAGACTATGAAATCCATGAACTGTCTTCAATCGGTCTATTCTTCCACTTTACCAAATATTCCATATACTATTTTCCTCTTGTACTTCTACCAATTCTTGATTCCAAAATATGCTCAACTTCTTCATTCTACTTCTTAGGATAATCCATCAGTAGTGCCATGTCTTCTTCAAGTTCATGAAACTCATACAAATCAGCAATATTGAATATAGGTGATATATCCATGTCATCAGGTAACTCAACTTCATATGCATTTCCACTGTCAAATTTTCTCAAAATCTTGCAAGGTCCAAACTTCTTCATTTTTAGCTTCCCATATGTTCCAATAGGAAATCTGCCTCTCCTCAAATGAACCACCACTTCATCACCAACATCAAAAGTCTTATGTCTTCTTGATCTATCAACTCTATCTTTGTATTTCTGATTACTCTTTTCTAGTTTAAGCTTCACATCTTCATGCAATGTTTTCATGTACTCAACAAATTTTACTCCTTCAACACTTCTTTTTCTTTCATTAGCAATGTCTCTCAAATTTTGATAAACTTCTTGGTTGTATGCCATTTACAATCTTAAAGGGTGTTTTTCCAGTACTCCTATTCACTGAATTATTTTATTCAAACTCTATTTGTGCCAACACATAATCCTAATTACTCGGTGTGTCTTCAACTAAACATCTCAAAAGATTACCGAAACTTCTATTCACAACTTCTGTCTGTCCATTAGTTTTTGGGTGAAATGTAGAACTATATTTCAATTTGGTACCCAACTTTCTCCAAAGAGTCTTCCAAAAGTATCCAACAAATTTATTACTTGGTTAGAGATAATACTGCTCGATAATCCATGTAATCTGATAATTTCCTTAAAGAAAATATCTGCTACATGTATTGCATTTGATGTCTTTCTACAAGGTATAAAATGTGCCATTTTAGAAAATCTATCCACAACAAAAAATATAGAATCATTACCTCTTACTGTCTTCGGTAATCCAAGAACAAAATCCATACTGATGTCAATCCAAGGTTTCTCAGGTACAACAATCAGTGTATACAATCCAGTATTCTGACTAACTCCTTTTGCAACTTGACAAACTCCACAACTTTTCACAAATTTTTGAACATCCTTATACAGCTGTGGCCAAAAGTATTTCTCCTTAAGCAAATTCAATGTCTTATCAACACCAAAATGTCCAGCCAAACCACTACTATGTTTCTCTTTTATCAAATTAGTTCTCATTTCTCCTTTCGGTATACATAACAGAATACCTTTAAACAACATACCTCCTTGCATAAAATATTCATCCCATTTAGTACTCTATTGATCTTGAATAGGTGCTTTGCACTTTATCCATGGCTCAGAAAAATCAAGATCAAATTCATAAGAATCTCTCATATCATCAAAGCCTAGAATTCCAATTTTCATCTCGGTCATCAAAGATCTCCTTCTACTCAATGCATCAACAACTCGGTTAGTGACTCCACTCTTATGCTTTATCACAAATGTATAACTCTACAAATACTCAACCCATTTCATGTCTTTGATTCAACTTATTCTGACTACCCAAATACTGTAAAGCTTAATGATTGGTATACAACACAAATTCACTCAGCATCAAATAATGTCTCCATTTCTTCAGTGCTTGAACAATAGCATAGAATTCTTGATCATACACAAATTATTTCCTTTTTGTATCATTCAACTTTTCACTGAAGAAAGCAACAGGTTTACCTTCTTGACTCAACACAGCTCCAATTGCACTTCCACTTGCATCACATTCCACTTGAAATACCTTATTGAAATCAGACAATGCCAAAATAGGCAATTCAACAACCTTCTGCTTCAGAGTCTCAAAAATTTTATTAGCTCCATGTGTCCAGTTGAATTCTCTTTTGTCTCCTCTCATAGTCTCAGTCATAGCATTGCAAATCAAACTAAAATTCCTAATGAGCTTTCTGTAAAAACTTGCCAAACCATGAAATGATCTTACCTCACTAGCATTCTTAGGTGTAGGCCAATTCAAAATAGCTTCAACCTTTTTAGGATCCATTTTCAAACCATCAGCTGAAATCACAAATCCCAAATATACAATCTCCTCTTTCATGAATGAACACTTTTTCGAATTTATTAGCAAATTTTATTCTTTCAATCTCTGCAAAACTTGTCTAACATGAAACAAATGTTCTTCTCTGGTCTTACTGAATATCAGAATGTCATCAAGATATACAATCAAAAACTTACCCAAGAATTTATTCAAAACTTCATTCATCAACCTCATAAATGTACTCAGTGCATTAGTTAAACCAAAAGGCATAACCAACCACTCATACAAACCTTTTGTCTTGAAAGAAGTCTTCCATTCATCACCTTCTCTGATTTTGATCTGATGATACCCACTTTTCAAATCAATTTTGGTAAAATACTTTGCTCCAGTCAAACTATCCATTATATCATCCATCCTCGGTATAGGAAACCTATACTTCATTGTTATCTTGTTGATTTCTCTGGAATCAGTACACATTCACCATTCTCCATTCTTTTAAGGTGCCAATATTGCAGGTACTGCACAAGGACTCAAAATTTCTCTGATCAAACCTTTTTGCGACAATTCTTGAATTTGTTAGTTCAATTCCTGATTCTTGGTAGGTGTCAACCGATGAGGTGCCTTGTTCAGTAAACTAGCTCTAGGGATTAGATCCATACAATGATCAATGCTTCTTTTCGATGGCAAACCATCAAGTACACTATCAAAAATGATATCTTTATACTCGGTGAGTAACTTATCAATCTCCTCAAGGATATTACCCTTTGTTTTCTTACTCGCTTTGTTAGGAATCACAACAAAACATACATCATTTCTCTTTAAATCCTTAACAAAATTTCCTCCTTCCATCAAGAAAACCTTCATAGATGTGCAAACATTACTAACAGGTTCTTCCATAAAAGGTAACAAGATTTGTCTTTTCCCATCAGCCCAAATAGTATACTTATGCAATCTCCCATCATATATAGCATGTCTATCATATTTCCAAGGTCCACCCAACAAAATATGACAACAATCCATAGGCATGATATCACATAGCACCTTATCATAGTACTTTCCAATTTTCTAATTCACATAACATTGTTTACTTACCAAGAGTGTATGCTCATCTTTGATCCATGAAATATGATAGGGCTTCAGATGTTCCAACCTTTTCAACTACAACTTTGTGATCATTTCCTCAAATGCCAGATTATTCAAGCTACCATTGTCAATGATTACTTTCCAAACTTTTTCAAAAACTCTACATATGGTCTTGAATAAACTTTTCCTTACTGGATCTTCCTTTTTAGCTTCATTCCAAAGTGCTCTTCTTACCATCAAGTTATTTTCCTTCTCAGGTTTATTTGGTGACTCTTCTTGCACCAAAGCATTTCTAATGCTACCGACTTCTTACTTGCATGTGTACACTCAAATGATCTATGTCCTTCTTCTCCACAATTGTAACAAGTTCCTTGGAAACCACCTCTATTATAACCACCTCGGTAGTTACTGCCTTTGCCTCTAGATAAACTTTCACCTTTCCACTCAGTCTTGTCTTTATCCAGGGTTGTCTTTTCTGGTTCAAATCTACTATTTTCACCATGGGATCTACCTCTTCCTCTAGGGAATCTACCACCTCTACCTCTTTGTCTTTGCTCATGTCTCTTATTCAATTTCTCCTCATCTTTCAATGCAAATTGATAAGCCTCTTCAATGTTCTCCAATTTGACCAAACTGATTTCTTCTTGGATGAAAACTCTCAAACCATTCATGTATCTAGCAATTATTTCCACATCATCTTCATCATGTCCAGATCTGATATCTAATCTATAGAATTCCTTAGTATATTCCTTTACCAAGCTATCTTTCTACCTCAAACTTTGCATTCACCTAACTAGGTTAATCTGATAATAACAAGGTAAGAACTTTCCTTTCAATTTATTCACCATTTTACTCCATACCTTGATTTTATCTTTTTCTTTCCTCTTTCTGTCTAGCTGCAGATGTTTCCACCATAAGGATGCATGAATTTTCAACTTTGTGCTTGCAATTTTCACCTTCTTTTCCTTGGGTACATTTTCATACTCAAAATACTTTTCCATCTCTGTGATCCAATCCACCAATTCATCAGAATCCAACTTTCCACCATACTTAGGAGGATTAAAGTGTGGTGTAGACTTCAAACTTGTCAAAGCCTTCAAGAATATTTCCTCACCTTGATCCATCACAGGTGCAGGTTCTACATCACCTTGTTCTACCTTAATTTCATCATCACTAAAATCTTCAAGATGGCTTCCTCTTCTCTGGGCTATTTCAACAACTTCTAATCTAGCAGCAAGTTGTCTCAACATGTCTTCCAATCCTAGATCCACATCTCACCTCCCATGAACTATCTTGAAAAACCTCTGCAATTGTAGGTCAGATCGCAATCTACTACCCCACAACAATTCAACTAGGGCTTCACAAGAAGGAACCTTCAAATCTAGATTCGCCAACCTAGATCCAGATCTCACCTCGCTCTGAGACCACCTGATGTAAGACGGGACATGGAGGGGCCAAAAATGGCACACCCTAACTAGATCCACCTTTCTCAATAAAATGCGGAAGCAACAACAAACAATAGTGAGAGAGAGAATGCAAAAACTTTCATATATTATCTTCAAATTGATTCATACATGCCGGGCTATAAGGCCTTCCTAGTTTTGGCCAGATATTACAATCAAGTACATAATTCCTCAAACATGTGAGGACCTGCAAATAATCTCTAATCTTCTATCTCTAATATTCTATCCAAAAACTTACTTCCTAAATTCTAACCAAATAATTATATTTATACAAGAGGCTACCGAACCAAGTCGGCCTTCAGATCCACAATCAATAGAAGGAACAACCAGATCTAGGTCCACATGCTTCCCAATGATGGATACCAACATTAAATCTATGAACCAAATTAAATGCACAAGTTGGCCTCAAAAGAAATAAAAAATAAACAACTCGATACACAAGGAAATAGAGTGCCAGACAAGCATCACCGAGTGCTAGAGAGATAACCGACCAACACCAGTGAACAAAGGAAACCAAGCAACACTGAACCAACTCAGTCAAAGTAGGAACCAAGCAACACAAACAAACTCAAATATGTTTTTGGTGACACAGGATTTCCAAGGACCCGAGATACTCCTGTATCACTAAGTTTAAAGTAATTGAACCAGCTACAATCTTCATGATGTTCTACTATATTAAAATTGCCTCCCAACACCCAATCAACATTAGGAAGACTATTGGACATTCAATCCTAAAGAGAAACTCTTTCCTTTGTATTATTAGGAGAATATATAGAGAAAAATCCCAAGGGTTGTCCTTTGATAAAGGAAAGATACCAAACATAGTTGTGTGTTGGGTCCTCACCCTTATCAAAGACATATTTAGAAATATGTGGAGACAATCCAAGCATTGCTCCTTTTCTACCCTCTTTATAAGAAGTATGAATCAAAAGAGCTTCTTTCTAAAGATTATAAAGAGTAACGTCTAAGCGCTCATTTCTAATTTTGACTTCTTTTAAGAGTAACAAATTTGGTTTCCATTTCATTAGAGTATCTTTGACTTTAAATTTATGATGAGGGTGGTACAACCCTCTGAAATTCAAAGAATAAACCCTACAACTCATGATGAACTAACTAGAGGGTTATTATACTCTTGTGGAAAGACTCTAAAATGATTAGAAATGGAAATCCCTCGTTCATTATTATTATTTTCTTTTGGAGTAGTTGAAGGTGACCATGACCTTTGTCTAGGATGGGGGAGGAGGGGAAATGGATATTCTATGAGATGTCAAAAAAGTGGGAGAAGGAAGATGAGGTGGTTCATCACATGTAGAATGAGAGATGGAAGATGGAGAAGATGTTTCTTTCCTTTTTCAAATAGTCCTCCATTATTCAGTCATAATAACATCTTTATATGATGCATTTCCCACTAGGGGGTATGAGAAGAAGAAGTACCAAAATAATTAATGATAGCATCGTCTTGGGGAGACAAAGAAGGGGACTTTTTAATGACTAACTTTGGATACAAAATGGAATTGTTGGAAACATTGGTTGGGGAGGCTTTTTCATGTGAAGGAGACCTATTTTTCCTGATTGGGGAATCTTTAATCAAATGACCATCTTTATGGAAAAAGAAACAAGCATTTGGCTTGTTCAAATATACTAGTAGTTTATCTAATTCAAATCAATGGAATTTTTTTTTGATATTATTTGGTAGTAGTTTGTTCAAATCAATTTTTTACGTAGGCACTTCGATGGACCCTCAATCTAGAAAACTTATCTGAACTTTGTTTGCACCAAATGACTTTACCTAGTCGTGCTACTCTATCTTTCATAAATTGCCTAAAGGCTAAATTTAAAAAAGGAAATTCCAACCACATGAGATAATGAGAATGGGAAGGGCCTTATGGATGAAAGTCAAAGATCTAGGCTTGCAAATATAAAACTTGGCTATGGATAATCCATGTACCATATTGAAGAACTGCTTGAGCATGCTCAATATATTTAAACATACAAGATACATATCCTTTTTCCACCCCTCTATTTGACTCAATCACCCAACCTCAATTTTCCCAATTTTCTTTAGCCCACTTATAAAAGTATAGTTCAATAGGGATCCCTTAAAAAAAACAAGTTCTTTCCTAATTTTCAACAATGTAATCACAAATTCATCAGGTAGTGAGAATTCTAGAGTTTTACCTTGATCTTCTTTCGCATCTATATTCATTTCTTTTTCTCCATTCTAAATAGGGGTTTCCTCTTCTGTGACTTTGGATTCCTATTATATTTTTGTTGTTGTTTAGTTATTCTATTGTCCTTCTACAATAGACACATAGTCCATTAAAACCACCTCTTTGCTAAAGTCTAATGGAGGAGGATTCTTTTCCATTCTTTCTTCTAAGTTCATCCTCATCTCCACCTTTCCAGGTGAATCACAATCTATTTTTTTCCCCAAACTACCTTCTTCTTCCAAATCCTGAGAAAAAAGGAGAGAATACATGCATATATCTAGGTCATCGTTCCAAGGATTCAACATCTAGGAGAAATCCACATTATACCCAGAAATTCTAACCTCAAGCCTTGTAGAATGCACCTACTATTAACCCTTATTTTATGCATAGTATTTAATTTGATTTATTTATTAAAGCTAGTATCAAGTGCGTACACCATTTTTTTAAGTTGGTTAAAGAAACTCAGGTTAAGGGACTAGCCTAAAGCCAATTAATCATTAAAAGATGTTACAAATTATTATTTTTTATTTATTTTTAGAATTTTATATATGTATTTTGAAAGTATATTAGTTTATTTAATCTAGGAGTACAAGTGGTGGGTTGAAACCTCTTTTGTTAAGAGTCAAGGATTGTGGAATACATGTTTTGCCAAAATCATCTGAGACACAATCTCAACCTCATCTATTATGATGTTGGGGCTTTTCATTTAACAATACTTGATTACCATTCAACACTATATTTATTTTTAGAAAAATCTATTAAAAATATTATTGTTGGATACTTGTACTTAATTCATTTGCAGCTTAAGTGAAACAAGTATACATAATATATAAATATATGTATAATAAATAAAATAAAATTAGTTTCTATATAACCTTCTATCTATTATTAATCAAATAAATTGTATGTACTTTAATTTGAGGACTTACCTTAGAATTAAAACTAGCACTTGCACCAAAAGAGGTGCAATGGTTACATTGATAGAAGCATAAACATTAAATAATATGTTAAGGAGAACAAATAGAATAAACAATTATAGTAATTTATAGTACACTATATTAAACATAAATCAATAGTTGAGATCCCTTGCATTGGTGCATAGGCCCCTACATTAGATTACACAACATTGAGTATTAAATGACAAAATTCACAAATCAAAGATCATACACCATCAAAACATTACACATGCACCCTTATCCCTTGCTAATCCTTAGTGGCATAGGCCTTGAAAGGGTAGCCAGGGCTATGCTCAAAGTGAGTGACCAACTCAACTTCCTTGAGCAACTTATCCCCAGATGAAGCAACACTTTGTGCATCCTTGACTCTAATGTTTGTACACTATAATTTATAGGCCCCTACATAGTGATAAATAGTGACAATAAAGTCACTATATAAAAATAAATAGTGAGATCCTAATAGTCGTGCAAAAAAAATAGTGATTTAATAATTTATAGTACACTATGTTAAACATAAATCAATAGTTGGGATCCTCCTCATTAATGCATAGGCCCCTACATTATATTACATATAACATTGAGTATTAAATGATGAAATTCACAAAAAAAGATCAAACACCATCAAAACATTGCACATGTACCCTTATCCCTTGCTAATCTTTAGTGGCATAGGCCTTGATAGGAAAGTTGGGGCTACACTCAAAGTGAGTGGCCAACTCAACTTCCTTAAGCAACTTAGCCCTAGATAAAGCAACACTTTGTGCATCCTTGACTTTAATGTTTGTACACTATAATTTATATGCCCCCACATAGTGATATAAAGTCACTATATTAAAATAAATAGTGAGATCTTAATAGTTGTGCAGAATAAATGGTGATGATGATTTATAGTGCACTATATTAGACATAAATAAATAGTTGAGATCCTCCTCATTAGTGCATAGACCCATACATTAGATTACATATAATATTGAGTATTAAATGATGAAATTCACAAAACAAAGATAAGACACCATCAAAACATTACACATGTAACCTTATCCCTCGCTAATCCTTAGTGGCATAGGCCTTGACAAGGCAGCCATGGTCACACTCAAAGTGAGTGACCAAATCAATTTCCTTGAGAAACTTAGCCATAGATGAAGCAATGCATTGTGCATCCTTGACTTTAATGTCTAAGTTAACAAGATAGTGATGCTCAGTCATATTGTAATCTTCCCCTAAAATTATCCTAACTGCATGGAAAACCAACCCATGGCCAGACATCATTACTTTCTTTAGCCCCTTCTCAAATATAACCCCCAAGTAGGATATATTTTTTTCTTTCCAACTAGACTTATCATCAACATATCCATCATCTTCCACCTCACCTCTCAAATGTCATACACAAATAATGTATGAGATGTAGAACAACCACCTATTCGTGGTATATAAACTTAGATCCCATCACCATAAATATTCACATGTCATCTCAAGCCACTAACAAATTACTCTCAAGGTACCACTCATCAAGAACACCACAAGTATTTATGTTTATTTGTGCTACTTATTTGAAAATAATTTACTTATCATGAGGAAATAACAAAAAAATATGAAACACAAACATGCAATCCATATCATAACTTAACACCACTTTGTTTGATAAAATCCTTAACAAACATCATCCACATAAATGCAATAACTTCACATAAAGAAGTATTGTCCATCCAATTCCATTATTAGTTAATAATTAACTATCCTTACCTAATCCACAATGGACACCATCCTAACCAAATGTATGTTATCCTCCTCATCTCACTTCGCAACCTTCTTGGCTAGGTCATCAACACACCCATTACCTTCCCTAAAAACATGGGTCACCTAGACATCTTGAAAATTTACTATGGTCTCCTTAACCAGCCTTAGCCATCTATCAAACATCAATTTAGGAGCAGGGTTTTTTTGAATGGCATTACTGGTGATGAGAGTGTTGATGAACTACAACTGATTGAATACCTGAATGACTTGAAGATTAGTGATTAGAGATCACCGAGTTACTAGATTGTTATGTAAGATAATTAAATCATTCATTATGTTGTCATTGATGTCAACTATTTTTGATAGTACTTATGATGTTAGTTACAAACATCTAAACATCTGTAAAAAGGAGAGAAAATATGAAGAACTGAGATATCTACATGGAGAAAGATGGATATGACAGATAAGGATAAGGAATACATTGGGTAACTTATTAATGAGTCTATGATCTCATATTGTTGACTTGATTATGTTGCATTAATCTATTATGAAGGAGGAAGAAAAATTGTACAAGGTCATGTGGTCGGTAAATAAAGCACTTCAGTATACACCGAGCTAGTATAGTGTATACCAAGTGATAGTATTAACCGAGATTGTGTTCTCCGACGCATTTCTTTGTTAACCAAGTATGGATGAAAGTATTAAATACTTAGTTCAGCCGACATAATTTGATGAGTTGGAAATTGTTATGATTTCGAGATTGAGGATAAAGTTTGTTATGAGATCCACGGCTGACGAAATTTGAAGAAGATTTGAAGGATGAAATTGAAATGTGTTACTGACACAACTGCCGAGGAAGGTTTGAGAGGCAAAATCAACGAAGGAGGATAAGTGGCAAAATTTGATGGTTGATATGAAAATAGTTTATCTGTCTATATAAGAGATATGAGTTTCTTTATTGAAACATGCCAGGAGAAGGAACACTATAGAGATTTCACATGAATACAATTTCATGCATGCCTGATCAGACTGGTTGAAGGAGAATTGAACTGCAGAACAAAACTGAGAGTCAGAGAGCTATTACCGAGTGAAAGTAAGTTGAGGAAGTGAATTGAAATATTGATCAAAGGATTTGTATGGACTTAGAATAGATCTGAACATTTGCAAGATAAGTTGTATTGTAATCATATCAACTACTATTTCAGTTTAACCATTGATACATAAAATCTCCTAACTGAGTGGACTTAACCGTCTTATGTTATGCCCCCATATCATTCAAGGAATGTACATTGTTATCTAATTGACCCCATAGTGAATGCTAGTCAAAAGATAAATGTTAGTCTTCAATCCTCTAGCAAGGTCACACCTAACAGTGCATTTTTAACCTTTAACAGGGTTGGCTCTTCACCGAGCTCACTTCAGAAGAGTGCAAATTATTTTGGGTTACCGGTCCTAGGTACCAGTCCCAGGTGGTTTTTCCCTTAGTAGGGTTTCCACGTTAAATCATTGTGTTATGTGTTTATGTGATGATTATTTTATTGTCATACTTTACATACTGCATATTTGATTTGGTCGGTAATCACAATGAGTTAATTAACTAGTAATCGGTAAAAGGGATAGACAGTTTAATAGTTTATGTTACCGAGCTGTAGAATTTATTGGAATTTTTTTAAGTGTTACACCTTTGTATTTGGGACTGTAGGATAACTGATCTAACTGATTCACCCCCCCTCTCAATTATTCTAACAAGTGTTTCCTTCCAAACACACCAGAATATATTCAATGCTAAACCACATTATTAGCCCAAGAAGAGCAACACAAATTCTACTACATTCTTGGAGGCAACTCCCATAAATTTAGATTTCTCATACAAAATTATTCCCTAATGATCCCTAACCAAGCACATCTGACACTACTTGGACCAGGGTTCCCTCCTGAAGCACCATCGAACTTAATCTTTAACCAATCAACCTCTAGTTCCTTCCATTTCATCCCTTTTCTTAGATCAGAAGGAATATAAACCTTCCTACACACATTAATGGGTAACACTAATATAATATTAAATTTATATATGTTTTTTACTAATTTATATTAATATGACACATTCGACATATTAACTTTTTTCTTTAGTTTGATGAACAATAATAAATATCTTTTCCAAAGTCATAATTTTTTTACTCATTTTACCATTTACATCATATTTTTTGTAACTTCTTAAACTTATTAATTATTATTATTAATATCATAATTAAAGTCTAAGTAATTTGTAAATATATTAATCTGTTAATTATCTTAATATTCTATACTTGTATTGTGGATAAATATACCTAATACATTATTAAAAAATATTAAATAAAATATAAGCATCATATTTTGGGGGCAACCATTTGGTAAAATGGTGGGGCTTTTTACATGCCTACAACCAAGGTTCAAACTTCGTAGGATTACCTTCTATTGCGTCAACAATTGAGAGTGTTTACCCCTAAATTTTAGATGTTAAATGGAAAAGTCACTACCACATAAGTAGAAACTACTTTGAGTCAATTATACCTGGATAAGGCCCTTGGATTTGATGGATTTTAGGTTTCCTTTCTAAAAAAATGCTAGAATATTGTTGGCAAGGAGATTGTAGAAGCCATTGAGGAAAGCAAGAATTCAAGAATGCTATTGAAGAAAGTAAATAACACCATCTTAGTAATCATCCCTAAGACATAAAAAGGTAACAAAGCTAGAATTTTTTTTGTCCCATTTCACTTTGCAATACAATATATAATATAATGACCAAGGTGATGGCTAACAGATTAAAGAAAGTCCTTCCCCATATCATTTTAGAGGAGAAAATGAGCTTTGTTCCTGACAGATCCATAGTTGATGAAATCATTATTTCTCAAGAAGCAATACATTCACTACAAAATAATAATGAATCAAGGAGGCTCATAAAGATTGACATAAGAATATACTACAATAAATTGGACTAGAGATTTTTATGTAAAATATTGGAAGCCTTTGGATTCAATAAATAATATATAAATTATATTTTTACATGTATCTCAACCCCAATAATCTTAGTATTAGTAAATGGCTCCCTGGATGGCTTTTTTGAAGTATCCAAGGGGCTCAGACAAGGGGATCTCTTGTCTCCTTTTCGTTTCATTATAACACCCAAAGCTCTTGGATGGGCAATCAAGCATGCTTCCCTTTCTAGATTAAGTAGAGGAATTAATGTCACCAACAATATCAAGATCACTCATCAATAGTTTGTAGTTGATACAATGTTTTTTGGAATGGTCAAAAGAAAAGAAGCTAGACAACGTGCATTAAGATCCTATCTCAGTATGCAAGGACCTCAGGTCAAGGTGCTTACATTCACTTTAAATGACATGTCTTCTATAAAACAATCCCATGCTAATGTAATCCATATAGTATTATTTTCAATAGTGTAAGGTTAAATGCACCCTCATAGATACTGGATCTAGTTTAAATATCTACACATAAACTTGCCAAACAATTAGGATATTTTGAGGATGACATGGAACCTCATAATAAAATACTAATTCAAGCCTATGATGATATCAAGAGAATTGAAAGGTATCATTTATATTCTAATTCAAGTGGGTCCTACCATAGAACAAACTTTATTCCATGTTCTTGGCCTTGAAGTTCTATACAAAATCCTTCTCGATCCTCTATGGGATCATACCATGTAGGTCAACCTAACCACGTATCATTGATGCATTTAATTCCCACACAATAATTTAGAAACCATATTTCTTGTAAATCTAAGCCCATTTCAATATTGTAAAAAGCTAGAGGGTACTTACAAAAAAACTCACCATTTTCCTAATGTAGATTTTGTCATTCTTTATCCATCATTAGCATCATCATTCTATGTTGATACAATCACCTTGTAATCAACATCATCCACTAATATTGCTTCCTAAATCAAGGTCAATATTTTTTACAAGGGATGTGGGGAGTATGAGGTACACAATACCTTAAATATGTGGGCAAGCTTCCTCTTTCTCTTTGGCACTATGGAAAACCTTAGTGACATATCAAAAATATCCTAAGGTTATTATAATGTGGTACAACAAACTTTGTTCAAAATAACTTCTTGGATGACAAGATTGCGGATGATGACATGATTTCTTAGTTATATATGTGAGGAGTATGCATTGTCCTTTATCCAAGAAATCTATTCCAAAGCATTCAAATAAATAAAATATGGGCTACAAAGGTAGAGGACTAGGACTACATCAACAAGGTGCTCTTGAGTCGCTCACAATCAAAGATATTCTTTATATTTTACTCAGGACACATGTCATTAATTCAAAAGTATATTATACTAGTGACACTTCTAACACTACAACAATATAGCCTTTCCCATTCTTAAATATGTCATGGGATAAGAATTTGAATACTCCACTAAATTTTTTATCCTTTTTCCTAAGTGTAACATTTACACCATAATGCCCATCACTACAAATTTTGTTGATCTTCCACTCATCCATCTATGAATCATTGCTTGAGACCAACAAGATCTCATGTGTTTAGAAATGTTTAAAAATAATGAAGTTATAGATAAATTCATGGCACTCAACAAGACTGTTCCAACTAGAAACCATAAAACATGCTTTAACATAGTTCTTCACGTGACAATGTGTATTATGGAACAAGATTATTTTCTTAGTCCTAAACATAATTTAATAAAAAAACAAAGAAAAATTACCCTCTAGTGAAAACCATTTTCATGGTTGCTTTGGGTAGTTAACATGATTAAAACTTGGTCATAAGAGTCATGTCTAATAACAAAATAATATAAATAGTAAATATAAAAACAATCCTTTAGTGGTACCTTTGAAAAGTATCACACTAAAAATCAACTCACTAGAACCATATATAATAAATCAAACTTCATCATCTTTTAGGTCATCATCATTTGCTCATCTTTTTCTATTTCATTAGTTTATTCTTTCATCCAACCACATTGTATATCTTTCTATACACGAGGGACAAGTTGTTATATTTACACTTTTTGGCTCACTTAGTGACTAAGATGCTTTTTGTAGTAAACATATTTCATGTATTTCTCAATATTCCATTAATATATGAAAACCATCAACACACACTTTCAATCTTCAAACAACACATTTTAACATTGTTATAACAAAAAAAACTTCAAAGGTCTAGATCAAACTCACTAATATATGATTGTCATATCATTTCCCATTACATTTAAAAAAAAAAAATATAACTTGAATTTGCAAGATGTATCCTTCCTCAAATTGGCATAACCCTTTTCTTCTCTTTAATATTTCAACACCTTTTCAAGAGGTAATATTGTTGTGTTTCAATTAACATGTGATATTTAATTTATATTTTACCTTTACTAATTTTTTGACTCGTACTATGCATAGATTCTTATCACAAAATATTTTTTTTGGCAATTGGCTTTATGTTGTCATTGATGTCAAACTTTTTGATATTGATGACTATGAGAAAGAGATCAATTAGTGTATGTCATTGGTGATACCATCAATGAAAAAGGGGGAGAATGTTAGCAATATGTGTTCAGTGTTGTTGTTGATGTCAATTAGCTATTTGCATTCATGTCAACTTGATGAAGAGTGTGCTACCTAATTTATGGGAAGATGAAATATGCAAGAAAGAGTATTTAAAGTATGATAGAGGTTTAGTATTGGATGTCTAGATGGTGATGATAGTGAGTCAGTATGCAAGGTTTTTATAAGGTGATAGTATGAGAAGCTAGAATATACAAGAAAGAGTCTCTGAATTCCTTATGGGATAATGCTCTATGTAAGAAGTTGGTGGCTTGCAGTTTTGAAGTTATTATGCATGGTTTGCGAATGTTACACTATCATGTTTTTAGCTCCACAAAATTTTAGAGGTTGAAGTTATGTTTGGCTATTTGTTGATAGTGAAGCTAGTTGTTAGGATTGATTAGGTCTAGTTCTAAGATTGCTTCACATTGCTTTGCATTGATATTTCAAAGTATGTGGTTTGGTGGACATGTTCAGATGGTCATGTTAGTCCATTTTCCTAAAAAATGCAAAATCCTATGAAAATGGCCTCATTCCTACTAAAACCCTAAGAAATTGCCACGACCACCTGCAACACTTGTTTTTATCAGCAAAGATCTATCAAGTTTCATAGCTTGCGCCCTTAGCCTTGGTTAGTCCAAGATGTATACAAGCTCCAGTCAAGATCGCATGGCCAAATGTGCATAAACTAGGGAGATATACTAGTTTTAAGGTATGAGAAATAGTGTTTATCCATGTCTAGGGTTTCATGAAATTTGTTTGTCCAAAACCCTTGTCCAATTCTATTTCTCCGTTACCCTTTTCATGACCACTCAAATCCATTTTATGCACATGCTTTATTTTCTTGCCTAGGTGGTCTAGTCTTCTATTCAACGATTATGCAACTGAGTGTTCATGTATTCTCCAAGTCCTGGCAGTTAATGGCTTAACATCTAGTGGCCTGGCGAATGGTTAACTTTTCCTTCAGTTGCTGATTCTCTAGATGAAATGACCAAGGCACTTAGCATTCAGAGATTAAGCAAGGACCGTCGATGTTGATCTTGATCAATGGTTGGTGCATGTTCTCGAGATGGAATCAGGGTTAGGTAAGGCATCCAACGATCCAGCAAACACTCTATTCACATGTTCTTTGAATATAACCCTGATCAAGATAAAGATTAAGCGATCTGACAAATGCCTTCAGTCGCATGTTCTCCAGATCCAAGTTGAGTTAAGACAAGGTTTTGAGGATTCAATGTGCTCCGTCGATGCAGTCAAGATCTAACGGCTGGCACTAGATCTCCAGATTAAACCCAGAGTAAAGTAAAGACCCAATGATCACACGAATGCTTTGTTCGCATGATCTCCAAATAAGATCCCAGTTAAGGAAAAAGGTTCTGAGATCTAGCGACTGCCTTAGTTGCATGTTCTCATGATGAAGGGTGAGTTAAAGTAAAATACTTGGAGACTCAGCATGGACCATTGATAAGCACAATATCTAACGGTGGTCGCTTGTTCTCCAAATGATACCCAGGGTTAAGGATATGTTCAGTGATCAAGCGAATATAGTGCTCGTGTGATCGCCTGATCAAACCAAGGTTAGTTAAATTGTTAAGTGACTTGGAGATTGCCTTCGATTGTGTATTGTCCAGATCCAGTGTGGTTAAGACTTGTCGTGAGTCAGATAAAGATAAAGGTGGGTCCAATTGCCAGGTTTGCTAATTTGTTTGATTTTCATTGGATGCCAAGATAGGTGATATGGTCGGGTAATTTTAAGGGGCTCAGTTGACTGTTGCCAAATTATGAAGACCATCCGATAAGCCAGGAAGGGATTAAATCAATGGTCCCATTTTAAACTTGATCAATTAACCATTGTGGCCGGGTTTTAAATTTGTTTAAGGGTTTCTGTAGGGTTTTTGAATGCTGAACCATATACGACAAGGCCAGATCTATTTTGTTTTCTCCAAGGACGGTTGCAGGTGAAATTTGATGAACAAGATATTAGGTAGCCGTCTTGATCAGAGTTGTTTTCCTGATGTGCCATGCCGAGTTAATGTAGATTTTCCATTTTAATAGGGTGGCTAGGGTTTGATGGATGTCAGAGAATTCCATGCCCTGATTCACGCAAGTTGCAGTTGGTTCTGGCATTTAAGGTTATTTTGTCTACAATAAGAAATCGATTGAATTTGTATTTACAGTAAGCATGTGATGATGAAACCCATATAATTGTACATTAGATTTGGTCTGATTCTCTTGGGTTTCTAGGTTTTCTTGTTGTACCTAGTGGTTGTAGACCTAATTTTGACCTAAATGATCCCAAGCTTGTTGCAATCCTTTATAAGGATTTCCAAGATCATTTAGTAGAGGTTCCAATTTCTCTATAATTTTTAGGGTTGGTTCGATGAATAGTTCCTTTTGTAAATATGACCCTCTTCTCTTCATATAGGGTGTTTTCCTGATTCCTTTCTGGTCTCAAATGATAATTTGTCTTGTAATAGTCTAGCTTTTGAATGAATCTTCAACACTGTCATATTGTTATCAAAATTGTCTCCATTTGTTCCTAAAATTTATTGGTTAAAGCATCAAGGATGTTTTGTCTTTCTGTTGTGAGTTCACAATAGAGTTATTTCAAGGAAATAATTGAGTTTAGGATTCATTTTCAGGTGTGTATGAAGTGAGATATCAAGGATATTTCATTTTTGTCTTTCAGTGCATACTGATCAACGTGTTTCCTATTTCTAGGTCTCTTCCAAGGGGAGAGTTAAATTCTTTGAATAGGAGATTGCATATTTGAATACATGGGTGGATTTGTAAGTAGAATTTGATAAACGGTGTATGTTCAATGTAAGGCATCACATATTAAGGCTATGTTGTTTTCTCATTTCATAAGCTTTCTATTTCAGTGATCTGTTTGACTTTGTTGCCCATTGGATAAGGCACTGGTCTATGAGGGATTTGGGGTATTTCAGAGGATCATCCCACCCAAAATATAAATGAAAACATTTTCCTTTTCATGTTGATAGGAGGAGTTAGTAAGTTTGTCTAGTTTTCAGATTCATTTGATGCAAGTGGGATTTTGCATAAGACTTGGTGAATCATTGAGGTACAGGATACCTATAGGAGTCTAAAAACTATTCCACAAAGTGATATACTTGCAAGCCTATTATTTGCAATAAGGAGTTATGTGTGTGCAGATAAGGTGTACTCGCCTGAGTGATGTGGAGCTCAAAGTGAAGAAGGACATGGTTCTTGTTAATTAGTATATTTCTTTCTTGAATCAGGAGTTTAGGAATCATAGAGTTCCAATTAAGCATTCAGGGCTTGTGTTTGGGTTCCTGCAAGAAAAATCACTAACAGGTCGTGTAGTGTTGCGTTCCAAACATCTTATGGTGGTTTGCTCCACAAGTGTAGATATATTTCTCTGTGTTTGACATCATTGTTTATGATGGTCTTAGGTTGACTCATTGGATTATGTTGATTTGATCATGATCTTCTAGTATGCACATGCTTTAGAGGAAGAGTTAAGAGGTTGACATGGATCTTGTCATGTTATGTTGAGATTTGTATTGAGTTATATGTGTTGGAGAATGTTTTGGGCTGACTTGTTAACATGTTCTAATGTCTTACTATAAGTTACATTTGGTGTTGACTTTGGAGGATGTTGTGTTGCATGTATTTTTTCAAATAATTTGTGGGAGGTATGTTGTGATGTATTTGGGCCCCCTTTATCTCCTAGGTGGGTCACATTAAGTGTAAATGTTCATGGAGTCCAACTTTATGTAAATAATGCTTATCTCTAACATGGATAACCTAGCTGTGTTTTTGGATGATCAAGTTGATATATAATAGTGTGCAGATGTGTGGATTGGTATGGATCATATGTAAATTCAAAGTAATGTGAGTGTAGAAGAGTAGGTGTGTATGTATCTGAGATTGATAGAGTTTGTTGTAGTGATTGATTAGGAGATCCTATGTCTTTTCAATTCATCATTTCCCTATGTCTGCCAAAAGATAATGAGTCCTTTTGGCAGCTTGTACAATCTTGTATCTTGCCTTGAGATCACATGTATTAGTTTCACAAGTCTTTTGTATCTTGTCCTAAGGTTGTGCACTTTAGCCTGCACGTCCTTTTCAGGAGCAATGAGCTCCTTGGTCTCTGACCTAAAATATTGTTATATGTTATTCATATAGTGAGTGTGATTCTGACCGTGATTTTTCTCACATTGAGTTTTCTGTGTACAAACATATGGTGTTCATGTGCTTGTCAGTTGGATAAAGATAACTAATAAGCATTTAAGAAAAAAGTTTTAATTTTAGTGCATGTTGATTCATCCCCTTGCATCCTGAAGTGTTCAACAATTTTGACTAGCTTGTCTTTTGTATCCTTGAGGTATTCAATGAGCTTCTAAAGGGAACGTTGCTCACTCATTAGTTGTGAAAAATAAAAAATGTGAAGCTAATACAAAGACAAATGAGTTTATTAACATAATTTTGGTTTTTGGTTTGGATTGACTGAATATAAGCAACATTTTTACATGGCACTTTCTTTAGCAATAAAACCTAAAAAAACTCTACATTGCACACTGAAAGTCACATACACTTAACATATTATACTTTAACCAACCCCATTGAGTGAAATGCATTGACAAACTTTCCTTTTTCTCCTTGATTCTAAATTTGGATACATAAGAAATTGCATAATTTCCTTTTACATCATGGCCCAAGAAATGGAATCAAATTCCTCCAAATAGTTCCAAGGTCTATTAGCCAAAATGGGAGCAAGCTTCTCATTGTCCTTCAAAGAACCTTTGTTTGGCCAAGTCCATAACTTTTCATCGATGGAGTAAGAATTTCCCTAAAAAAAATATTACTTAAAATCAATAACCTTGGAATAACCTACCTCTAGAAAAATGTCATGGAGGGGTTTGAGTTGGGGAAGGGTCAAGAGAATAGGGGGATGGTCATTCCAGAAGTTCTCCAATAACATTGCATTATTCCTTTTGTTAGATATTCAAAAATTCCCTCCTTAATAAGTGAAGCCCCATTCTTGATAGTATTCTAGATATAGAGTCAACCTTGCTCAACTCTATCCATGAAATATCTTCATCAACTACTCTTAAATATTTGGAATTAAGAACTCCCGCTCATGGTTGTTATAAACTTTTGCACCATCCTTAATAAAGTTTGGCAGCTAAACCTATCACTGAAGTTTTGACTATCTAAGACCAAGTCCACTGACATTCCTTAGAACTACAAACCAAGTTCCAATTCACAAGATTTTCAACCTATAGGAATTTTCTAGAGAAAACATAAAATTTCTCAAGAAAACACTTTGGAGCAACTAAGACTAAAGAACCAAATGTGCAACAAAAGATATTCAATATCTGGCACCAAATTTAAAATGACTTTTTGATATAGGGGAATTTCATATTTAAGCGTGTTTAAGTTGGAGCATATTGGATAAGTGACCTCTTGGAAAGTTGCAATACCCTATCAAAAGTTACATAGATGCAATGAGCGTGAAGTAGACCATTCATTCTTTTTAGAGACGAAGAAAAATATTTATGTGAACCACTAATTAAATATAGGTCAAACTACATACTCAAATTTGATGCAATATCACAAGTTTGACAAACATAATTTAAAAAAAAACCTAGACTCTATATTTTGAAACAACATAAAACAATAAATCAATTGTTTGTTAAATGTATAAGTTAAATCTCCTTCGATCTTTTAAAGTAGCAAACAATTCATAACTTAATGATATCAAATTTATACAATCCATAGTTTCATAATGCTATTACTTTCTGGATTAGATGGTGTGAGAATTTTGGTATCAATATTAGGGATCATACTGAGTGATCCATCATCAAAATAAAAGTGAAGTAAGAAAGATATAAGACATGAATTCATAACTCATTTACAAAACTAAAAGGAAAATCCAGTGTGTAAAGCAATTCCCAATATATTTACATTTAGATTCAGATATTTACAAAACAAGAGCTCAGAATGAGCAAAAGTCCCTGCCTATTTTGGAATTAGGAATTGCAAGTGATTTTTTCCAAGGAGGGAATGAAATAAATTTATCGATTTAATCTGTTATGTGTATAATGTAATCTTATTAATAAGCAACAAGTATATTGACATTTTGTTTCAATATGGACGTTTCTTTCAGATATTGTGACGCTTTTGTTACATAAATCTTTATTCTTTTATTCTTTTTATCTATTCTCAGTTACAGTCCAAGTCAATTCGAATGGCAACTATACTGTACACTTTTAAAAAAAAAACTATGTAAGCATTATATAATTAAACTAATGGGTATTTTCCCCTAAATCACAACAACTTCTACATTATCATTATCTATTTATAAAATCTCTGCATAACATTTTTTCCTTCAAACAATTTACATTTCTTTCAAACAACTTAAACCTCATTCTTAAACTTTTATCCATTATAAATTTATTTATTTATTTAAAAAAATATACATTAAATATTTTACATATTGAAAACATTCTTAGCTTTTCTACTCAATATTCTATAAACTTAAATCAAATGATATCATTTTAAAATACAATCTTAAATTTGAAAAAATGTTAAATTCAAAATTTTCAACATAAAAAAAAATAAATAATAATTTACAACATGAATAAAAAGCATATTTTTAATCAATTATATATAAAAATATCACATCAACATAAATAAAAAATATCACACAATTTAAGCCACGTAAACCTAATCCATTTCATCTCAATTGGACTATGCATATCTGATCACAATATTAATTAACTTGATCAATCAAACCCATCTCTTTACCCAACAATATCTTATCTCTTTACCTAATAGCTTACAAAAACTTAACTCAATTTTTATATTTTTTTAAATACAACCATATATTTGAAGGGTCGCTAAAGTTCCGATCAATTTTTCTTGGCTATTGTGATGATCTGTCCCTTTAAAATAATGTCTTCACTTTAGTATATATACTCCACTTTTACAAAAAGCAAACTATAGGATGAATGAAATTTGCATTTACCGTGAAAGCAACAGTTCGAACTTTATGTCTGTGTAAAGTTACAGCGACGTGACATTGGCAGCTTGCAATTTTGTCGCGACACAACCTGTAACAAACTTACTCCTCTGTCAATGGCGGCGCTAACGCGCGAATTCTGAAGACATTCAATTTTTTTAAATTGACGCAAATCAGGGAAAGAGCGCACAATGACCTAGAAACATCGACTATTAACAGCGGTCGCGCCGTTGTTTTTTTTCCTATTTTCACGTTCTTAAAAATAATTTAAGGCCCAGGAAAATCTGTTTCGGCCAATAGAAAAATAGGTTTTTTGGTAAGATAATTTATTTTTTAAATATTGCTCATCAACCGAGAACAATAGTTCCCTGCCTATAAATAGGCAGGGACTAACAAGTTAACCCACATACATGTCAGTGGAAAAACTAAGCAACATCTATGCCAGGATAGTAATTAAAAAGAAAAAAACAGTAGAATCCTGATTTGAAATCAAGTAATAAATACAATCAATGATGCATTATGATCTCTCCATAGACAATTCGAAAAAACTCAGACATATCAAACCCTAATTTTTTCATTTTTTCTTCTGAATCTAAATAGGCTGTATCCCCTGTGTTTCCTCCACAATAGTCTCCAGCCTGGGCTGCCAAGCCCACGCTCTGCCTCTCACCAACTGTTGGTAATCCCTCTGCAACTCCGGAGTACTACACAGACCAGAACAATCATCATCATCATCATCATCAGATTGCGAACTTCTGGAAGCTTCTTGAGAACTTCTAGAAACTTTTTCGTGAGAACTTCTAAAAACTTCTAGAAGCTTCTGGATAAACTCTGGCAGGATCTTGAGCCGAATCTGCCCATCTTCATTCTTCTCTGCCTCAAAAATGGCAGAGGAAATTCGAGTGCCAGCAGGAGACACTTTTCCTGCCAAAGAGGCCAACCAGGAGGCAGATAAAACACTTCCATTCATCCTCTCTGGTAAGAGAAAATATCTCTGCCCAGCTTCCAATTTCTCATCTGCAGACAAAAACAGGGACTTTTTCTCCAATGTAGAATGAATCAGCCTGGGCCACAATGTTTTCTGGGTATCTCTCCACTATCTCATTTGCACTGATCTGAAGTTCCTGAAGACGTCTCTCGCGCCCATCTGAATCCACCAGTCTGATTATTTCGTGTTCTTGCCTGCTGTAATGGGGAAAATGCACCACAGGGGATTTCCCATTCGGACACAGAGAGAAATTTGCGAAGCGGTAATCAAATTTGTTCGTGTTTTTGAAGGATCGAAGAAGAAGATATATAGGTAATACATTTGATTCAAAGCCTGCTAAGAAAAGATTGGAATTTTGGTCGGTGATTGCAACAGATTTTGCCTGGGTTGGATGTTCGCTGATTGTTCTGGGTAGATTTAGCGCATGTGCGGTTTATATCGTTGACATTTGATAATGTCAAACCCTTGAATTGTATTGTGGATAATTTTTTCAGGGGGTGGAAAACTTCGTTTGGTGGTATTGTGGAATTCCCGGTATTGTGCCATGGGTGGTATTTTCATTGACCGTACGAGTGACGTTTCTTGAATTGTCTA